>OX456525.1:28360289-28960289 GCA_949748255.1 Eustalomyia histrio | reverse complement strand
GGGTGTATATTGTGGTGATCCTGGTGAGCCATCATATGAGGGTGAGGGTGGTGAATATTTCGGTGATGTAGGTGAATATTTACCACCAGTTTGTGAGTAAGCCGGCGAAGCCGGTGAATAGTGAGGAGAAGCCGAATAGGTTGGTGAAGTTGGTGAATAAGATGGTGTTCCTGGTGTGTATGTGGGTGATGAAGGAGAATATGATGGTGAAGTTGGTGAATAACAATGTGACGATGGGGAATACGAAGGACTTGAGGGTGAATATGATGGTGAAGTTGGTGAATACGACGGAGAATTTGGTGAATAATTTGACGAAGTCGGCGAGTAAGCACTTGTCGGTGAATACATATTCGATCCGCTGCCTGGGTAGGAAGGGCTTGACGATTGGAAATTAGAAGATGCCGAGTAAACGGGTGATGATGGCGAATAACCACTTGATGGGGGTGAATACCCTGTAGATTGTTGATTAAAGTTTGGTGTTGTTGAATATCTCGGCGAGCTGGCTGCACCACCATATACTGGACTTGTTGGTGAATAGCTCGGACTGAGTGGTGAATAGCTGGGTGAGGCGCCTCCACCTGGTGACGAAGCGGTATAGTTAGGACTAGTTGGCGAATAAGATGGTGATACATTAGGTGACGGTGGGAAGTAGGGCGACATTGCTGGCCCCGGCGACGAGGGCGAAGAGCCGGGATGAGCTGGAGACCAATTGGGTGACATACCAGAAGCTTCTGATGCTGCCGATGGTGAAAAACTTGGTCCACCGGGTGTCATGCCACTCACTGAAAATATAAAAAAAAGAAAAATTATATAAAATTATAACAATAAAAACAAACATTTCTTAAATATTCAGATTATAAAGGAAGAAGTTCGGCAAGTGGTATTCAAATATTGTAGACATTAAACTAAATTCCGAAACTAAATGGCAACCCTGGTGGAAAGACAAGTGAATATAAAAGCTCCGTGTTTACAACTATTAAAAAGTAGAAAAAAAAAAACTTAGTGTCGGCCCAGAATAAGAACGCGGCATATAACGACGTACGAGGATGACTGCACAAACTGTCATATTTATTTTTGTGTAAAGAGTACCGTACAGGTTATTTTCTCTCCAGTGTCTCCCCCCTTACAAACTACCCAATTGTCTTTTGGTTTTTATATTTTTTGATTTTATAAAAGCAATAAAAATAAATAAATAATTTAAATTAAAAATTTAGAAACGAACATACAGTAAATTGTTCATTCGCTAGTACTCAAAGAGAACATAAGAGCCATAGAATAGTTCCGTTCGTTTACTCAATAATTTGTACAAATTTTTACTGGATGGCGTCCGTTTATACAAATACTCAGTAAACAGAAAGGAAAAGAGAGAATAGAATGACAGTTCGTTGTTGAGAGTTTGCAAATTACTGTACGAATTTTTGCCAGCAAGAAATTTCAAGCAGTAAAAACATATGATTGAAAAGCATATGCTAAATTTTTGTAAATTCAAATAAAAATGTTTTTCAACTACGTTGTTGTATGCAAATCAACAAATATTGTAAAATAAATTATGTAAAATACATCTAAAAATTAAATTTATCTAAAAATGTAATATTTGATTAGGAAAAATTCAATATGAAGATAATTCTTTTCAATTTAAAATTTTGCGAATGAAAATTTTTAATACATTTGTTCACTACTAATTGCATAACTTGATCATTCATTTCAAATATCTTTGTGTAGTTTTGCATTTCTTTTTAATGTTTTAGAAATTTATAAAATTGACAACTTACTTTGACCAGATGGTGAAAAATATCTAGGTGTACCACACTGTTGCCAAGGTGTCATAGGTGGTGACATACTGGGTGTAGATACCGCACCAAAGAACATGCCAGAACCACCCAGCATACTAGAGCCCAAAGTATTGGCAATTTCAATGCCATAGCGACATTTTTCGGCATCCAATAACAAATCAAAACAACCTGTAAGTAACAAAATTCAATTAATTTAATACTCATTAAAACATTATTTATTGATTCTTCATACCTGTGCCCATTTTCGGTAATTGACCCATAATAATATTTTCTGATACACCTCTCATAGGATCGGTTTCAGCATGAGCCGAAGCATCCAATAACACATCTACCGTTTCTTCAAACGAACATCTCATAAGAGCACCAGTATCTTGTCGATTGATACCGTGACGTGTAATGGCCATCAAGTGACCCTTGGCCGTCATGACGTCACACAACAAAGCCAAATGACGATAGTTTACATACAAGCCATAAAACTGCAGCACAGCATTCATTTCCTTCTCAACCGATTTACGCACAGCTTCTATACCCAATACTTGGAAAATTTCGCAAATATCATTGGAGGAAGTTCGCACTGGATCCACATCTCTTTCGGATAAAACTTTCATCATAGAAGTACCATCAGTTTCCAGCAACCATTCACCAATAGCTTTAAATTCACCCGTTTCGGTGATAATAATACGTTTCTTACTGTCTGTTTGTGGTAAATGCATATATACTTTGCCGATAGCCTCGATACCCTGCAAAGTCATGTCGGATAACATATTGGCCTCAATGCAACGCAAAAACATATCATCTTCCATTTTATCGACGGCTTCTTCCTCATCTTGAAATTTGTTTTCTTCATTATTCATAATACGTATACGCAAGACCAATTTGTCGGCATTGTCATCATTGAATATACAATTAAGATCATCACCGAAGCCGGCATTAATCTTTTCTGCAATCTGTTCCATTGTCAATTTTTTATCTGTCATACGTTTACGATCCAGCTCAATACGCAGCAACCACGGTGAGATACGTGTTGGATCAAAATCGGGCATTTCATAATAGACATTAACAAATTCTTGATCTTCAGCTATCACGGTACGTTGTGGATCTGGGTCATAATAAATGGCGGTGTTGGCGGTCACCTTACGCAATGTAGTATGTTCCAAACGACATAAGACATTCTTAGCCTTTTCAGCATCTCTGGCTGCACCGCCCGTTAAAAATACAGTTAGTGAAGGAGCCTTGGGTTTTTTGGAAATATTAATAATTTCCTTAAGACGGGGCACACCCAGGGTTACGTTCTTTGACGATACACCAGCAAAATGGAAAGTATTCAGTGTCATCTGTGTGGCCGGTTCACCCAAACTCTGAGCAGCTAAAGCACCCACCATTTCACCTGGATTAGCTTGAGCCTGTTGGAATCTGGTTTCAATTTCTCCGATTAACCATTCAAATGCTTCAGTAGATAAACGGAATTCTTCTGCTACAAATTTAGTACACAGGGTAGATCGGATTAAACATTGGAAAAGGAGAGTGGCATTTTCATTGGCTTGTTTCGACAGATGGTCATTGCCCACTACAATAACACAACGTTCTAAAAGATCACGTACACCATTTATTACTCGTAAGGGTGATAGATCTGTGGGCATTCTTTTATTAATATGGAAAATCTTTTGTACATTCCATATCATTCTTTGCAGATTACAGGGCAATACTACTTTTGAGTCGCCATTGGGGAAAATTTCTCTCAAGGCCTCACGATCACGACACAATTGTTCCCATTCCACCTCCAGTTGTGGTAAAGCATTACCACTTTCCGATAGTTCTTTGATCACCTCATCGGTAAACACTTTACGCATGTAACGCTCATTGGACCAATCGAATTTAAATCTCTTTTCAAACGACTTGTTTGACAATTTCACCGTGGGTAAGTTCTGAAACTCTACCAATTCACCAGCTAGACCGTCCTCACCGTAACGCAACTGAATAAGTTGACCCACTGAATTACGTACGGTACCATCATAATTTACCATTACCGATTCCATAGCCTTTATCAAACGACGTTGAATGTAACCAGTTTCGGCAGTTTTTACAGCAGTATCAATAAGACCTTCACGACCACCCATAGCATGGAAGTAGAATTCAGATGGAGTCAAACCGGCAAGATATGAATTTTCTACGAAGCCTCTAGATTCAGGACCATAATCGTCTTTAATGAAGTGAGGCAAGGTACGCTTACGGAAACCATAAGGTATACGTTTACCTTCAACGTTTTGCTGGCCCACACAAGCAATAACCTGTGAGATATTAATGTTGGAACCCTTAGAACCTGACACCACCATAGCCTTTAAATTATTGTATTCCGTAAGAGACTTCTTGGCCGATCCACCAGTTTTGTCACGAGCATCGTTCAAGATACGATTTACTTGATTTTCGAAAGTCTGACGCAATGTATTACCGGGCGTGGGTTCCAATTCCATATTGTGAGCCTTTTGAATAACGTTTATGACATCATCTTTGGCTTTTTTAATGGCCATCTGAATTTCGTTATAGGTCTGAGGATCAGCAATTGTATCTCCAATACCGATACTATGGCCTTCGAGCAATAACCAATTATTGATGACAGTCTGAATATTACCATAGAAACGACCAGCAATCTCATGACCCAATTCCAAGAAAACAATATGCAGCAGAGAACCAGCCGAGGTACCCAATGTCTTTTTACATAGAATACCCATAATCAATTCACCATGTTCTACCATTACTTTGGTGTCACCGGGTGATATCCATTTATAGGGACCCTCATCTTCGTCGTCAGGATGTGTTGAATGAGTACGTATCATGTTGACATTGCCGGGTATAATTAGAGTAAAGATTTGTTTACCCGTCCATAGGGGTGTGGGTTTTAAAATGCATGGCTGTGGCATTTTGCCATCCCAGGTGGGTAAGAACATCAATAAATTCATTACTTGTTCTCGTGTTATAAAAACATCACGTTTAGTCATTTTACGTACAGCTGTTAAGGTATCCTGTACAATACCCATGACAGGTTTGTTGGCCTAAAAAAAATTAAATAGAATCAAAATTTGTTTTGAAAGTTCGAAACAAAAAATTTAAAGTGTTGATAAATCAAATAGTTGTTGTTTTACATGTTCTTCATATGCAAATTTTTATTTTTATTTTGGCTCAAGCATTATTTTTAAATTTTAATATTCAAACTTTATATTTTTAATATTCGAATTTAAATTTTAATATTTTAAAAGTTTGTTTTTGTTTCTATTTAAACTCGAATTTTAACTTAACCTTACCTGTGGTGTAATAATCTGTCTCGGTGTTATATGAATATTTTCAACTTCAGCTCTCGTTTCCATCGATTGGGGTACATGCAAATTCATTTCATCACCATCAAAATCAGCATTATAGGGTGAAGTACAAGACAAGTTCATACGAAATGTAGACCATGGTAAAACTTTAACACGATGACCCATCATACTCATTTTATGTAAAGTAGGCTGACGATTGAAAATAACTAAATCGTCATCGCGTAAATGACGCTCCACTTTATAGCCACATTGTAAATGTAAATCAGAGGGTTTAGGGTGGAATCGTAAATCAATACGTTCACCATTGTCACGAACAATATATTTGGCGCCAGGATACTGAGAATTACCACGTCTAACCAATTCTTGCATACGATCAATATTGAAGGGCGTTACCAACTCGGGGAAAGTTAAGTTTTGTGCAATTGAACGTGGTACACCGACCTGATCAATACGTAAATTTGGATCGGGAGTAATGACAGTACGTGCTGAGAAATCAACACGCTTTCCCATCAAATTACCACGAATACGACCTTCTTTACCCTTCAAGCGTGTTTTTATAGCCTTCAAAGGTTTACCCGATTTTTGCATGGCTCTTGGCATACCAGGCATGTCATTATCTACCAATGTGGCCACATGAAATTGTAACATTTTAATATTTTCCATAATGACATGTGCGGCTGCACCTGTGCCCTCATTTTTACGCAATTCATTATTGGCTTTAATGATATCAGCCAACTTGTGAGTTAAATCGTCCTGATTCTTGGCGGCACCAAACATAACTACAGCTGGACGCACAGCCAACGGCGGCACGGGTAAGACAGTAACAATCATCCAATCGGGGCGAGCATATTTCGGATCCATGCCCATTACAAAACATTCTTCATCGGTAATATGCTTTAGAATTTCCCATACTCTTTCAGCTGTTATGGCGATTTTTTTCTCCTAAACAAAGCAAATAAATAGAAGAACGTATTAAATTTTAAATTTGTTCAAAATTTTATATCTGTCTTTAAGAAAAATGTGTACACTTATGTAGTCTCCAGACAGCCAGAAATAAATTTTATGTATGAAGGCGGGCTTTTTGAATTTCCCGCCTCTTAACTGAAAGGGCAACACTGCTCCTGTCGAAATTTGAACATGCTGCGCCATAAAATGGCAGTTTCCAGGACAAAAATCCCTGAGTTGCTCCCTCATCCGCCCTATTCTCCGGATTTAACCCCGAGTGACTATTTCTTGTTTCCAAATGTGAAGCAATGCCTCGGCAGAATGAGATTTGACTTCAACAATGAAATCATTTCACAAATAAACCTATTTTGATGACCTCGAAAAATCTTATTTTTTGGAAGGGATAAAAAATTTTAGAAACGTTGAACAGAGTGTATAGAACTCAAAAGAGACTATGTTGAAATATAATGATTTTGATTTGATTTTTATCCAAAAACGTGTGTTACATTCAAAAAGTCACAAAATACCAGAACAAATAAATTTTTTTTAAAAAATCGCGGTTATTTTCAAAAAACATTCGGCGGCTGGCTTTATGCAACAATGTACCAAAAAATGTATATATACATTTTGGCCGTGTTTGGTTTATTTATTTTTTTTTTTGGACCTAACGCCATATTTTTTGCATGTTTACTTTTTCTGGCATTTAATACGTAAAGTGTGGCTCCCCCTATATCCAGTCTAAAATAATCAGTTAATGTACTAATCATAAAGTATGGGTACTCAAAGGAACGGAAATATGAATACAAATATAAACTTATTTATTAAATTAAACTTGATAAGATCTTTTTTAAGAAATCGTTTTTTTTTTTCAAAAAAAAAAATGTACCAAAAAATAAATAATTTTTGAAAATTAACAAAAATAATGGAGGTAGCGCGAATTCTATTGAAATAAAATGCCTATTTGGAATTCTGGCAAAGTTTCATTTAGTTCAAATAGTCACACTTATAATTTTGTGCGTGTTTCGTTTTTTGGACCTAGCGGGTCCGAGGGGTCCAGGCCCCTTTAACACCTTAGACAAAATTTTTTTTTTCACTCCAAAGTGGGTCAAAAATTTGGGACCGATGTCCGAAAAAAATTTTTTTTATTATATTATAATTTTATTAGTATTAAAATACTTTAAATTTACAAAAAAATACGTAAATTTCTTTTCGAAATAAATTATTGTAGAAAAGTGATTTTTTGTACGTAAACGGAACATTAACGGACCGTTACGAGTAATTGAATTTTCAAAAACAAAAGGGTTTTTATTCCGTTTTGGTGTATCAGTTTCGGTACCCTCAAATAAGGACCACCGGATTTATTTCGTTATCAAAAAATGAATGAGATAAATATTTATGCAATTTAAAACAAGTTTTACGTTGATGTGTGCAAATTTAAGTTACATTATATCGGAAATACCACCATTTTTTCATGGTTTTTAATGGGTCCCAACCGCAGTTATTGATGGATGCTAGTTGGGCTGAAGATAACTATGGTATTTGTTTGTATTATTATTTGGTATTTGTTGTATTAAGTTTGTAAAAGCTTTCCTATTTTATTTTTAATATCTTTGTAAATAAATTTAAAGAAAAAAATAACAAAATTTGATATTAAAAGTTAAAATAATAGACATTTACACAAATCCGTTTTTGTTGAAAAAAATGGTAAGAATACGGTACGAATACGGTCCAAATACGGACTTTTAACGGACAACTCCTTTTTTCATCCGATATATTGGTCCCATAAACAGTCCGTCATTAACGGACTTTTAACGGACAACTCCGTTTTTCCTCCGATATACCGTTTATGACGGACCGTATTGTTTATGACTGAATGTATTGTTTGTTCAGCATGAGTTGTCATAACCCTTTGAGATCTGCACGGTTCAGACCATATGGTTGTATTTCTCTGACATATTTTATTTGTTCGCATAGGTATTCTGGGGCAACTTTATGTTTCATTTTTTTTAATAAAGAGTAAAGTGTTTTATTCCAGTCGTTTTTTTATATTCATCAATTTAAGAGCCATTACCATTTCGTTTATATACAGTTAGGGACAAAAGTTTAAACCAGTGGTCGGCAGAAAGAGAAAATATGAATATATTGGTGTTTTACACCGTAAAAAATTATTTTATCTTTCTTATCTAGAATGAATAAATTAATTAATCGGAAAGAGAATACCTGTATTTATTGAATTAAAATAGTTCATGTTTTTGTTTTCTCTATTATAAAAAATAAAAAAAATTCATAATCATGATAATAATAATTTTTTGATTGCACTCTGCCTCATTTAATATATTTCAAGAAAATAAAAAAAAATTCTTCCTACTCAACGTTCCACTTTTTTAATTTAAAATGTAAATGAAAAACAAAATAATACCTATAATAAAAAAAATACCTATAATATACTTGCTCTGTTGAAAGTTAGCGTGAAATAATTGTATTTTTTGTGTTGTTGACGTTCGTGTAATGTATGTGTAAATTGCCGATTGTGTTCAGCCCCTGAGTGCTATTAGTGCCGATCACTGGTTTAAATACACTCTCCAAAATTGGAGTTTAAAGGAACGTATACATTTTAACAAAATTGTAGTTATGCAGTTTTATTTGATTTCATAAATGATAAAAAAACAAAAAATATTTACTTCATCTCAAATATAATGGTAAATCTAACAAAAACAAAAAAAGAATCAGCAAAATATCTATGCATTTGGCAGTAATTCTTTATCTATTACAAAACCGATATATTTGATATGTTTATAATCTTTTCTATTATTTCATCATTTATTTTAAATATTATTTCACAATACTTATTAATTTCAATTATTAAAATATTTAAAACTTGAACCAATTATTAATTTTATTTTATTTTCTCGGCAACTTTAATCGTCATCACCTTCAGTGTATATCAGCCAGAACTGTAAAAATCTGCAATCAATTGGCATTCAAATCAAAGTGATTTCAACCAAACTGATTTCATTCTTTGTTTTAAAAATGATTTTAGATATCAAAATGAAATCTTGTCAAAAATGCAATATTTTATGTTTGCATTCATTTTGAAATAATTTTTTTTAGAAATCATTGGATGCAATTAATTAAATTGCAATCAATTCGACTGCAATCAAATTTTTATTAAAATGATGCGATTTCAATTAATTCCCCTGAAATCAGAACTATATTGAAAGTCCAACGAAAGTCTAACAAAAAATTGACATTGTTGGCAATTCAAAATTCTGCTTTATTTCTAGAAGAAGTTTTATTTGAAGAGTACGAAGATTTTGATTGCAATTATTTATTTATTTATTTATTTAATTTATTTATTAATTTATTAATTATACATAAGCCTTCCAGGCCAAATAATTGTATTACATAGCAATACTCCTGAGAAGGAATCTTAAAATTAATTTTTTCTAAAAAAGAAAAATACATTTATAAGCCATTTGCTCCCCAGCCATAATACATTAAAATTAAGCAATTAAAAAAAATGTGAATATTAAAGAAAGTATGGGTCTACATAGCAGTAGCAAAGCACACAATAGCCAAAACTTATTAACATATTAGAAACAGCCAAAATTTGATTGCAAGCAATTAATAAATGAATTGATTTCAAAAAATTAATTCAATCGTTTTTATCGTATTTATTTCATGATTTCAAATTGAAATCAAAAAATTTATTTACGATTTTGAATGCAATCAAAAAATTAGCAATCATTAACTCGAAATCATGTGATTGAAAACTTTTACAGCTCTTGATATCAGTGTATCATTAATATACACAATAAATAAATAAAAAAAAACCCTGCAATAGAACTCTGCGGTACATCATCATCATTTTCAATTTTTTTTGATAAAACATTATTAAATTTTGTAATTTGTTTTCTATTTTCAAATAGGAATCAAACCATTTTAATTCCGTATCTTTTTCCATATATATACGAGTTTTCCCTTTTTTTACCACCTAAAATTTACTAAAATGGACCCAGCGCGAGTTCTATTTTCCGGATTTTAAAACAAAATTCATACGTGCCATTTGGTCCGTTTTCCGGTTTTATGGACCTAGAGAGTCCCTTTACACCAAATAGAAAAAAAATCTTTTTTAATACCAAGGTTTTTTAGAGGAAGTTGGAAGCAAATTAATGTTTTTTTATTTCACAGTAATTGATTAGTTTTATAATTTTTCTTTGATAAAAAAATATTACAGTTCAAGTTTTATTTCACAACTGCTGAGCTGTTTTATATGTATGTTTTCAACATTTTTAGTAAGCTTTGTTTGTGATGCCATTTTACTGCTTAAAACAATGTGGCATCATCTCAAATGTTATAATAAAATCACATCATTTAGCCATATAGGTAACGTAACGTAACGTGAGGAATCACGTTGCTACTGACTACTTTTATCATTGAAAGAAGAAATTACCTCTTTTTTCGATTGATTATTTTTGTTAGACAAATAATCTCTAACGTTTGGAAGGTTATGATATATCATGTAAAAAAGTATTCCAATAAATTTTCGTAATTCAAATATACCGAAACGAAATGTTAAATTCAGCATATCTTATGGTTTCGTTATGCTGCTCCAAAGATTCAGGAAACAAATAGATCCAAATTTGATATGGTGTTTCCAAATATATTATATTTTGTGGTAAACTGCTATCGCCTCTCAATCTAAATTGTTGGTCATTAACCTGTATATTACCTTTCTTCCAAATAACATTTTCAAATTCAGAAGACTTGTTATTAATTTCTAAATTACGGAATTCGGAGGAGAATTCATTACAAGTATTTGTAAACCTGGTAGATGGGACATTACTGGATGAAAATCAAGCAGTTCGAAATTACTTGATTCCAATTCAATTAAACCTGCCTAATGAGTATCATCATTGATCATACTGAGAATGAAATCTTGAACGGATTTATTGTATTCAATCTCATTCTGATTCATATGCTCATCTTCATCAACAACCATTACAATTCAAAAATTCACAATTATTTAATTTTAACAAAAAATAAATTTCTTGGCTTTTTTATAATTAGTTTCTTAACTATTTTAGATAAAAATAAAAATTAATTTTTTTATGTATAATATTCTATATACCATATATCCACTAAAAAAAAAAAATATCCGAATTCATAGAGGGGCATTTAAGGGTTAAGAGTTTTGTTAACCATTGTCTTAACAACCGCGCTAAAACAGGAAAACTAGTAATATTTAAGCCATAATAACTTATACGTAACATAAAGTGACGAATCAGCTAAATCAATCTAAGTGAATGCGTTAAAAAAGAGACAATCAAATACAGATACGTTATGTTACGTATGGCTAATATATCAGCTTTCCTATTTCAAATTCTATGTTTTTAAAGGTGTTTCTTACAAAACTATTGAACTGTAATGTAGAAAATTACTGTCATCTGCCAAACTTAAGAAAAGAGAATTATGCATAATTGTGTCTAAATTTCCTTCCATGGAATATGGATTTGATCTGCCATGTGATACATACATTATTTTCTTAAGTTTTTTTAATTTACGAAAAAATTTGCAATATTTTTTAATGCATTTTTAATTGCCTAAATATTTGCAATAATATTGGAAATATTAATGCATAATTCTTATTGTTTTTGGGGCTCTTTTATTATTAAAAATATATATATTTTCAAATAACATTAGACATTTTTCTTTAAATGTCACCGATATAACTTCTATCTGATAAACAAAACTCTATTATCTTCAGTGCTTAGATTCTACAAGACGAGCAATAATTATTGTCCACTTTCAAAGTGAAAATTCTATTGTTTTAATGATGTTACTTGTCAAACTGTCATATATACTACTGTCTTTTAACAAATTTGTGACAACAGTTTAAAATTTGTATGTATGTAATATGGAAGATATTGTCTTAAAGAATCTGGACACAGATTGAGAAATAGAAGATATTGCCGTAAAATCATCAGGCAAATATTTCTTTCAATTGTTACAACCGTCCAAAACACAACCGTTTTTTTAAAATCACGTAAAAAAGGCTTAAATTCTTTAAATACCCTCCACCAATGTTCTTACTGTTTTTGATACAAATAATGTAAAAAACTTTAAAAGTGAAAAAAAAAAAATGTTTTGAGTTTAAAAACTTTTTTTGGATGTGAAAACAAATTTTGGGGTTGGAAAAAATTTGAGTTGAAAAAACTTGTTGAGGTGAAAAAATTATTTTCGTGAAAAAATTTTTAGTTGTGAAAAAATTTTTTGGGGTTAATATAAAATATTCAATTCTAATGGACTGGTAAAAAAACAAGAGAAAACATTTTACTTGCCAATCGCTACTAATAAATTGTACTAAAATACACCAATTTGTATGGAAATCTTAGAAGTACCTTCACTTATATGGGGGAGGGTATAAAAATACTAGCCCCATAAGCACAATGTGTTGTCTATTTTTGAAAATTAAAAATATTTTGTTTTGAAAGGAATTAATTTGTATATATGCTGTCTTTTATATTATTTTATAATTGCGTTTCTATTCTCACAATACGAGGGCGGATCAATAAGTCCGTGACTTTTCAAACTTCCTCGTAGTTATATGAAATGCAACCTTGCTCCCATCAAGTACCACCTGTTAATAGACTACTATCAAATTTTGAGCAAGTTCCGTCATCTAATTTGCGTTAGTAGCTTTTCAAAACATACAACCTCTTGAATTTTTTTAAAAACGGAATATAGTGAATTTCGAGTGCTCATTAAACATTATTTTTTGTGAAAAAACCGTCAATCAAACCAAGGAAAAGCTTGATAAGTACTATGTGTACTCTGCACTATCGATTTCAATGGTAAAAAAGTGGTTTACTGACTTCCGTTGTGGTCGCACAAGTACAAATGACGCTGAATGTTCTGGACGGCCAATTGAGGTCAATACACCCGAAAATGTCGAAGACACCGAAATGTTGACCGATGGAAGAGTTAAAGTGCGTGAGATTGTTGATGCCATAGGCATTTCACATGGCAATGTGGTCTCGATTTTAAATTATCAGTTGGATTTAAGAAAACTGTCTGCAAGATAGGTGCGCGTGTGACAATTTCAAAGGATTGTTTGGAGTTGTTTAAATGCGGATTTTTTTTCACTTCTTTTTTTTTCTCTATTTAAACAATATTATAGAAATACAGTTGAAGTTTATACTACGACTAGTCTATATAGATTAACTAATAGTTTGGTTCTAATTTCAAAATTTATTAACAAGGGTTTCAGATTTAAGAGTTTAATTTATAAGCTCAATCAGGGTTGAAGCGACCTATCAGGTCATGAGGTTTGTAGCGATTTAGCCTTCTTGCTAGACCCGAAGTATTAAGTAACTCGGGAATCAGGTTATTGGGGTGACTTAGTAGACTTAATCTATGAGCCTCAGCATTACGCCTTATTTCTTCATTTACGGTACTTATTTTTAAGTCACGATGAATGTCAGCATTTCTAACGTACTATGGATGCATGTGGATGAAGCATGGACCCATTACATCACTCCGGAGACCAATCAGCGGTCTAAACAATGGATTTTTACGGTTGAACCGGCTCCGAAGAAGGTCAAGGTAAGTTTGTCGGCCAATAAGGTGATGACAACAGTTTTTTGGGACGCACGTGGGGTAATCCACATCGATTACCTTCAAAAGGAAAAACAGCAAACGGCGAATATTATGCCAACTTATTGAACTGATTTGAAAAGGATTTAAAAAAACGACCCCATATGGCCAAGAAAAAAAAATTCATTTTCATTAAGATAATGCACGGGTACACACGTGTGTGGTCTCAAAAGCAAATTTCCATGAATTGGGCTACCAACCTCATCCGCCATATTCTCCGGATTTAGACCCCAGTGACTATTTCCTATTTTCAAACCTGAAGAAATGGCTCGGTAAAAAGAGATTTAGCTCCATCGATAAAATTATTTATCAAACAATTATTTTTAGTACCACTTTTTAAAGCATCAATAAGTCCGTTCGTTTCTATAAAGTATCATGTAAGCTGTTTACTTTTAATTTTTGATAGTAAACACAAATGCTAAGTTTGCAAGTAAATTTGAGATTTCTATCTCACATTACTTCCAAATGGGCTACCATAGCAAAAAAATTTGCCATGATTTAGGTTGAAGTTTTTATACTCTTTCCAATATTTTTTTCGTTTTTGAAAACTAATGTACACTTCTAAATTGTTGTGTATTTTTTGGTATATTAAACGTACGTAAATTGGCATTTCATCACAATTATAACTTACCTGTGAATCTTCATTAACATGTTTCCATTCAGCAGTCAAATCCAAACCAGTCCTACGAATCGATGGCTGATAATGACCGCAACCACCATGACCAGGTTTCTTGTTGGGATCAGCCGGTTGGCCATCTTTTGTCATATCCATGTCTTCACCACCTTCGCAAATCTTTTTGCCTTTACACAAATCATAAACATAAGCCAAACGTTTACGCGGTTGACCCTTAGTTTTCATCACAATTTCCTTTATTTTGGGATTAGCTGGTGATACCAGCATTTTGGAACAATAAAAGCAAACACATCTTAAAATCTTTATAGTTTTGGTTATGAAACCAATATGAAATACAGGTTTAGCTAAATCGATATGACCAAAATGTCCGGGACATTCAGTCATATTACCAGCACAGGTTTGGCAACGAGAAGTACGATCAATGACACCCTGACGGGGATCCATAAGACCACCCAATTTGGGACGACCACCTTCCATTGTTTCAGCAAATTGTACACCACCCTCAGTTACAGACATACGTCGCTAATATTAAGAAAAATTAAAAAATATTTGGAATGTATTTGTCATATTTTTCAATATACTTACGATTTCATCTGGTGACAATATACCAAACTGCACCCTTTTCACCATTCTTATAGGTGCTTTAGAGTCGTTTGTAGACATTTTTGTTTAGTTTATAATTTTTTTAAATTTTATAGGAAATTTCGAATTTTTTTGGAGTTTTTTTAGCAAATAATTCGCTAGCCCTCCGCTTATCACAAGTTAAGACTCCGCTGGCACTTTTTATTAATAGTTCGTTTTTAATCGTTTCTATTCGTTGCAGCTTAATGAATTTCATTTAATCACTCAACAAAGAAAAATTTTCAAAGGAATTTTTCGTCAAAAGATATTTGTTTTTACAAAACTTGATTGACTAAACATTCTGCTGCAAATAAAGTTAATAATTTATGATTGTTTTTATCACTTTTTTTTGGTTATTTTTAAGAAATATCCGTACGTACGCAGCAAGTTCCGGCACACATCTACTAGACTTGAGTTGTTCGTGAACGAACTAGTTCAATTGACTTTTCACTAAATCGTTCACTCTGGTTTGCAAATACGATAAAAAAAGATCAGTAAAACTTTATGACAAATTCTAAAAAAATGAAAGTTTGTTTTTATTTTGTTTATAATTTGTCATAATTATTTCCTGGAAGATGCTACACAATGGAGTAGCGAAATAATGAAAAATATATAGAATATTTTTGTAAGAAAGAAACCTTAAGATCAAAATATAAATTAGTTATTAATAATAAAAAATTTAAATTAAAAATTAGTTTTTAAAGAAATTTAAAGTAATATTCAAATCTATATAAATGGTTCAAATATGTATGAAAGAAATAAGTTAAGCAGCTACCTCTGAATTGAAATATGTGTCCATCTCCCGAATGCGGATAGGGAGATTTATTACTCGGTGACAGGTAACTTAGTACGAAAGTAAACACAGAAATAAAATTATGATGTGACTTATGGTTGGTATCGGTGTAAAAAGAAAATTTTCTAAAATTAAAGCTTTGCAATTTTAAAATTTAGCTTCATTTCAAAAGTAAGCTTAAGTCATTTAAGCCAAATATTCAGCCTGTAGCGGAGATGACAACACCTTAAAACACTATCATTGTTGCTTTTCGGCCTTTGCAATGATTAGGGTTTACATATATATATATGTCTTTAGGGGAATGGGCTGGAGTAGACTGAAGAATTTTGTCAACTGAACGGAGTTCCTGAGATAGAAATCGAAACCATTACGACATGCAAGCGCACAAGTCGATTTAAAACGTATATATTTACTTCCGATTCTTCTTTTCCAACCTATCCTAATTTAATATTTGAATTCAAAGTTAGACAAAGTAAATTAAATCCTTAAAACATATTTTAACATAAAATATTTTATTACTATTAATCTGCTGATTACAAAACATTTTGTATCTTAATTTACTAACAGCAACTGTTAAGAACGATTGAACCAAAAAAAAAACAACCTAGCACTTTTAAAATTACAACTGTAAATAAAGGTCAACAAAACGAACTAGAATGTCCACAACCTATCAACACGAAATAATTACCCTGTGGAAAAAAGAAAGCATTTATTTCTCACATTTGTTTTCAAATCGCCATTTGTATTTTACATCGTTGCATAATGTAGTATTATTTAGTATAGAGACAATTTTTTGTAGTGATGGGATAAGTAATCTATTTAACAGTGTTTATGTGGCAGGCTATCAAAGTTGGCTCGTCAAATTCCCATATAAACTTGACATAAGCCAACGTTTGCTGTTCATGCTTAAGGGCTAACTATATTATACTTTTGCTAACTTAAGCTACTGTCAAAAATCAACGAAAAGTCTGTCAAATGCTTAATCAACTTATTGAAGACTTTTTGGTGGCTACAATGTACTTTTTAAACTTAAATACTTACTACACTTAGTTGCAAATATTTGTACTTTTGCAAAAACTGTTTTCTTCTTATATTTACAAAATATATGTTTCTTTTCGAAAAATATTATTTAATGTGTTCAATTTATAAATATTTTACAATTAACGAATAAATCTATATTTATTTTAAATAATTTAATGAAACAAATGAAAACATAAATAAAAAAGTACTAAAAAATGCAACAGTGCTTGCATCTTAATCGAAAAACAAATACAAAACCCACCCCTTTTGTTATACATGCACGTTTGTTTTTTAACATTTTCAATTAAATTGTCTATAAAAATATTTTCCGCGTACATTGCAGCTTGTTTTTTTTTCATAAACAGTTTTTTTAAAAACACATGATTCCTTAAGTAAAGTGCGGTCAGTTTCGCTGTTTGCTTAAGCAAATGACACTTGACGAAACTTAACGAAAAGTTTGTTAAGTACAATATAGTCATACACATTTGATTACATGTATTCGCATATTTGCTTAAGCTAGCAAAAGTATAATATAGTTAGCTCTTTAACGTTACTTATGGCAACTTTGTACGGGAATGACAGAAGCCAACTTAAATAGGTTCCAACATAAACACATTAATTGATTATTTGTATGCTAGCTATAATCCCGAGATCTTGACCGAATAAATCTGCACTTATAGCGATATTACAATTTAAACAACCAGAATTTTTTGTTAACAAATCAACATAAAAATATAACCTCAAATTAAAAATATTTCTAAAACGCACTTTATTCTTTCGCGGAGTACAAATTTCATTATCCTATGTAGATATAACACTTGCTATTAAACTAAATTTATTTATCTATTGTTACTACAAGCTAGAATCAAGAATTTTCAATATATTGATGGATTAGAAAACAGGTTTAAACATATTTTTATTATATTGATCTGCGCAGCTACTTTTTTTGTAAAAAAGTCAAAACATTAACGTGATTTTCATATTTCTTTACGAATCTCGTGAATTTGCTGGATTTCATTTGCATGAAAAATCTTGAGATTTTCACTGAAAATGCGATTTTTGTCAAATCTCGTGATTTGAATGCAGATGTAAACGAGGCATACAATTTTGCTATAAAAATTGCAAGACTGCACTGGAACTGATAATTTTTTCGGTATCCGCGTTTAAAGTTTTTAAGAGAAGCAACCAGGAGATATTAAATGACAAGATTTCTACTAATATTTTAGATATTTCAATAGGAGACGCTGTTAATTTTTTGTATAAATTTTTATCGTGACGACCAAGTGGTTATGTGTTAAATTTTATCCTTTTTCAAAAATAAGAGGTAAACCACAGTGAATTTATCAAGATGGATAGCAAGTTGCAAAGCAACTTGTTATTTATTTTCAAATGTAAACAAAAGCACATGGTGCTTAAGTTTGTTAGCAAAAAATTTAAAATTTAAAGAAATAACTTAAAAAAACATATTTTATTTTGTAAAAAATATATCAATCCATATTATATGTGTAAATAAAATAAATTTCATCCATTTTTTTTTTAAATACAAAATAAATGTAGATCAAACGGGCTTTATGGGCATTTTACACTGAACAACATCTTTGTGAAACGCGTGGAAGATGTTGAAAATGTGAAACAAGTGTTTAAAACATCTTTCATCTGCCATTTACTCAGCTGTCAAAAAAGAAAAGGAAGCATATTTTTGCTAAAAATAAAAAAATGGGATTTAGAGAAAGCATTAATCATTGGAGTAGTTGTTGCTTTGCAAGAACACACCCGAATTTTAATGCAGTACATTGAAATATTAAAGGTCATTCTGGAAGATGATGATGAAGAATTTTTGGTAGACATAAGAATGAAATTCTTACATGTGCCGCTGATTTTCCTTTGTTGGTTAATTTTTTTTGTTTATTTTCTGCAATGTCAGTTTGCTAGTGATGGCATCGATAATCGTTTTTTTTTGTCATGTTCTTAGTGATGACAAATAACGAAAGATGTAAGATGAAACAAAATGAGAAAGGATCATCTTTTGTAGATGTAGAAATTTTGGCCTTGTATAATTCTTATTGGAAGATGTTAACATCTTTGCAAATTGATGAAAGATGTAGCTCGGTGGAAAAAGGCTATTAGGAACATCCATTTGACAGATACTGATTTATTATATATTGTGGGACTCTTCACACACAATATTTTCCATTATAAAATTTTATGAAGTTTTCGTCATTACCCCGTACCATCATTTGCAATGAGTTGCTTTTATGACAGCTGTTTTAAAAGAAACAGCAACATTTTATTATTTTTGTGGTGGATAATACGCGCTCATGTTATTGTCATATTTTCTCATTATTTTGTGTTTGTCTTCGAGGTAAATGCTCATTTTAATCCCTTCAACAAGCTGTTTATTTATTTGTGGTTGTGTGTTTTTTTTTCTATTAATTTGTTAAGCTATTAAAAGGAATCAAAATAAACTGTCAAATTGAAAAATGACAGCTGATTTTAAAACAGAGTTTTCATAAAATCTGTTTTAACAACCATGGTATAACAGGACTAACAGCAACACAACACGAAATTGAGGAGTCTTCACATAACAGAGGCATCATGGTTAACAGCATGTTGGTAAATTTACTGCTGATGTGGCCTGCGGGTTAAGAATCAGCTGATTCAATGTACCTTATAGAAAACACACGCAAGCACTTACCGTACATACACAAAACAGCTGATATTCCTTAACAAGTAAAAAAATGTGGAAATACTAATCTTATAGAATCTGGGCACAGGTAAGTAAGATGAGCGACTATTATCCTCCACTTTCAAAATTAAAATTCTATTATTTTTTGATGTTACCTTCTAAACTATTGAGCTATAAGATTGAAAATGACTGTTTTTTATTTTATTTTGTATGTAGTATGGTAGATAAACAATAATGGTCTTTTAGAATATGTGCACAGGTTCTATTTTATTTATATGTTGCTGACAAGATAGTAAAAAACTTTCTAAAAAAACGAGATACCTTCAAATAAAATTCAACAAATAAATAGTAAAACTATTGAATATTACAAGCCAGATAGTAAAAGTGCTCGTGGCAGTTCTAGCAAACTTTGTTATTAAATTAAAGAATTTATTATTGAATTTTGTTTAAAAGGCAGCTCTTCTTTATTAGTAAAATTTTCTAATTTTTCAACAACGAGAAATAAAGAAAATAAATATATTGATTAATGTCGCTCTGTGTAAAACAATATCGTAATACAAGACGTGTATTTAGTTAAAAAGCTATAATATTCGCGAAATTCAAGAACAAAGGTTGAAAAACTGCCATTGGCCTAGGTATGTGGATTGGTCTTTATTGTAGTATGAAAAAATCGTTGATTTGTTGGTCTTATTACCTGATCTGGCACTACTGTCTACAAACGTCATCATTTCTCTAAAAACAGACAATAAACGTCAGGAACTTAATACGAAAGAAAAAACTTTGGTTCTGGTAAATTTTGCAAAATTTTTAATTTTTTTGGGAAGAAAACTAAAAAGTAAACAATTATTAAACAAATTATTAAAAAAACTCGCATACGAAGTATATAAAACAGCATACCCCACGAAAATAAATAAAAGGGAAACATCATCTGCTGAAAGAAGTCATTGATTATAAACTTCAGAAATTAGGTTCTTTTTTTATAAACTTTTAGAAAAAAGGAGGAGTTGGTGAAGAATCAACTGCAAATTATTGCCAAATAAAACAACGAAAAGTAGAACATAAATTTTAAGATGGATCCAGGATGGGATGTTCATGATGATATGAATTTGTAAGTATTAATAAATAAAATTGATTTTTTTTGGAAAAAAATTCTTGTTACCTTATAAACAACAACACACACGCACACTACACTTAACCCTTTAACAATATTGCATTTATCTGGATTGTACTACTTTGATTTTAAGCACATTTTTATTTTTTACATTGCCTTTTGTGGTTTTCGTTTCTTTAGGTATATTACACCAGAACGTTTCATCGTGGAACCTAATGGCAAGGATGAACTATTGATAATCGATCGTGTTTCAAGTATTGTTAAAGTGCAATGTAAGTTCTTTTTTATTATTCTTTTCTATTCTTTGTTATATGGTACAAAACATATATGATTTGTGTCATTGTCAGTTATGGTTGAATTATGGAAATTTTACTCTTGTTGGTATTATGTTGATAAGGTTTCAACGTTCAATGACTGTTTGTAGTAGTACAAGTAGTACAGACATTCCCCGATTTACATCAATTATAAAGTTGGTCTATATTAAATTTTGCTTTTTATTTTTTCAATAAATACAATGTCAAAACTTATCTAATTCCATTTTTGAAAACTTATGTTAACAGCCGTTATATCGAAATCACTTAAAATAGTTAAACGTATATCGAGGGTTACCTGTATTACTTATTTAATCTCAATCATAACAAATTAAAGGCAAAAGTATAAAGTACATAACAATTTAATATAAATCTTATTTATTTAATAAACCATGGGATTAGAGAAACATTATTTTGAATTTTTTATTAGAAAAATTATTTTTAAAATTATTATTTTTAATACAAAAGTTTTTCTTATTTGAAAATATCAAAAGTTTAAGATTTATAATGAAACTTGCATTGGTTGGAAGGAAAGATATCTTTAGATTCTAAAATTTTTCTTACAACATTTAAAAATTTTAAATTACTGCTAACAACTTTTAATATGAATTGTAGTTATTAAATTTTTAATATTTGTCTTTCAGCTAAAACAAATCAACTGGTCAACCAGTCTCCCACGCGAAGAGTATGTGGCATTTTAGGTACCATACAGCTTCTAGGTGGAGATTATTTAATAGTAGCAACCCATCGACTTTATATAGGCATGATTTACGGAGCCGTTGTTTGGCGTTTAGCTGGTTATGATATTATACCTTACATTCCAAAAACTACGCATTTGACAGCAAAACAACGAGAACATAATGAAGTCTATTTGCAAATGTTACGAAAAACATTAGATACTCAACATTTCTATTTCTCCTATTGGTATGATATTACGCATACACAACAAAGGTTGCATAATATGTCCATAGAACAAAAGAGTACGAGTTTAATTGAACGGGCCGATAGTCGTTTTGTATGGAATGGAGCATTATTGAATAATTTCAATTGTAATGAAATGCGTCAATTTCAGTTGCCTTTAATATTGGGATGTAAGTTTAAATTTTATTGTTTTATTTTTAATTGATGTAATATTAATTTTTATTGTAGTTGTCTCAATTAATCAAGTGCAAATTAATGGTCAAACTTTCTTTTGGTCCATTGTTTCAAGACGTTCTGTTCATAAGGCTGGCACACGCTTTTATAGTCGTGGCATAAATGATGATGGTCATGTGGCCAATTTTGTGGAAACTGAACAAATTGTAGAATATAATGGACAACGTATATCATTTGTGCAGGTGGAATATTAAAATCTCTTTGAATTTTTGGTGATTTGTAATTATTAAAATGTATTTTATGTTTTAGACGCGTGGCAGTATGCCCTTCTTTTGGCGTCAAATACCAAATCTTCGTTATAAACCTAGACCGGAAATGATACCCGGTAAAGATCATTTTAATAGCTGTAAACGTCATTTTGATGAACAAATTTCCAAATATGGACGACAAGTTTTAATTAATTTGGTAAAGCTTTTATGGTGAAGGTTTTTTTTAAAGAACTTTTTCAAGAAAATTTGTTTAGTTTTTAAAATAATCAAATAAAAACTTGAAAAATTACCTGAAACAAGACATCTTATAACCATAAGAGGGTTTCTTTATTAAACTTTTTGATTTGCACATTTTAACAACTTCTTTTTTTTTCCTGCAGGTCGATCAAAAAGGAGCTGAGGGTGCATTAGAAAATTCCTATCGCCTTTTGGTTCAAAATATAAACAATCCCAATCTTCGCTACGAAGCTTTTGACTTCCATGCTGAATGTAAAAAAATGCGTTGGGATCGTTTAAATATCCTCATCGATCGTTTAGCTCATGAACAAAATGAATTTTCTGTTTTCCATATACGTGATGATGGCCAATTGGTATCGGTACAACAGGGAGTTTTTCGTACAAATTGTATCGACTGTTTGGATCGTACCAATGTGGTACAAAGTATGTTGGCTAGACGTTCTCTAAATAGTATTTTACAAAAATTGGGGATTTTACGTTCGGGTCAGAAAGTCGAATCAGCATCACCACAATTTGAACTGGTTTTCAAAGGTGTATGGGCCGATAATGCTGATATGATATCGTTTCAATATTCCGGTACAGGAGCTTTAAAAACTGATTTTACTCGTACCGGTAAAAGGACTAAGGCTGGGTTGCTTCAAGATGGTGTTAATTCAATGACACGTTATTATTTAAATAATTTTGCTGATGGTTTTAGACAGGTGAGAATTTCGTTTTTTAAAAAGATGATTTTAAATAGAACATCTTTTAGTTAAAACATGCTTTTTAATTAAAATCTATTTTTTATATAAAAGATAATTTTTGAATTAAAGGTTAGGTACTTTTCGAAATCAAAGAGATATTAAGAGTTTAAGTTTTTTTTTGGTTTAAATTAAAGGGTAATTTTAGAACTGAAAGCTACTTTTTTAATAAAAAGGTATTTTTTTTAAAAGGTACTTTTATTTTTTTTTTTTTTTTTTATTTATTTCATTTATTGTAATTTTTAAGCCCATGGGGCCAATAAAGAAAATTACAAAATCCACTTATATACTAATGTGCAAAAAACTAAAAAGTTTATATGTATACAAAAAAAATAAATAATATAATATAACTATTATAATTACCACTCGGCGATAGTGTTTTTAATTGAATTTAAATGTACCTTCTTAACAAAAGGTTTTTTTTTTAACAAAAGGTATTTTTTTAACAAAAGTTGCTTTTTAAACAAAAGATGTTTTTTTAATATAAGGTATTTTTTTTTAAAAAAATGTTATTGTTTAATTAAAACTACACTTTTAATAAGAGGAACTTTTTTAATAAAAGGTACTTTCAAAATAAAAGGTATCTTTTTTAAAAATCTACTTCTTAAATGAAAGGTAAATTTTTAATAAAAGGTACTTTTTTAATATAAGGTACTTTTTTAATAAAAGGTACTTTTTTAATAAAAGGTACTTTTCAATAATAAGGTACTGCTTTAAAAAAAGGAACGTCTGTAATAAAAGGCACTTCTATAATAAAAAGTAGTTTTATAATAAAAGGTTCTTTTATAATAAAAGGTATTATTATAATAAAAGGTACTTTTATCGTAAAAGGTACTTTTATAATAAAAGTTACTTTTTAAATCAAAACAAAAAATGAGTAATACTTTTTAATAAAATTTGTTAATGAAACTTGTTTTTTTAATTCCAATTACTTTGCGAACAAAATGTGATTTTTTTGAACAAAAAGTAGATAATCTTTTTTTGAATAAAACCGCACCGATAGACTTATTGTGAAAACAGTTTTTTTTAATTTCTTATAATTTTCTATAAAACTTCAGTGAAATCTTTAAATTTGTTTAATTTTTTTTTCAGGATGGTATTGATTTATTCTTAGGTCGTTATACTGTTAACACCTCATTGCCTTCTCCGTTGGATGTTAAACACACTTGGCATTATAATACGGTTGGTCTTATAAATTATCAGTCGTTTTCTCTATGTGCAACTAACATGTTTTATTTCTTGCAGTTCCCTTCAATATTGATTTTCGCTATTGCCATGTTATTCTTGACTGCTTTGGTACCTTCCGAATTCAATACGGAAAGTCTACTCTTTATGCTATTCTGGGGTGCCTTAATCGGTGTCAGTATCAGTGGTATCTTTCATTATGGTTTGGAATTTGTTGATTGGCCTCGGCTTTTTCGGCCCATTCAATTTCAAGCCTAACATTAGTCCAAATAATGGTTTTCATGATATTTTACGTGTATAGTTAAAGAAATTTCTTTTAGGTAAAAATAATACACTTTTACAAATCCGCGTAAAGTTTTTGCAATTAGAAAAAGAAACAAAAAATGCGCCCAAATGATGCTGTTTAAAATCAAATTTGCTTTTTAGTAGTTTTCCCCATATAAATTCATTTTATAAATTGTGTTTATGTTCAATAAATTTTAGTCTTTTTTTTAATTTCCATTTTGTTTTCCTTCTATAAATAAACGTTTGTGTTATTTTATGTTATAAACATAATTTGTTAAAGAAATAGTAGTTTTAATTTAAATTAATTTGGTATTTGTGCACGAATAAACATTATAATTAAATTTAAATGATAAATATTTACACCAAGCATTAAAAATACACATTTTTTAGTAGAATAATAAATAAAACCATTGATACTAAATTAAATTACAAAAAAATAATGTTTTAATATAAATAGTAAAATCTGCTTTTTAAATTTCTTAATATTGAATCTTAGTTAGACGGAAACAAAAAATAATTTGATGTAACAAAGTAGTTACTACTAAGATATCATCCAAATGTTAACATCGATATAAATAAAAATATAGAATCCAACTCACAAATATATAAATTTCCAGCACTTCTTTTTACAACATTTTTTGATATTGAATAATAAAAACCAGTCCGACGGATCAATTGATTAATATATATGTTGATTAATCAGAACTTGAATAATTTTGTTTAATATTAAAAAATTGTAAAAATACGACAATTTGCAAAAAAATTTTTTCATAAATTTAATTGCTCAAAACCACAATTAATCATCAAATCGCACATCCCTTATAAAACTCTCAACGAATTTGAAAAGAAAATTTTCTATACTATTAACTCTTATGAAACATATTTTATAATTTCTTATTAAAAAATTTTCATGCTTTTTTTACCACAAAAGTTAAAGTTAAGAAACATCCATTATTTTAATACCTTTATTGAGAACAAGCATTGTTTCTGCAATTACGTTGATTTAAATCATATTTTTGGTTAACACTATTTTTATTTCGCTTTAAACAATTATCTCCCATATTAAATAACAATTCACTTTTGCGATATTTTACAATGATCTTGTTAAACGCATTAGAGTATAAGGATTCTTATTACTTAAATATTTCAATTGATCCTCAAATCCTTCAGGGGTCTTTTGAATCCAATGACGATCTAAATAATATTGTATGCAACTATGGAATTCTTTATCACTATAGCCGTTTATGTGCACAGGGACGAAAGGATCTAGATGTTCAAAGCCTTTGCCACCCAAAAGATAACGAGGCAAATAAGACTCCATGTAACCCTCGGTCATTGCTATTTTATCGACACTTAGTATACAAACACCATTTGTCCAATTGTAATTGGTGATATCGAGGAAGGGCTGAGTAAGTGTTATACTATCAGGTCTCACCTTTTGTTTATTTTCAGTCACAATGCGGGTCTCGGGATGAAAAAAAGCATTAAAACCATCAATAGCAACCATAACTTTACACTGGCCATTGTTAGCATGTTGTTTAATTTCACTTAAAAGATGTTCTATAGTTTCAGAGGCAAATTTTATACGTGTTATGCCATGCTCCACTAATTCCAATAGAGTACTGCCAGCAGGAGTCGACTCACGTTTTGACCATACATATTCTTTGTGAGTTTTCAAATTCAGTGATTGTAGAAGATTAGAATTTTGATTTTTAAAATGTAATAACCAAGCAGCAGCATCAAAAGGTAAGTCAATAAATCCTTCCTGTGCGGCATTTGCTGTTTCTTTAGGTCGTTTCATCCAATTTGCTACCCATGGTACATGTACCAGTAGAAAACCATTTTGATGACCATAGTGAATAATATGAGCCATTGTTAAAGATTTGCCCACACCATTTTCACCATAGAGAACGTAACGCACCACGGGTTTAGTGAAATCAGTATTTTGTATATAATTTACAACTTCCATGGCTGGTTGCCTTACCATCAGACAGGCCTCGGCAAATGTTTTCACTTGCAGTTCGAATTGTTTGGGCAAACCTCCCCCACCAAATAGTTGTTTCCTTACCTCCGCTGGTATGGTATAGAATTTGGCATCGTGAACCTTTGAATGTGCTGCTACATTTGTTTCATTGGTTCGGTAATCAGTTGGTACCAATGAGGCACGTAAAGAATTTTCCGTTACACTAGTTGTTTTTACCTCCTCCGCGAGTGTGGCTGTGTGACGTTTTGTCAATTGTGGTAATTTCCTTAAAGTTTGTCGTACAAACATGTTTGGGCTGAATTTTAATTGATATTTTATTAAAAAATTAAAAAATTTTCTTATTTTTCACTTACTTCAATTTTACTTGCTCTCTCGTGGGGTAGAAATAAAGAATAAGAATCAGCTGTCACAAGAGATGCCAGATAACGGGAATCGACCCCAAATTGTGAAGAGGTATTTGAGGAAAGGTATTTTAAAATTATTTCTACAGATTTTCATTCGTTTTACCAAAACCACACAACACATTGCAACATATTTGGACAAAAGTGCACTTTATCGGGCGTTGCTAAAAAAATATTGTCTACTTTAGTTGAGCTTATTCGGGAACTTATCGACGTTGCCTTCTGTAATTTCCATACAAAATTGACATATGTAACGATAAGCGTTAACACTAAACGTTGCTTATGTCAAATTTATATGGAAATGACATAAGTCAAATTTGATAGCTTTGTCACATAAACACAGCTTTTATTAACAACTTTAGGAAAGTATTTTTTAGATTTTTCGGTTGTATATGGGCCATGGACGCCAAAGGGGTCTTAAATGGATCTAGAGGGAGCCACATATCATGGATCATAAGCATAGTAAATTAGAAAAAATTTCACTCGAGCCTCAAAAATAATTGTTAATATGAAAAAGAAATGTTAATGAATGAATGATTACCCGTATAAAAAGCTTTTTCCATCTATTTTTAGAATTATTCATCTTTCAAATTCAAAGGGTTGCCATTTCAACTGCTAATGTTTCTATTTCTGGGAACGAATTGGGAATCTGGCATGTATACTAATATTTTCCACAACATATTTAACCCTCCAATGCTCTTTCTCCTGATATTGATAATATTTACGCTTTGCATTTGGATATCGATGATATATATACTTTGCATTTGGCGATATAGTACAATAAACGTCGAAGACGAATCAAGAAATCAAATAATTAACATTCAACATCAATTTATTTTGACAAAATTAAATTTGCTTACTACTAAATCCGAGCATATCAGCTGTGCTTAATTTGAAAAAAATTTCTTAGCTTGTTTTGGAGGTAGAGGGATATTTGTAAAACGTGTCCCGACGGTAGCCTGGAGCAAAAATAATTACTCATTTTACAAGTTTGGACCCCTGACTAGGTTTGCTATTATCAATAATATTTACCAAAGCGTAAATATATTTTTAACGATTTTTTTAATATTTTTTCTGTTTTAAAAAGTAAATTTTTCCAAATTTACGAAAGTATAACTTTATATCCTACTCGCTTTAAAGTCGCTCATTGCAGAAAAAGTGTTTGAAGGCGAAGAAAGTATTTTATTATGTGTTCTTTCGATATAATACAATTTTTTTTAATAAAATATTGTTATTTAATCAATAAAAACTTAAGATCCAAATACCGCTTTTTAGCGGCCTTGGTCATTAGAGGGGGTGGGGTGTTGTTAAGTGTTGTTTATCCTGTTATGTTATAAGCTAAATTGTACATAGGGTGGGATGTAACTTGAGTCGTCACACTTAACATTTTGGGTATGTTTCGATTTTTTGGACCAGTCCCCTTCACACCATATAAAAAAAAATATTTTTTAATTCCAGAGAGGATAAAAAATGGAAACTTTAGCCCAAAATTGTATTGATTTAAAAGCTATAAGCAAAATAAATTAATAATTAAAAAAAAAATGAATATTATAATAAGTACATTGGCTTCAGTCGACTATGAGCCGCCGCCGATCATATTTTGCTTAGCCACCAGAGAACTGCAATAATTTAACAAAATTCACTGTAGAATAAAATCAGCATCATGTTACTGAACGCGTAATTCGGATCAGTTTGAATCATATGTCAATTGTGTTTACTGCAAATTTAATCACTCAACAAAAAGTCAGCGTTGAATAAATCAGAAAAACAACAAACAACGCGTATGAGTGTATTCATAATTAAAACAAAATAGAAACACATTTCATAAATGATATTGTTTACATTAGGGTGGGACTTAAATCCGCTTTTTTAGAATTTTTATTAGTAATAAAAATATTCTTCTTTGTGAAATATAAATATTTTTTTGGAAAAAAAATTTAGGTCGATATCTCAGGCTTGCCTAATCCGGAAAAATTTAAATATTGTCTAAATTTTTTTTCATCTATTTTGATTGGAAAATTAGGCAATATTTAACTTTAACCGGATTGGGCGAGCCTGAGATGTCGATCTAAATTAAAAAAAAAAAAATTTCACAAAGAACAATATTTTTGGTATTCCTAATAAAAATTCTAAAAAAACGTATTTTAGACCCACCCTAATATACATATAAGATTTATGAAATGTGTTTCTACAAAACCACCCCCTTTTTATAGATAAGAAACTATTTTGTTTTAATTATGATTACACTCATACACGTTGTTTGTTGTTTTTTCTGATTTATTCTACATCAAAATAATTATTGTTGGCTCGAATGAACAGAATAAAATCAATGGTTTAACAACGACTGATGATTATAAATCAGTGACAAAACAATTTGCACGTCGTTTGATTGATTCAAAATCATCAGCAAATATGTGTGTTGGAGTATATTCAGCGTTTGAACGCAAACACATATTTATTCTTGTGTTGATTGCGTATGAACGTTTTGCAATCAGCAAAAGCAGTTCTCTGTTAGCCACCACTGCCAACTAAATTCTTCTTGGTGAAAGATTATTGAAAAACTCTAGTAAAAATTAAAGATAAATTAATTTATAAATATTTGATTTTTAACATTTTATTCGTATAATACTGACGATAATAACAAAAATAATACATGATTAACAAGAAAACGTTTCAACAGTTTCAATTGTAGTCGCTTTAACTTAACACCAATTAGAAATGCCACCAGGGTTACCAAAGCCCAAACCATAACCGCCGCCATTGCCATAATAAGCACCATAGGAAGCAGGAAGAATATTAGAACCATATCCACTTCCAAACTGACCATACCCAGCCCCATAACTACCACCATAACCGCCTGCATAAGCACCACCATAAGAGGGAGAAATGATGGGAGTAGAAACAGCAGCAACTGGAGTTGAGACAGCAGTTACTACAGGAGTAACTACAGCAGAAGTAGATACCGTTGAGGGATATGCAATAGCTCCACCATAACCGCCACCATATCCTTCAGCATATCCACCACCATAGCCTCCAGTGTAACCACCTCCACTGCTGGGTATTACAGTTACTTTAACAACTTTAACATTGCTGCCATATCCTCCGCCATATCCACCAATACCACCACCATAGCCACCGCCATAACCACCACCATAACCACCGCCATAACCACCGCCATAACCACCACCATATCCTCCGTTTCCGTAGCCGCCATTATATCCATTTCCATAACCCGTACCACCAATAAATCCAAGTTTACCAAATGTAGCTTGGGCTGGTGCCAGTACAGCTACTAAAACAAGTACACAGATAAATGATTTCATTTTCGTAATAATTCTTTTTTTAAGTTAGAAATCCAATGTAAATTTTAACAGTTTTAATTAAATTTTATTTTTGGTCTGTGTATGCTTTCCTAATGGAATACCGGCGTTGACTAATGTCAATGTTAGGTCACATTGTGGATTATATACTAAAGAATTAGTTAGTGACAACAATGTGTGCATTGTTCTTTAGAAACACTTAATTTCATTTCATTTTCAATAAGTCTGGTCAATTGTTTACTAAGTTGTGGTTCAATATGTGTTTAGTTAAGCCAAAACACATTTTAACACTTAGTTGCTTTATTGTGTTAAAAATAGCAAAAGTTCTAAGAATTAAGTATAAGCCATAAACTTATAATCTAAAATAAATTTATTTCCAAAAAAAAGAGGGACCAGATTTTACAAAGATCATTCACTACTACGAGTATGATGCCTTTACTACACATAGAAAAAACAAAATATTTTTAATTTAAGCAGAAACAACATTAAATAAAATGGAAATTAAAATTGTTTTCTTTTTAATTTAAATATGTTTCTACTTATTTTTAAAATGCAAAACCAAATTCACAAAAGTTGAGATATTAGTTTACATACGAAAAAGTTTATTTTAACTAGATTCATATTTACTTTAATAAGATTTATACTAAATTTAAAAAGTTCATAGAAAAGTAAGATGTTAATTTATATGTGATTAAATAACACCGCACAACAATTTCAAACTTTTTCCAAAATTACGGGGTTCCGACAATTGATTCTTGTTAAGGAGACCAAAAAAAAAAAAATATAAGTGTGTCGGCGTTTTGATAGTTTACGTCGGAATTTCATTTTAGAGGAGGTTTAAGTTTCCCAGCTCTGACCAGTTCTTGCAGGATATCGGTATATAAAACTATGTTTTCTTTACATCTGAGGTGCGGTGTATGTTTAGCAACTTTGTAGATAATGGTATGACAAATATTTTTATAGAACATGCTAACCCTCTAACTCCCCCACATAACGGCATTTTTGGCTTAATTGTTAACGAATTGTTAAAACCACCCCGAAAAAGGGGAAGGACGGGGATGAAATGTTTTACAAAAATGTTGGCCATTAAATTATACTATACATGTCAGAACACACTAAAGCCCAAAACACAACACAAATACCAAAAACCTGTCAAATTCAAGATTGCTCATCAAATTTCTAGTCAGATTTTCGGATTACCTAAATATTATGTAGGTAATCCCAAAATCTGACTTATAATATGTTGGTCATCCGAAAATTTGACTAGAAATCTGATGAGCAATCTTAAATTTGATTGGTTTTTGGTGTTTGTGTTAAGTTTTCGGTTTTGTTGTGTTCTGACATATATGGTAGAATTTTATGGCCGACATTTTTGTAGAAGATTTCATCCTCGCCCTTCCCCTTTTTCGGGATGTTTTTTACAATTTTTTAGAATAAAGCGAAAAATGCCGTTATGAGGGGGAGTTAGAGGGTTAATATGTTCTACAAAAATATTTGTCATACCATTATATACAAAGTTGCTGAACATACCCTGCACCTCCGATGTAAAGAAAACACAGTTTTATATACCGATATCCTGCAAGAACTGGCCAGAGCTGGGAAACTTAAACCGCCTCTAAATTGAAATTCCGATGTAAACCATCAAAACGCCGACACACGTTTTTTTTTTGGTCTCCTTAACAAGAGTCAATCGTCGGAACCCCGTAATTTTTTTTGTGTTGAACTGTGTAATTGATAACTAATTTATTCTTTGAGCTTAGGTTCGTTTTTTAAAAAATATTTTTTTTCAATATTTAATTTTTTTACGAAGATTTTTTCATTAAATGTGAATCATATTAAAGTTAATTTGATTCAAGTTAAAATAAACATTTTCGTAAATTAAAAAAAAAAGACAAACTTAGTTTGATTGTATATTTTTGGCTGCTTAAAGGATGATGATTAGGATGCTCCATAAAATTGTTGTTACTTATTGACCGGGCCGGACTTATTATTTGGGTGCAAAACTATGGGGAAGACGTGCCTCATCGGACCTGTAATTTGAAAAAAACTATATTACAAGGGAAAAATAAGATTATTTGTTAATTTTCTTAAACATTTTTATATTTTAAGTTGAATTTGAATCAAGAAGGTTAGAAATTTTGATTAACAGTAAATTATATTTCTAATAATGCAATAAAATATTCTTAATATAATTTCAAAACATGGACCCTTAGCTGCTGTTAAGGTCTATGCGACTCTATGACTAAATTAAAAAACATTTTAAAGTATTTCAATCAAAGGATCATATAGACGCTCACAGTACTTAAGGGTCAATGTTCTGGAATTAAATAATGAACATTGTTAGACCTAGCAAGATAATATCAAGTAGTTTCATTAATATCCGCTCAAAAATATTTTTATATTTAAAAAAATTAATATTTTACCTTTGACCTTAAACAGGGGCAATTTAGTGTATCTCAATTTTCCCCGATTTTAGAAGTTTGAAGTATTTAATGTTTTGTTGTAATATTATGACCAAAAAAAAAAAAATATGGAAAAAAGAAAGCAGATAAACTTGTTTCCTCGAAATCCGCTGAAATAAAATCGCTTTACTAATCAAATGAAAAATAACACTTTTTTGAGGTTTAAGTTTTAAATATAAAAACAAAGACGTATGACGGTGACTGCAAAAATTATCATATATATTTTAGTGTAAAGAGCACCGTGGAGGTTCTTTCCTCTCCAGTGTCTCCTTTCCTTACTAACGACCAATTTTTTTGTTTTTTACATTTTAATAAAAAAACAATAGAAAGAAAAATTATTATTTTAGTAAAATTTGGAGTTGGTTTGTAGTACGTTGATCATTCGCTAGTGCAGAAGAGAACATGGGAGCCATAGAATATCGTATGTTAATTTTACACATCTTATGTTTTTGTTTATAAAATTTTTTAAAATGCGGGAACTCTATTAAGTGAGTTAGAAACAAGAGAATTTAATACTTAAACAAAAAAATAAAATAGATTATATTTAACAACTGCAACGCTCGACACGTTTTAATGGTTAATTTGTATGAAAAAATACGGCACGTTGTTGTTCTGGGCCGTCATTAAAGGCCCCACAACAATTGGCTTAAGTAACATAAACTTTTTTTCAAAAGTCCATAAAAGTTAAGCTAAGTTTGCGCCAAATTACACGAGATTCATATTTGCATTGAATAAATTGAGATTCGCATATTTTAAATCTTTTGAATTTTAATTTATATTTTTATTTCTGTAAAGTTTCGATTGTAAATTAACTGAACTATAATAATACACCCAGAGAAAAGATTGGTTGCAATTTAAGAATTTTATTTTATTTGAAATAACCTTTAATAATTTGGAATAACCTATACCAAAAATGTGGCATTGTGAATTAAAAAGAGGAAAAGTAGCCAAAAATGATACTATTATCCAATTATAGGTATTCCTAATCAACTCTACGAATAAAATTCGTTTAGAAATTTGGTACAGTAGAAGAAACCATTTATTTAGTAAATGTACTGGAAAATTAGTACAATCTATCAAATTTATTAAAAAACTGAGAGCCCCGGTAGGCTAGTTGTTAGCGTACTAGCTTATCAGTGCGGGGGTCGTGGGTTCGATTCCCAACAAGGGCTCTGGTCTGTTTTCGCTACAACGAGCCGATGGCCTTTGTTGCTAGTGCTCTGTTAGGGTATTAGGATATAATTTGGAATTATATGATTAATATAAAAAAAATAAATATTAAAAAACTGTCAATATTCGAAAGTGATAACTACAAATACGGTTATCCTGATCAAATATATCATTAAATAAGGGTTTTAGTTGAACCAACCCAATTGTAGATTATATTGAATATAGAAGCCAGTAACGATTGGTATTGGTAAACGAATTTTAAACTATATTTATATTGCTAACAGATTATTTAAATTCAAAATTAAGAGATTGTAGTGTAGTGGGTATAGAGGTAGCCTAGTACTCCGAATTTCCGAGTTCAAATCCCGCAAAAGGCAAACATTTAAAAAACATATTTTTTAATTAAAATATTCAAATCTTTCAATAACAAATATATCAAAGAAAATAAAATTAAATTGTGCTGTAGTAAAAAAGGGTGTGAACGGAAAAATCTAAAAATAAATTTTTTTCTTAAAATAAAATTTTGTGGAACGTAATAATATTTCTGTGAAACATAAATATTAAATTTGACAACTGAATATCGGCTTTCACAACTAAAAAAATATAATTTAATATGGAGATAGTTGTTGTAACCGTCGGCAGAATAACGACACAAAATTTATTCTTTTTAAAGTATGAGAACACTTATGTATTTATGTTAACTCATATTTTAAAAAATTTCAGGGAAGAAGGCCCTTCCATGATTACTTGTAAATACACGTGTAAAGCTGGCCAAACACGGTAAATTTGTGCGTGAAAATTTTCAATTCCTTGTGATTTTTTCTTGGGCTTGTGCGCGAACAATTTTTTCATTATACCCTCCACCATATATGGTGAGGGTATATGTATGTATATCAGTTTGTCATTCCGTTTGTAACATGTCGAAATATACATAGGTATATATATTCGTGATCCTTATGCAATTTTAAGTCGATTTAACGATGTCCGTCTGTCTGTCTGTTGAAATGGCGATCACGACGCGAAGACGCAAGCGGGGGTGCCTATTTTTACCCAGATTATTGTATTGTTTGGTATTGAAAATGAGCAAAATCGGTCCAGCCGTTAAAAAATTATGAGTTAAAATGTGAAGATACCTCTAATTTTCTATACAAATTGGTGTATTTTAGTACAATTTCATAGTAGCAACTGGTATATAATATATTTTCTCATATTTTTTCACCAGTCGCTTAGATATTAATAATATTTTGTATTCACCTCAAATATTTTTCACCTCAAAAATTTTTTTTCACCTCCATTATTTTACTTCAAAAGTTTTTTTACATTTTGTATCAAAAACAGTAGGAAACATTTTTTTAGGATATTGGTGGAGGGTATTTAAAGATTCGGCACAGCCGAATTTAAGCCTTTTTAACTTGTTTTTGTTTACAATGAGACGACTAAGTGTATTGCAGAGTTGGGTAGCAAGCTAAAAAAGTTTATAGTGTTCTGGAGTTGTAATTTTTATATTTTTTAATAATATTACATGAAAACGCCTATTTCTTTTTAAAATCCAATCATTTGCCCATTTGCTTCGTTCTTAATTTTAATTTTTTGTTTCCTACACAAATAAATTATCAAAAGAGCAATTGCATCATTCTCTTCTCATATCATGTCATTGATGTTTTCTCTGTGATTTGTTCGTCGTGTGTGGAGAAATGGTACGCGAACAATTCATACGCAAAAATCTATCGTCTATGGGCAGCTTAAATTAAAAAAAATATACATATATTTATATTTTCTATTTTTTCCTTATAATTTGTTAAAATTTATTTTAATTCTTTTAAATTTAATAATTTTTTTGTTGCTTTTTCTCTATTTTTGACAGCTGAGTTTGTTATTTTATTTTAGCAGTAATTCTAACGAATATTGCTGAAGAACTATTGCAACAGATATTGCCGGCTATAAAAATGTACGAAATCGAGTGGTCCCTACAGAAGATTACATAATATTGACGTTTGTTGAATATATGTCTACATTTTTATCGTTAGTCAAGACTTCGGGTAAATAAAGTAAGTATAACATTTTTTTCAACGATGTCTGTCGGTCCGTAAAGGATTGCCTCTATTTAATTTATAGTCTTTTGCAAGCGGTCAAATTGTAACCTAACATGTGTATGCAAGACCATACATTTAATAGTTAATGTGTAAAATAGTTAGAATTATTCATTTTTCATATCACGCAGTTTTTTTTTTTTTTTTTTAATTTTTCCATGATCCCTTCTACAGACCCTTGAATTGTTAAAAATAATTTTTGTTTTTGCTCGATTAATTTAAATTTATTTGTCTTCAAAAGGAGGATAACAAGCTTCTGAGTAAATTTTTCTACTACTACTATTAATTTATTTAGAAATCTTGTATGTTCTTTAATTTAACATATTCATATTTAAAATATTCATAATCAAGGTTTATATTTTTAGCAAGTACTTATTGTTATTAGATGTTCTTATAACCATTAGAAAATATAACAACTAATATTATAATTTATGTTAATCAAAAAATAACAATAATATCGATTAACAACTCCCAGCAAAACTTTGGTAATGGGTGCGATATTCTCATGCGTTATCTTGTAATGATAGCTCGTTACCTTTTTCATTATTTGGAAGCATAAAGTAATAAGTTACTCATTATTGATTACGTAATATATGATTTATAAATGTAAAGTAATAATTGAAATATTTTTGAAAATCTATTTTTAGATACATTACTTTGTGTTTTTTTGTAAGCAAAAGAAAAACGAAGCGCAACAATTCATTAAGGTTAAAAGCAATCAAAAGTTATATGCGTCGATAGCTCAGTGGGTAGAGTTCTTCGCCGGCAACCAGAGTTCCCAGGTTCGATTCCCATTATGACCACATTATTTTTAATAACGTTTAAAATATTTGTAAAAGTTTTTTTTTTTAATAAAAATTCCTCTTTTTTGAAAATCAATTTTTAGACACATTACTTTTTCCATTATCGTAAGCATATAAGTAATCCCTTACATTATCACCTCTAAAGTAATGGGTCTACCCATTACTTTGAAGCTCATCGCCTGTAAAATTCATCAGTGAAGTAAATTGAAAAGTAATCCATGAGCCCCTATGGCTTCACATTACTTAAGACATTATTTGGTAATGTGTGGTTTTGCTGGGACTTATTAACATATCTTAACAAGCATAAAATCGATATTAACAATCTACCTTACAAGTACTAGATGGATACAGTGAGAAAAACTGCAATTTTGCGTGAAATGTCTAACAATGATGACCTTGAATTTTGAAGTAAATATCTAAAATGAATTTTTGTATGTTTGTGGACATGACTTTAAACATTAACTATTTTAGTTAGTACCTTTAAAAATGTAGTTTCACATATAAATATATCTGTACTTGAACAATAGTTATGGATGCTCTTGCCTTAACTTAACTACTCCTAAAGTTGACAATAACATTTAGTTGATGTGTGACTGCCATAAAAATTAACACCTATTGGCAGTTGATGGTTATTTTTTTTTCTTCTTCTAAATATACGATATATTGTTAAAAATATTTATGTTAAATTTTTTTTCTATATTTTAGTTATTTTTGTTGCTAGTTTTATGATGCTAATGGATGGATACTCAATTAAGCGTTAACATTTATTGCATATTAATATTTATGATCTCAAATGTCAAACTGATGGTTGATTTTAATGAGATGCTATTTATTGGTTTGTAGGTATTATAAATTATGATAGTTGTATGAAAAGTTATGAATTTGATTACACATTAAAATTATACCAAAAAGAAATACGAGTTTAACCCATAAGTTAATGTCCTCACAGTAAAACGTTAGATTATATCAAATTGCCATGCGTACTGCGAACAGTATAAGTATTTTGTGCTGCCTAAAGCTTCCCTGAAGATTCAAGCTGTCAATGAAGCCGATTTTTTTGCTTAGCAAAATATTTCAAATGTTGGAATGCGACTTGAAACGGTTACCCAGAAATCACAGTCTTCCATTACAAAACCTAGGCAAAGACTATGTTTAGACGTCTAACTAAATCTACTCACATGTATATGCGAGATTTAACCGTATCCCTTCATAGCCCAGCAAAACCACACATTACCAAATAATGGGTAAATTAATGTATAGCCATAGGGGCCGATGGATTACTTTACACCTTACTTCATTGATGAATTTTACAGGCGATGAGCCTGAAAATAACGTATATACCCATTTCTTTAGAGGTGATAATGTAAGGGGTTATTTATATGGTTACGAGAATGAAAAAAGTAATGTGTCTAAAAATAGATTTTTTGAAAAGAGGAATTTTTATTAAAAAATTTATTACAAATATTTTATTTAAAATTTTTGTAATTAAAAATACAGTGTTCATGATGGGAATCGAACCAGGGAAATCTGGGGTCGAATTACGGCATTCGTGATCGTAATTTTTCGATCAAAATTAGTTTTTTATTTCTAAAAATCAAACATTAGAACGGAATATTTTCCATCAGGGATGTTGTAGTTTGGCCCCAGATTGGAAATAAAAGTTAAAGTTGGTGTTATCATTATTAGTATTATTGTGGTAACTTTTTTAAAAAACAGGTTTCGAACAATTTCGTTCGATCACGAATGCCGTAATTCGGCACCTGGTTGCCAGTCAAGAACTCTACCCACTGGGCTATCGACGCATATAGTATTTGATTGCTTTAAACTTAAATGAATTGTTGCGCTTCGTTTTTTCACTAGTGTTATTAAAACAAACATGCACTACCCTTTTGCTTACAAAAAAACACAAAGTAATGTATCTAAAAATAGATTTTCAAAAATATTTAAATTATTACTTTACATTTATAAATCATATATTACGTAATCAATAATCAGTAACTTATTACTTTATGCTTGCAAATAATGAAAAACGTAACGAGCTGTAATTACAAGCTAACGCATGAGAATATCGCACCCATTACCAAAGTTTTGCTGGGAGATACTTCGTCGCTAAGACACATAGATTTCCGCTGGCAAAATGGAGGGGTATTTGACTATAGGAAGAGCACATTGGAACCTAGGTGCAATGACACCTCTTCCCGTGTCCATATTCGTTCCCAAGATAGGTCGGTTTACATGCTCCTATAAAACAACATAATGTCTTGGGCAAGGAAGTTCATGCATTTCTTAGGTATTTTATATTACGCATTTCAAATTTGAACAATATGTATTTACAAATTGATGCCATTTTCTTGCAAATTTGTTGATTCGCAAATATATTTAGCTCTCAACTTGTTCTCTAGAAACTCACGGGCCCTAATAAGGTCAATTTACTGGATCAGAATTTGTACTGGCAACATCCTGTGCTCGACCTTTGAACTCGGGTCATCCATAAAGACCTTGATGATCATCATGTGAGTTCTCGATGTTTATTGGAGCCCACACTGTGGCTGCCTCCATTACAGAAATATGCAATGGTGGAATACTTAGCCCCATCGCATCCATAAAGAACGTTTTCCCGGCCCCAATATATGCAAGATAGTTCCTCTTGACCTTTGGTTACCATTCGTGGGCCGCATAGGTTTAACAACAGTGAAAACTCAAATTTATTTCTAAATAAATATATTTATTTAAAAACTTCAAAGATATAATTCACGTCAGTGAATTTCATACTGACGCAAAGTGTGTCCAAAAGTACTTTTTATTGTGTTTTGATTTAAAAAACTCTGCACAAAAATAATAATATTTTTCATTTTGTTTTTGAAAGTCAAAAAATTTAATTTTTTGTCCAAAAAACCATTAAAATTTTGGGGAATGATATGCATTTCTAAAGGCTAATGAAAACTTTTGTCTTAATATTTGTAACCTGTAGTAATTTAAGTTCATATAACCCATTCTCGGTCTGTAATGCGATGTGGCATCACGCGTATTCTGTGAAATTTTGATTCTAGTTCGCCATGTGCCATGATTACACGCGAAAATCGGCTTAAAATTTTAAACAAACCCTTTCAACTTTACTCCCCCTAAAGCCGGATTCACATTTGCAGGAGTGATTTATGTTCCCATATAAAATTCACAACCTGAATTTCAATTAGATATCTGCGGTTTTACGTGTCTAAATAATACTTCAAACCAATTTAAAAAGGATCTCTACGGGAGCTAGGTCTAAACATTGACCGATATGTTTTTATTTAACCCTTTTTCGGAATGAATTCTATAAATTCTTGCTGGTTATGTCGATTGTCCTGATTAAAATATATATTACACGATTTATCACTGTACCATATGAGTCGTTTCTTAATGAAGTTTAGTGTTTATTGCAAAATTAAATAATTTTGTTATCTCTAAGTGGACATTTCTTAAACAAACTTTTTAGATATGTTATCATGCTTCATTAAGAACTATCATATATTTTATTAAGAAATGTTTGTAATTTATTTTTGTCTTAAAATGGCCTCGTGTTGGCAGCCAAAGTTGGCGTGAAGAAGTTATTAAATGAAAACTTATAATTATAAATACATGTAATTGACGAACAAACTTTTACCACAGAAATAAATATTGGTATTTTCCTATAAAACATGAAACTTAAATATAATTAAACATGAAACAAAAATATAATTAAGTCTTTTTCATATAATTTAAAATAATTTTGGAAAAACAGATTCCATCACGAAATGTAAAAAATTTGTTATTTTTTAAGAAAATTTGAAAATTCTGCATAATGATTCAAAAGATTTTTTTTGTCAAAAATCCTACTAAGTGCTGGCTTAGTGGGCGTGGGGGCTTTTAAAATTGTAATAGTTAGCGCGTTGGTGTGTTACACAGAAGGTTACGGGTTCGATCCCTAGCATCGGCAATATCAATTTAGAAAAACAATTTGTATGCGTTTTCTATATCTCAGATGTATCGCAACGTCCTCTTTCTGGGTTTTCATATCACTTAACCCCATCGAAGTAAAAAAAAAAAAACATAACTGGGCTATGAACTAAAAAGCTTCATACGGATTCTCTAACTCTCCATCAGATGGCGCACAAAAACTTTTCTAAGACTAAATATCTCGCGCAATTACAGAGTTGCCATATTTGATTCCTTTCATCTTTTACCACCTTTCATCACTCCTCTATCACCTTTCCAAAAATAACAAAACATTAAATTAAAAGAGGAACTTCATAAATCTTGCTGTTTAAAAAAAAAAAATATTACTGGCCCTAAGATTTTTTTTTTAATTTCTTCAAAATATTTTACTTAAAATGTTTACAGATTTATTCGTATTTAAATTATTATATCGTTACATTTACATTTTGGTATTAGGTTTTCGTATAATACAGAACACATTCGAACAATATTTTGGAAATGCTTAATGAAGTACAAACTATGTAGTTAAATCTAGGAAGACTCGTTTTTCTTTTGGTTTTGTATAACCATCATATAGAAGGACTAGCAACCAATGCTTTCCCAAATACTACCACTTTTCCAGGGGCCAGAATTTATATTACTTTCGCTGCTGCTGCCAACACCACTCCATGAACCAGTATTCCAAGCTGCTGAATTGCCTTCCTGTGGTGGTGCATAGTTGGGAGCTAGTGGTGGAGGACCATATTGTTGAGCGGGAATATGTTGAGATTCACTATCACTATCAACAATTATTTTAATAGTTTTAACAGTTTCCTGTATTTGGGGCAATGGTTGGGGAGCTGGCTGTTGATAAACTATTTGTGGTGGAGGTTGTTGATAAATAGGTTGGGGTTGAGGTGATCGGTAAATAGGTTGTTGAGATTGTTGTTGGTATACGGTTTGTTGTTGTTGTACATAAGAAATTGGTTTTTGTATGGCAAAATTAATGGGCTGTTGATATTGTATTGGAGAAGATGGTATATATTGTGGTTGTGCTGGTGGTGGTGGAGGAGGTCGTGAAATATATTGAGTTTGTGGAGTTTGTACATAAATTGGTTTTGGTGGAGGTGGTGCTGGTTGAGAAACAATAACTTGTTGTTGTGGTGGTGGTGATTGTACATAAATTGGTCTTGGTGGAGGTGGGGGTGGAGCAACAGGAGCTGGAACGGCTATTTGCACAGTTGATTGTACTGGTAGTGGTGCAGGTGCTGGAGCTGGAGCTGGTATTGGTGTCCAACCGGAAGATGATGATGCCGAAGATGAGGCAGATGCGGAAGCAGAACCACTTGCATAATTATTATAATAAGGCTGTGGTTGTTCCTGTGGTACTATGACTTTAATAACTTTGATAATTTGTTCATTACCACCGCCATAGCCGCCGCCATATCCACCACCATATGATTGTTGTCCCCAACCATAATTCGAACTACTTCCGGTGTAAACTGGACGGTTATAATTAATGCCTCCACCATTGTAACCCCCCCCATAACTGCCTCCACCACCATTATAACCACCACCATTGTAACCGCCTCCATATTTGCCTCCACCATAACCACCTCCACCATAACCACCTCCACCATATCCACCTCCTCCAATTCCATTCCTTAAAGCACCTAATAGAGCCAATTTAGCTCCCAAAAGTCCTTGCGCAGGGGCTGCCATTGCCAACATGGCAATTACTAAACAAATGTGCACTTTCATTCTAAACTACTGGACCGCTTTTCGTTATTCGTCTATACACGCAATCCAAACCGTCAATCGTTAACAACTGATATAATATTTCTTGTCTACGCACAAATTTATAGTCCATCTTTTTTTTTCTTATGATATCCAGTCAATATTTAATATTCAGGCCAACTGATTTGATCTTAAATCTTTAACAAAACTCAACAACAACAACAATACTAAAATAGTTATAATGTCAATAAATTCTCTAGATGAGAGTAAAACTGACAACAAGAACTTATAATTATAAAACGCTCAACTAAATTTGCAGCTTCCCTTCTGCCTCAAATGTTTTATCGTTTTCAAAACAAAAAAAAAAAAAAAAAAAAAATCACTCACAATACCAAAGAAAATAATTTCATATTTGTTTAATTAATAAATACATAACCCTACCCATCAGTCTGTATAGACAACTAACTGCCAAAACTATCATTGAAGCATTTAGTCAAACTCAAATTAACATTATTTTGCGTTAACATCAAATCTACTGCAAAATAACTCAACATCACTATTCAATATAAATTGTGTTTAAAATTTATATTTTTTACACCAACCTTCCTTCTTAAGTAATTCACTGACTCTCTTTACAATAAACATTAGCAATACAAGGCGAATTTTTCCCCAAAAAAATACATCTATCTCTACACACTCTTCTTATTTCATTAATACCCATGCTAAATGGTATTAGGTAATTCCCAAAAAAACTTTAATCTTTATAGTGCTAATTGATAAAATTTATTTGCAAGTCTAGCTAAAATAAACATTGACATATATGACTGTCAAACTGACAGACTAGTCGTTGTATATACTTGGTTTTCGTTATTTATCTCCTAAGATTTTGATGGTAAGGGCGCGGATATGTTCACAAAAAATATGTATATGAATGCAAACAAAATATACAAATCACGTTCATATTTATTATTTACATATGACTTGTATAAGTTTGTCTATCTCGTTATTTGAAAATTTTACAAAAATAGAATTTTAAATATTTTATGTATTTTTAAAATCACTAGTCTTCTGAATATGTACACATCTATAATGATGTAATTTTTAAAATTCATTTAAAGTCTGTAGTCTCAAAGTGAATGACATGTGTCTCACGTAATAGATCTGGTAGAATTGATTGAATTTGCGGTTTCATTTAGTAACGCCTAATAGAAACATGTGCAATCGTTTTAATAAGATCAAGTACAATGTATGCCCACCAAACAAAAGACTTAAGAAGCGAACTTATATGGAATTTAAAATATTTATATGTAAAGCGTTACGCAATAACTTCAATGTTAGTGTCAAATAGACATAGCAGAAGTGAAATAAAAGGTAGAAACATAATTAGCTTAAGCTAGATATCAGTATGAAACGAAAAATTTTAATTTATTGAAATTTAAAATTTGTATTTTTTAAATTACTTTTTATACTAAAACAAAGCAAAAGTCACTTAAGCCTTTTATGTTTCAGCCTTAAGTAAATTTTTGAGGAATAAATTTTTTTTTCTTAAATTTAACAAATCTTAATTTAGGAAAAATTACACCCAGAGAAAATCTTTTTCTATTTTCATCCTATAAAATAATTTCATAAATATTTATGAAACATTCCCTGTGGGAAAAAAGGGGTTAAGAAAATTGGGACCTGTGCCCAAGAGAAAAGAGGACCGGTTCCTAAAGTACCACGTGAACGGTTTTAAATTCTATATCACGTGATGGGTCTGAAAGTACCAGTAATGTGGCAGGTAAAAACAGGATCGGTTTCTAAAGTACATGTTCTTTGGACCAGTCCTATGACATGTCACAGAAGGCAATTGACCTCCTTCTAGGACAAACCCATGTTAAAGTGACCGATTCTTTTCATATAAAAAAACCGGTCCCTATCACAGTGAACCGGTCACGTGAAGTATCCTGGGATAGGTCCTTTTCTCGCAGGGTTATTATGAAATATCAATAATAATAACTATAAAGTTTTCTACATGGCCGTCATTATTTATGAAAAGTATGAAATTTTAGGCCCTTCATGATCAGCCAGGAAGGGTTAATATAAATCTATGCCAGAGAACCGGCATGTTTAAGCTCTTCAAAAATAAATATTCCGGTCTACCGGAAGAATTCAGTATGACTCAGTTATCTCTTCAGTTTTCCCAAATTAACCCCCCTCAAGCACACCAATGCTTTACTCAACTCCAAAGAAAGTGCTCCCGAGTCTCATCGTCCCTCCCGCAGGCCCTACACACCACAGAGTTACTTCATCCCAATTTTAAAACGAGTGATCATAGTGTAGAATGGCCTATGAGAATTCCCATCATGTTGGCCAATTCCCTCTTCCCCAGCCTTAGGATTCTTTTTGTCTTGCCCACATCCGGGTCACCCTACAGAACAATTGTGATCGCACCAACATTATACCCGTTCCCGATGTCCTTAGAAATATTGGTGGCTTACTGTCCAAGCTTCGGTTTCGTCATCGGAAATAATCACGTCGTTTGACTGTCAGTGATGATGACTGTACCCTTAGAATAATCAGTCGCGGTTGAAAACCGAAAAGGTCACGGGGTTTGAAGGTAAACAGAGACCAGGTTTGATAAGTCCATGGCCAGCTTGTCATTCCTTAACTCCACAGTATGCGGGTACCCATATCAACGTTCTGTGCTTGAATAAAGCTGCATCATCCTCTTGCAGTTCAAAATCGTCTTCGATTTCACAGACTCCACTGACAGAACCCTCACTGCAACCTGATTATCAGTGATGATGACTGTATCACTAGAATAATCAGTCGCGGTTGAAAACCAAATGCTCTCTGCAATAGCCATAACCGCTGCCTGAAAAATTATGTTGTGGTCTTGGGAGCCAGAAGAACATTTCAATTGCCAGATCCCCACTAAGGAATAAACTCCATTGGTGTCATTAAATATTCCTACGTGCCGCCACAGCTTCGTGTCCGGTATAAGAAAATCGCAGTCCGTCAATACATGTTGTTCCGCCACCTTATCACAATCCATATACAAAATGTGAAAGCCCAGCATGCTGAGTGCGCCGGCCATCAAGACACCTCTCCCTAAGCCTCTTTAGTCTGGAAGTCAAAAGTGCAGTCTCATAATTAACCTGAACATCTACCGGTCCGATGGAGAGTATCGTCTCTAATGTTCTGTAAGATGTGGATATAATCGAGCCACTTATGCCCAGAAAACATATCCGCCGAACCCTTTGGATTTTCCCTATATTACCTTTCCTCAGGATCGAAGGCCACCACACAATATCGGCATATGTCATATCAGTCTGACGACACTTGCAAAAAGCCAATTGGTCATTCTTGGCTTCAAGCCCCATTTAGAGCCCACTGCTCTTCACACATTGCCCACACGCGTTAAGTTTTAGTACTTCTACTCCCGTTATCGTCGCCCCAGCAGAGTTTCTTATTCAGAACAGCTACCAGGTACTTGCCACTATCCTTAATTCCAATGTTTAAACCCCGGTCTTATCCGGGTTAACATTCTGTGCCCTAGATGTTGCCCAGTCATAATATGCCTTCCTTCATAAATAATACGGATCTTTTCCCTCAGTAATATGAAATCCTAACTTGTATAATAAAAAATTGCATAAATATTATGAAATATTTTTACAAATACTATGTAACGTTACATTAAACAAAAATCTATAAAATATTTTTTTTTTTATAGATTTCATAAATATTTTTCTTTGAGTGCAGTAAAGCTACAGATAAATTTGTAATTATATTGATTTTTAAAATTTGTTCCAATTATAGGATTTTTGGCCCTTCCCCGGACCAAGTCCATATCCACTAAGATGTATAGATATTCTATACAAAACTATTTTACGGGTGCCAATATTGGAACGGATCATAAAAAATCTTTATTGTTCTTCATGCCATTTAAAATTTTAAATTCAACTACCGATTACTTTGACTTTAAAAGGTAGAATAACATTCATTTTTATTTTCATTTTCAGGTTTATGTTTTAGATTTGCAAAATTGGACGCTATACGCTCGAAAAAATTAGAAAATATTAAAAACTTACTACCAAGGTAGTGAGTCTTTAACGCAAACTGTAAGAAATTTACGTGAAAAATTTTCAAGAAGAGATTGGCCTTCGGTTCAGTTTGTGCGTTATTTTTTGCAACGAGTCCATGAAAATGGATCGTTTTTGGACAAACAAACCCGTAAATGTTTTCGTTCAGTGCGTTTAATTGAAAACATTGCTGCTGTGACTGAGAATGTGCAAGAACATCCATTAACATCAACTCGTCCTCGTTCTCAGGAACTGAACATTTCTCACATTTTTAAAAATTGAGTTGATCAAATGAGGCACTGCCGATAAAGTATAAATAATGATAAAGTTCAACCCTTCCAATAAAACTAGAAATTTAAAAAATAATCAGTATTTTATTTTATAGCCGATTCAAATTTAAAATTTTAAATGGCCCACCCTGTATTATGGAATAATCAAATTGAACTAACTTTATATTTAAACACAACATTCAACCTTTGGCTCCCCTGAATCATAATAATAAAAAAAGGTCTATTAAATATAATGAAGAAGATAATATTTATAAGAAAAAATAATATTTTTGAATTATATGACAGTGTTTCGATTAATTTCATATATTTTTTGTTCACAGCTAAATTTTACTATTCTGATGATGAATTTTAATTAAAAATTATTGAATATATTTGTCATATTTTCGATATGAGAACTTTAAATTAATCATATTAAATTTTTTCCAGTTTTCACAAAAACAACATTGCAACATTTTCGGTTTAAAAAATTACTATTAACTATTATTTTTTCTCTTTTTTTAAGTTACAACTTTATTAAAAAAATGTGTAAATATTTCAGAAAACACATGTCTTACAAAGTAATTACACCAAGCCATTGACTTTTATTAAGAACAACATTTGTCACCTTCTCAGACAATACGTAGAGTAATTAAATTGCAACAATTGATTTAATTTGAAATATGACAGTGTCCTCAAAAACCGACCAAGCTTAGAAAATTACTTATATCCGTTGAATTAAACTAAAGCAAACAAATTGTTAACTAATGTCATAAAATAAAATTTATAAAAACCAAAGTGTTAAGCTGAAATTAAAACAAACTTTAAGTAACTAAAGATCACTAAAGAACAAAAATGATACAACAAAGGATATTTAAAATAATTTTGATGTGTTTAATTATACGACAATTAGAGGGAATGACCTTAAATACCAATAATCAAAGAGTTAAAAGGGGTTATAGTAACTATGGTGAAAATCGTAAGTATACAAATAGATTATTATACAATTAGTAATAAATATACATTTTTATGCTAGAATATGGTTCTACAATACAAGTAAGTTCGGGAGTTTTACAGTATGGCAATGCCGAAGAGTCTGGTAGTCATTATGGAGACTCCTCAATAAATGAAGATCCTTGGAAGGCATCTGGTCTTTCATCAGGCTATGAAGTTTGGGTAGAACCTTCATCTGGTTATCATTCTTCATCGAGTTCGGCTGATATTCATACATCTGCTATGCCTTCATCACATCCGGGTAGTGATTATATTGCAAATAGTATTTTTTCTGATGACTCATCTCATTCAGCCGCCTTACCGTCCTCACAATTGCATACACAATTTATTAGTAGTGGCAGTGACAGCAATCATGATATTGGTGATCATCATGGTATTTCAACAATAAGTGACAATATTGACTTTAGCAATGTGGCCGATATAAAAAGTAAACATTATGCAAAATCATATGGGAAATAATTTAAAATGAAAACATTTTTGCAATTATTATTTAACATTTTCTTGTAACTTTTTTGTGGTTTAGTTTAGTTGAATACATTATAATCACATTTTATAGAATGTGAATAAATAGTAAAAAGACACCAGTAGAAAATGTTGTGTGTATATTTTAATTTTTTACTACATTTTTAAACAAATTTGTTCATAGGGTTTTGAGATAGGGTTTTGTTATTGTATTTTCATTCGTCGAAAGAAAACGTGTTGTGGAAACATCACCTTTATCCTAATGGTTTATCCATAACTAGTGTTTTCAAATCTTCGACCCTGCCGGTTAATCGGTTAGGTCATTATTCGAAAAATTAAGAAAATTGATTAATCGGTTATTCAGATCGATCAATCGGAAAAATTGGCGATGAAACGCTAAATCGTTTAATGCAAAATAAATGTATTTTCTTTTATAAATAAGAACACAAGGCGATGCTTTTTGCTGAAATATCAAGTTAATTCTACTGCGTTGGTTTCTAAAGTGTTTGTTTAGGACAATTCAAAGCATCCTCAAATTTTTTAAAGCATCATACCTTATAAACTTGCGTTTTTTTTGGAGGAATCTGACGACTCTTTAAAAAAATGTCAGACGTGTTCAGTGCAAGTAAACCCTTTAAAACGCAGTGTAGATAGTATTTTAGCTTAATGGGACATTTTGTGTAAAAAGTTGCTTTCTATTTTCTTTATATCACACTGTCCAGAATAAAAAATTCCTAAATAACAGGTCAATTAAAAAGTCCCCGGCCTACCATACTATAGTTCCCTTCAAGGGTGATACACTGATTATAGCGACTCTCCAACTTTTCGATACCATTTTTGTAGTACGATTTGTCCTTTGCTTCAAAATAGGCCTCAGTTTCGGCAATCACCTCTTCATTCGACGAAAATTTCTTCCCAGCGAGCATTCTTTTGAGATCTGAGAACAGGAAATAGTCGCTGGGGGCCAGATCTGGAGAATACGGTAGATGCGGAAGCAATTCGAAGCCCAAATCATGGATTTTCGCCTTCGTTTTCAATGACTTGTTTTTTTTCAAAAGTGATCTCGCGCGGCACCCACTTTGCACAGAGCTTTCTCATACCCAAATATTCGTGAATAATATGATGTACACGTTCAGTTGATATCTTAAGAGTATCTGCTGTTTCATTCAATTTCAATTTACGGTCGGTTCGAAATCATTTTGTTGATTTTTTTGATGTTTTTGTCTTCGGTGCTCATTTTACCACGTCTTAGCTTAGCATACCAATCCTTGATGGTTGATTTTCCTGGGGCAGTGTCCGGAAACTCATCATCAAGCCAAGTTTTAGCTTTAACTGTATTTTTTCCCTTCAAAAATCGATATTTTATCAACACGCGAAATTCCTTTTTATCCATTTTTTTCACAATAACAAAAGTTGCTTCACTCAAAATGCTTTAATTCACAAACTGATTATCCGACAGCTGTCAAATTTATACACGTGTCTTTTGAAGGTTTAGGGCTAACTAAAAATCATATCGATTTAAGTCTAGTAGCGCCATCTATGTGTCAGGCCGGGGACTTCTCAATTGACCTCTTAAATAAGAGCTGCCTTCAAAAAAAATTCAATAAAAAATTCTTAAAAATACGGTATGAATAGTTTTTGCCAAATTTACAAACAAAGTTTGATAGAACTGCCACTGTTCCCAGACACTTTCACTACCTGGTTTAAGCTTTAGAGTGAAAGAGGTTATCTATTAGAAAATATATAAAAATCATGCATATTCCTGACAAGTCCTCATATATTTTTCAAATAAGCGAATTTTTAAATATTTTTGACTAAACAACTTAATTCTACTGAAGTGCCTACTTCATAAAAATTTATTGATTAATTAAATTAGAAACAAAATATCATGTTATTTTTTAGTTTTTATAATTTTTTTCATAGATTTTTAAATGCAACAGTTTTTAGAATATAAGCAATTTTATATTATTATTTTATAGCACCGAGCGCCCCGGTAGGCTAGTTGGTAGCGTGCTAGCTTATCAGTGCGGGGGTCGTGGGTTCAATTCCCACCTAAGGCTCTGGTCTGTTTTCGCTACAACGAGCCGAAGGCCTTTGTTGCTAGTGCTCGGTTAGGGTATTAACATATAATTTGTAATTATATGCTTAATATAAATAAATAAATATATTATAGCACAAGAAACGTCATAGTGCTTGTTAGAAATATACCCAGTCACGTGTTTCATTGCTAAAGAGAAAAATATATATTTTAATAGGTTTTTTGTTAAAGCTCTGCTTCGAGGCTCTAGCTTTTCTAAAACTACACGTTCTGAGATCTTATACCAACTCGGAATATGTTACATGTTTACGGAGGTTGAAAGCTCTATTTCAATTTTTTGGACATGACAATATAATTTTATATTATTTAAAATTTATTTTTTAAAGGAATTGAAACGAAAATAAAAATTATCTATCATATTTCCTAAAGCCTTTATAACATTTGCATCGACTGAATGATTTCAAAATAATTTAATTGCATTTTAGTTAATGTTTTTTCTACGATTTTCTTGCCATAGTTAAGAAAATTAGGAAGTTTTGATAAAAATAACAGAAAAATTCATATTAAAAATTTAACCGGTTAATCGACCTATTTTATTCGATTATTCAGGTCGAATAAATATTGGAATTTTAAATTATTTGTTTCGACATCAAACGAAGTACAGGCGGTTAATCGAGGAATCGGTCAATCGATTAACCGAATTGGAAAAACTAATAAAAACTAAAGACTTAAGGCACAAACTGTGCATAAATATTAATGCATAAACTCAAAGTCTTATAAAAAACTACTAAAAAATTTAGGACAGAAACATAACACTATATATCCAAGTTTTTTAATTAAATTTCCAATAGAAATATTTTAAACAATTATTTGTTTCCCCTCAAAAAATTGCTTAAAAATTTCCTATTCATTATTGGTTTTTACTAAATGTGTTCTAATAAAATATTCTCATATAACAGGTTTGAAATTAATACAATATTTATAATTTAATTTTTGATTATTGTTCTCATCTATCGTATTTGCTTTTTTGCTAAATGTGAAATTTTTCGTTGGTATTATTTACACTATTAATTAACACAGTAAAACATTGCAAGCAATAATCGTAATATATTGTAGCTTATAACTGTATAAGATTTTATTTTAATTATAAATATTTTTTGTTCAATTTGTGTTTTGTTTGTTTCTAAAAAAAAACAGTTTTATAATCAAATATTCACACCCTTATTTAGATTGTATATTAAATATCTTGTATGTAAATACATATTTACATGAAACTACATACATACACAGATCTGTACAAATTTCAATAATCCAGAATAAAAAATATTGTATAAAATCATATCTGTCCTTATCTAATAATATATTATTACATACGACATAAATTATACAGAACCATATATATTTATATTTGACTTATACATAACCATATATTGAGTTATTTACCTTTTAAATAAATCGAGTTCTTTCTATATTGCAAATAATAAACACTGTTTGAAATTTTTTATAGCTCTATTTATTTATAACAGGCACTAAAAATTACAGAAAACACTTTAATAGCACACATTGTACACACGATGTAAATAGACTATTCAGCGTTTTATTTTAAACCTGCCTTGCTATGCCACCATATGTGCGGGATACTGACAACTTTGAGAATGTTCTTTTACAGTTTGACAGAAGAAACATTAGTTATGGTGAAGGGTTGCCATTTAATTGTTTTACATTTCAAGGCTATCATATGGGGATTTGTGTTTCTACGAGTAAATGGAATTTCTGTAACAATATTTTTGCTAGCACATATCTGAGAAGTAATCCCTACGGGAAAAAAGGGGTCAGTTGGGATTTCTAACCTGCCTCGTGATAGGTGAAAACTAGACCGGTTCCGAAAATACATATCACGAGATAGGTGAAAAGAGGACCGGTTCATAAAGTACCTACCACGTGATCGGTTTAAAAATCCTGACATGTTCTTTTAGACCAGTCCTGTGATATGTCACAAAGGGCAATTGACCGTCTTCTAGGACAATCCCATGTTAAAGTGACCGATCCCGTGACTGGTCCCTATCACAATAAATCGGTCAGGTGACGTGTCCTGGGATAGGTCCTTTTCCTGCAGGGAATATTATATGGTCGCTTATAAAAATTATTTTTTGATTTGTTGTAAGATATAATTATATATGATTTAATTTATTATCTCACATCAAAATAAATGTATATGCTACAAGATGAATGCTACAAGATGAATGAAGGCTCCAATAGAGCTGTGACCGGTTATTACTCCTACTAAAGACCTGAGACTTTTTCCATCCAATCCAATTAGAATTTTGGTTGATTTTACATCCAACTTTGGTCATATAGCCCTGGACACTCTGCAATCCGTTCCACTGCTCCATGATTGATTAGAAGAGTCACGGAATCTTCGAATATCAACATATAGTAGCGACAATCCATAAAATCCCTATATATAAGCTCCAGATCCTAACCCTGTCCGGCCAGTTCATCCGCTCAGTGCCCAACACAATCAGATTGTATAGAATTCCAGTACCACCCTAGAGCCCCTTTACAGTTCATCACTATGCTTGAATGTACTGAATGACACTTAAAAGCCCTAAGTGCTGCCTGACTATCTACATAAATTGTCACCACAGATCCCCCTATGACTATGTGGCCCTCCAGATCGCTAGGATCTCTGCACTCATCCGGCAGCATGTAAGACACTTTAATGGAGCCTAAACAAATTCCTAGCTGACACACTTTTCACATACTTTTCAATCGGTAGGAAATCCAGGGTTATATCAATCGCCGCCTGATGGTGCCAGTTATATCAATTGAAGCACATCACTGGCCCTTATCGAGTATCTTCCTATAACTACTCTTTCTCATTACCCCCCACCAGACCGCGCAACCATAGCGTAATAGTGTGCATAACAACCGATGTGTAGATCTAGTTTACAATGTCCGTTCGTAGTCTCCAATATTTACCAATGGAATTCCTGCATGTAGAGTAGGCATTGAGACCACTTTTCAGCCTTTCCTGAGAATTCTTTTTCCATGACAATTTACTATCAAGAAAGGTTCCTAAATACTTGGCCCCATCCGATAAAATTAGCTCATTCTCGGCAATTTAAAACTCTCCAACCCAATCGTCCTGGCCCAGATTGAAAGATGACCTCACTGGTTGTTAAAAGAAACTTTCGCTTTATCAGTATGTACCTATACATCCTCCGCATATGCAACTATCTTCATCTCGTTAAAGTCAAAGTTCCTGGGAATAGAATTAACCCTTAGTTCCAGATAGATGTGGCCCCGTCTGGATAGAAAGCCCACGCACAGGTTGCTGTCACTGTCAAGGCCCGACATATCCCTACTTGTGTCCGTCATGACGGGATACTGTCTGATTAGAAGGCACGCAGTTAGGTTAAGGGTTGCGGCTAGTGACTTTTGCAGAAGCTGTGGTGACGAAGAGGAGGAAGAGTCTGTGGAGCACCTTCTCTGCACTTGTCCTGCCCTGGCTCGCAGGAGGGGACTGCATTTGGGCTCATGTTTCTTTGAGGACCTGGGTGATTTGGCTGATATCGATATCGGCCGACTGGTATCACAAGGGACTTTATAGTCTAAGTGAGTCTGATTGGCGGGATAATACTTCTTCCTAACCTAACCTTGTTCCCATAACAGTGGAGACAACACCCCACCTTGCTTAGGACTGGTACTATATGTAAAAATGTTGGCGATCGCCAAACCGGGAGTTTGTTAAACCGCTATGCCACTGTATACTAAAAATGCAAATTAAAATGTTTTATATCCCTTTTACAATTTTTATACTATTTTTTGTACAAAATCATTTTTTTAGTAAAAATTCTTCCCATTCTCTATTTACAAAAACCAAATTTTTTTTACTAACTTTCGTTGCTGATTTTTAGCAAATTTTTACATATATTTTAAAACTGATTTGCTTAAATTTTTACAATTTGTTTTTTTTTTTAACGAAAGCAAAAATTATTTTTAATTCAAAATTTTGTATAAAATATGAATGAAAATCAATTTCTTGTAGGTTTCAGGTACAATCACTTTTATTTATTTTTAATACTCTTGTAATTACCAACATTTATTTAAAAATTGCAATAATACATTGCTCTTCTATTTATAGATTAAAATATTCTATAAATAGATATTTAACTAATAGACACGCTTTCCATAAACTTTATTTTAAAACCAAACATTTTTTAGTACCGCGAACTAGGCTAGAAACGACAACCTTTTGTTTGTCAAACCCGATTTAACTTTTTTTTTTAACAATTTTCAAACTTGAATATTTTTCGGGTTTGAAATTTGAATATTTTAATTTAAAAAAAAATATTGTTAAATTCCACATACAACAGAAAATAAATTGTAATTATGTAAATTTTGTATATATTATTCGATCTATCTGTTTTAATTTAAAAATAAATAAAAACAAAATATATAATAAATTTTAATTTTTAATTGTAATCATTAAAAAAAAATTATTTAAAGAAAAATAAAAAAATAAATGTTTATCTTTTGTGTAAATTGAACACAGAACCCTAAGACTATTAGGCTGTGTCTCTACCCACTGCATCACAGACACTTACACTTAGTTGTTGTCTAATTTTGAATATAAATATGTATAAAAAATCAAAAATAAAACACATTTTTAAATATTATTACATTGATTAAAATTTCGGTTGCTAATCTCAGTATTTTAGTATAATTACCAAAACTTGGGAATTAATGGTTGATTGCACTTATGTTGATAAAAAAAATTTTACATTATAGTAAAATTAGTTGGAGAAACTAATATTTTTGACGGAGTATTAGTTTTTATTGAAATGGAACTAATATAAAATTTTAGCTGCCAATATTTAATAAATTGTTGGTTTTTACCCAGTAAAAAGTAAGAATCCAAAGAACAGTTTACAAAACAACTGATACGGCATTAACATAGATAGGTCTACAACCGGTTCTTTTTGTATGGAGTTTGTCTCATTAAAAACAGGTTCGTTTCATGCAAGCTTGAACAGGTTGCTATAGAACCGGTTCTAGAACTAGTTGTTCTGGGACAGTGAAATCTTACATTTTTACTCTTGAGAATCAATTCTAGAACCTGTTGCATGGAACCGGTGGTTAGAGAATCTGCTCTAGAATAGATTCAAAGGAAACTTGTTCTAAAAAATTTTGCTGGGTGGTAATGTATTAAGAATATCATTTTTTTTTTAAATTGATTAGAAAAACCAATATTTTGGATGATGTGACAGTGTTCTGGTTAACTAAATGAATTTTAAGCACTTAAAATTAAAATTATTAAATAACGATAAAATTTTGGTGGTGCCCTAAAAAATTTCAATCAATTTAATTCTTGTATGCAGATGCAAATTTTGTTTTGTTGACTTTTTTATAACTTTGATTTCTTTTCGTTTTTAATCAAAAAATTTCTGTTTCTTATTAAAATTTGTAAACTGAAAAAAACTTCAACCTAAAATGGTAACAACATTTTAGGACAACTTTGACCATCAAATCCATAAGTCAGAATATTTATATGCTATAATATATAAAACTAAAACACATTTATATATTTTATATAAACTATTTAACAAACAACATATTTATTAAATACAAATTCAATTAACCTATCAACAACAAACATTATTTTTTTTGTTTAATATTATACATTCGGAACAAAAAAAATTATTGCACAATTTATATAAAATAATTATTTACAATCTTCCTTGAACGTGCCAGCATCCACATTCATTGGAAATAATACATTTGTTACACTTTCTTTGGTCTAATGAATGTTACATACTGCGTTTTTTTCCAGTTACCATCACATACAGAACGCAACCACAATATACAGAAAAAAATGAAACAAGATTTACACGTAATACAGTAGAGAGAGCAAAAAAAAAAAAGAAATTAAAAATCACACGTTTTTAAACTTGAAATTGAAATACTCCAAACATCCGCAGATTTATGGGGTTAACTTTTTTTGTTTAAGGTTTTGGATCTTTAAACTCATATGTAGTGCTATAGCTCAAAGCACCTTTGCCATGATTAATACCTGGTACTGGTTTTGAATCAAAATCATGTAATTCACTATGAATATCATGTAACGAGCCATAGGATTCATGATCAAAATGATGCTGATGTTCATCATAACCACCATATTCTATATGTTCACTAGCAGCAGCCTCTTCATATTCTCCACCTTTATAACTTTCGGCATAATCCGAAGGAAAATGTGACTCTTCCAGGTGATCACCTAATGACCCCAACGATTCATAATTGGCCGATTCACTTTTTGCCAATCCCTCACTAAAATCATGTGACTCATAGTCAGAATGTTCACCATAATCTCCTCCTATTACACCAGCCTGTATTGAACTGGTCAATAGGGTGATGGCCAAGATGATTGTTAAAGTAGACATATTTACTATGTCTTGTTGAGTAATCCTTGAAGTATCCTTTTGTTTCGTTTGTTTGTTTGTTTTTGTTTCCACTTGTAATCCTTTTTGTAATCCAAATATGTAACGTTTTCTTTTAAAGTTGTAAGTAGACTAGTTTCTTAGTGGCATTTTTAAACCATTTTATATATAAATGTTGAAATTTATTTGAAAAGCATAACAAAAATCATAATAGAAAGAAATATAAAAAAAGAGTTAATGATGATACTAAATGTATGTTTGTAAACTTAAATATTAGTATGGTTAGGTGTAAGTAAGTGCATCCAGAGGGGGGTATATACGTCAGCGCATTATATGCCACATTAAAGTGGCATATAGCGTATAACATTATATTCATACTATGTATTTATTGAATATGGGGGTATTCACAGTCGACTGTATAATATGGAACATTGTATATTTTGCAACTTGGAAATATTGCAATATTGCAGGAAAACTTTGGTAATAAGTGCGATAAACTCATGCATTAGCTTGTAATGTGTACTCCTTACCTATATAATTATTTTTCAATATAAAGTTATGAATTACCGATATTTGGTTACATAATGCATTACTTTGTAATTTATACTCCTCACCTATATCATTATAATTCAACAAAAAGTAATATAATGCATTACTTTGTAATGCATAATCCTTACCTTCAGCATTAAAATACAAGATAATGAGTTACCAATAGTTGTTTAAATAGTGTATTACTTTGTATACTCCTTACCTTCAGCATTATTTTGAAACATAAGTAACAAGTTACCGACATTTTATTACGTAATGCATTACAATTTAACATAAAATTATGACTTTTAAATTGAAATCATACGAAGCATGAAAATCAATATTTTGATAAATAATTTGTATCCCATCTTTATTAGAGAAAAAAATCTTAGCAATAAGAACAAAACGTCGGCAAAATAACGGCACAAAGTTGCTCATCGCCGAGCTTATGTTAAATTTTTTTTTGGTTTTTCCCATAATTTGTTAAAATTTATTTAATTCTTTAAAATTTCATCATGTTTTGATGGATTTGATATTTTTTTGTGTCGTTTTTTTTATAGTTGTCAAACGAAAATGACAGATAAGTTTTACATAATAGCAATAATTATTGCAACATAAATTGCCGGCAATAAATATTTATGAAATCGAGTCATCCACACAGAAGATAAGATAACTTGGATGTATGCTGCAATATATGTCCGCATATTCGCCTACATTCTAGACTACGGGTTGTGCATTTATTTATATTGCACACTACTGTTAAATCTAAAAACTACTGCCAGTTATTGATAACAAGCATTTTTAGTTTCAGAAACTCTAGCATTCGTTGTTTTTATTAGTTTGCATTTCTGTAGAAAAGTTTAAATTGGTTTGAAAAATTAAAGATTTGAAGTTGAAAGTTAAATTTAAGAAATCATAAGACAAAGTAACCAATTATAGTAATCAAAATTGAGCGCCCCGGTAGGCTAGTTGGTAGCGTGCTAGCTTATCAGTGCGGAGGCCGTGGGTTCGATTCCCACCAGAGGCTCTGGTCTGTTTTCGCTACAACGCGCCGATGGCCTTTGTTGCTAGTGCTCGGTTAGGGTATTAATATATAATTTGTAATTATATGATTAATATAAATAAAATAAAAAAAAAATAAAAAATATAGTAACCAAAATAAACGATTGATTTGTAGGCCCTGTGCGAGGTGGCTAAATAAATTTTAAACGAATTAAAAATTGACAAAAGGTTTTGAAATTTTTTGAAAAAATATTCAAAAAAAATTTAAAATTTCCCATCTAAAAATCGAAATATATATGAGCATACATGATCATACATGGGCCTGTATATGATCATACATGGGCATACATGGTCATATACGTCCATACATTGCTCAATATATGACCATACATGACCTCATATATGATCCGAAATTTGAGGGTATATGGACGTATATGATCATATACGAGCATACATGAATAATATATGAGCATGTATGATAATATATGCACATATATCACCATATACCCTCAAATTTCGGATCCGAAGATATATGGTCATATATGAGATCATGTACGGACGTATATGACCATGTATGCCCATGTATGATCATATACAAGCCCATGTATGATCATGTATGTTCATATATATTTCGATTTTTACATGGGTTCATAAAAATTTTTTAACCTGAATTTAGTTTAGATTTTATTTGGCCAGCTCACATCCACCCTTAATTTAACTTTCAAAAATGAATTCAAATATTTTTTCAAATTTTTTTTATAAAACTGGGTTATTCAAAAAATCGACTTTTTATTTTGATCGATTAATCAAATAAATTTTTAAAATTATTATATAATTTAAGAATTTTTCAGGTTCGAGCTCATAATTAAATGTTACTAAGGAATAGTAAACACTAAAAAATATTGTAAGGTTCAGCGCCTGAGCGACCAGGTTATCGTCAGTCTTCTTAGGAACCACCCAACCCCCAAAAAACGTATGGTTTGAACAAGCTTATATATTACTCACTCTAAGAAAAATTACTATGCGAAATTCTTTTTCACAGTTAGTGAATGATTTCCCGTAAAAATTGGCTTTTTCAATCTATTTATAGAATTACCCTTGGCAGCCATCTTCGATTTTCGAAGCACAAATTGTCAGGGTTGCAATTGCTACTTTTAATATTTCCATTTCTGGGAACGTATGCGACATTCTGCTGAAATCAAAGATTATCCAAGTTCATATCTTTCAATTCAGCCCATAAATAGTCTGTAGTCATAACGCTGTAGGGATTGCCGTTTGAGTGAAATGGCATTTCCAGCAGCATTTTCGAAAAAAATGGGCCAATGATGCCACCACTCCACAATCCATACCAAACTGTCACACTCAGTGAATGCGTTGGCTTCTCGACAATGAAATGTGGATTTTTCGATCCTCAGATGCATAAACTTTGTATGTTGACATAGCCGTAGAGAGAAAGAATCCTTTTCGGCCGATTGGAGCTTCTGTAAGGGCCAAACTGAGAAGCCGAAACAAAGTGTCGTTTGCCTTCAATTACTGTGAAATACCGACTAGTTGAGACCGATGTTCGAGTCGATGTTCTTGGATTAAGTTGCACATTTTTGGCCACAGCAGTCACATTCCTATCGGTACGCACCAAACGACAACGGGAAACACTAGCAAGCCAATATTACGAACTTTCTACAAACAGCAAGCACGGTGGGTAATTAATTTCGGCCAAAACTTCTTTTCAGCAAACCAGCACTCACTTTGGAAATAAGTTTGCAGTATTTCCCAACGATGTTTAAGCGTACGGCGACTCATTTTGGTCCGCGAAGGTATGATACTGACTGATAGTCAATATTGCGAACACAAAAAAATCTATCAGTAACCAAAAACAAATGATTTAAAAAGATACTTGTATTTGGACCCGCTGTATATATTTGGTATTGGACATTACATTTTGAATACAAATCAAAGAGTGTAATAACCAAATAATTTATTGGGTGCATAACTTGAAAATGCAAATTTTTTTTAGAAAATTTTTGGGCGTTTATAATAAAACATTGGCACAATTTCGGCCATCGTTAGATATGACATTTTCCCATCTTTCTGGCAACACATGGATTCCCGGGCCAAACAGAACTGCTCATTTTTGACGCCAAGAACGATTCAAGCTTTCTTTGACTTTCGAGTCAAAATCAACACTTCTGAATCGCACAAGCAATCTATCGCAAGTTGAAATCGTTAGATAAACAATTTTTTTTAAATTGAAGAAGTAAAGCAAAACCTCCTACAAATAATGCTTTGTTGGTACAAAATTCGGCATATTCAAAGCAAAAAAAAAATTGTTGTTAACATTATTTAGTTCAATGACTAAGTGAGAATAAATGACCGATGTTTTCTCACAAAAATGCCATATTAATTATTAAAGACACAAATCATGTGTAAAAGCTACGCCATCTGTTGTGAATCATTGGTTAAAACGAGAGACAGTTTGGAAATAAAAAAAAAATTTATTTTCCATTTTTAGTAGGAACATCCTAAAAATCATCAAACTTTATATAAAAAACGAAACTAATAAAAATTGTAAAACCGGCATGTAGATATATTGTAAGTTTTACATTAATATGACATACTTTTTTCCTGTAGAGGGGCATTTGGTACGAAAAGCTTTGTATTTATGTTAAACTGTGAAACCCCTTTAAAATTTTTCTAAGCATTATAAACATTCATTTTAAGTTTAATTAACAAAAATAAATAAAATTTTATATTGACCAATAGAATACCAATTAGTAAAGTTATTATTTTAATATGATTACAAACTGAAACAAAAATATAATAATATTGTTATTTCATACATTATGTTACATTAAAAAAAATTCAATCAAATATTAAACAAAATGTGGTAATTACTTAGCAATATATACATCTTTTGCTACATTTGCAACAAGTTGCCACAAGCAAAAAACTCTTTGCACTACTAACCAACTTTTTTTTTCTTTAAATAGTAACAGAAAAATAAAAAGTTGTTCAAAAACTTCCTACTTTAACAAACATTTAACACACTTGCACACACACTCACTCACTTCACCAAACCACTTACTCACTCACTGACAGCAAGTTGTACTTGTAGTCTCATGATGATGTAAAAGAAGTTAGCATAATTCATAACATTATTATCACTAATTCATTCAGTTAATTACATTTATTATTCAGTTTTTATTATGATTTTATCAAAGCTTAACCACTGGGCGGAAATTTTAATTTTTTTTATCAAAAAATTAAATTTATTTTCTTCCAACATAATTGTTTATGTAATGTTTATATACAACTTGGGGGTTTGTTATGTTATCCATCATATGAAGTGGGAGTTGATAGGAAATTTTGATAATAAATTTATTAAAAAAAAAATTATTTGTTCCAATAAATCATTTCTAGCCTCTATTTAACAATGTCCTGTTATATACTAACCAGGACTTTAAAAGACACATTTGTTGTTTTCCATGAATAATTTGAAAATTATATAAAACTTTATTCGATCTTATTTTAATATTAATATTCAATTTTTTTTTAAGCTAAAGATCTTTTTCTTTTTTTTAATAAAATTTCTTATTTTATTTTCGATATTTCGCTAACAATTTGTTAGCATCTTCAGGAAAACAAAATTTTGTTTTCCTGAAGATGCTAACAAATTGTTAGCGAAATATCGAAAATAAAATAAGAAATTTTATTAAAAAAAAAGAAAAAGATCTTTAGCTTAAAAAAAATTGAATATTAATAAATAATTTGAATTTAATTCCTTAGGGAATCAAGCTAAAAAGTTAATTCCTTCGGGGAATTAGGCGGGAATTAGAAGAATTCAAGAGGAATTTATTCCAAAGAGAATGAATACCTTGACCAAAAGTTGAATCAACTAGAGCTTAATGAATCCTTTGCGAATTAATTCTTAAATTTATATAAAGAAATTAGAAAAAAATATAAATCGTATGATAAAAAGGAATTCATTCCACTCCTTACGTTAGGTTATTGAAGTCATTCCCAAAATATTAATTCAGTAAGAAATTAGTGAATTAATTCTTCGAAGCTCTGATGAAATCCCAACAGCTTACTATGTTTTAAGCCAAAAAGTTTCCATTATATGGAAAAACGTAAAATTGTAATTGTAAAATGTGGATGTTGTTGTGTAAAAGTTAGCACATTGAACTGTTACACAGAAGGTTGCGGGTTCGGTACCCAGCTATTAAAACTTTAATTTAGAAAAATAATATATATAAGTTTATTATTTTTCATACAAGTACATATCAAAACATCCTCCATCGGTGTTCCCATAGCACTAAGCCCAACCAAAGAAAAATAACATAACGGGGCTTTGATTTATAAAGTTTTAACCATTTCACCAACTCTCCATCAGATGGCGAGTAACAACTATTCTAAGACTTATCATCTTGCGTAATTATAGTGTTGACATATTTTAGGGCCTTCATCTTTAAGGAAGAATATCCTGAGTGTTGATTCTGTAAAAAAAGTAAACTTGCATAAAAAATTAATTTTATATGTTAAAACTTTTATTAAAACAAAATTTTAAAATTTCCAATTCTTTAATGAATTTTTTTATTGAAATTATGAAAAAATTATTAAAAAATCAATTGCAATTATTTACAATAATACTTCTCATTTCATTTTAATGAAACCTATTCATTAATACTAAGACCGAAAATTCTATCATGGAACGTATGAAATTTACGATTGTTTCGTCTGAAACGCGAAAAAAGCCGACATACCCGCTCGCTTAAATATAATTGCGAATAATACTTACATATAAATTCGATACGACTCCATACAAAAACCAACAAATATTGTAAATTTTTTTTGTGTATTTATAATTATATCATAAAAATTAAACATAACGGAGCATGTTTTGTATACTCAAATCAAATACCTTTCATTTGATACCCAATAAGTTGTAGTTGCTTTAGATGAAATATGAAAAGTATTAAAAATATTAATTTAACCCCCATTTTTCTATGCCCGTTTTACCCACAAATAATGAGATTGAGCCTCTTAAAAATACCTGTTAATTTGTTTTTTTCTCCGTTACAACATATCGAGTTTTTTTCAAAATCTATTGTAAATGAATTTATGTTAACTCAAATTTCAAAAAAAAAAAAATTTAACAAAGAAGGTTATTCTGCACTTAAAATAATTTGTAAGATAAAATAACAGAAAATACCCTTTAAAATAAATGTTATTAAATTTCTAGTCTAGTTAATTTTCATTTAAATCAAATTATTTTCGTTAATTTTACCTAATAATTTCGTCAAAACAAATGATTATTAATTTTTTTGAAATTATTTCGGGTTTTTGTATTTTTGTTTGTTTTTTAATCTGCAAATTGTAGAATCACACATTCCATAAACATATTCCTGCGGGAAAAGTACCTATCCCAGGACACGGCACGTGACCGGTTCATTGTGATAGGGATCGGTCACAGGACCGGTCACTTTAACATGGGCTTGTCCTAGGAGGGGGTCAATTGCCCTCTACGACATGTCATAGAACTGGTCTATAAGAACATGACATGACTTTTAAACTGGTCACGTGATAGGTACTTTAGGAACCTGTCCTCTTTTCACCTATATCGTGATATGTATTTTTGGAACCGGTAAAATTTTCACTTATCACAGGACGGGTCCACATTCCCAACTGACTCCTTTTTTCCCGCAGGGATGTTATGTGAATGACTTTATGTGTTTGTGTGCATTTGGTATTCGAATTGAAATAATTTTGTATTATAAAAAAAAATTCAATAAAAAACAAAATTGGAATTTTTTAAATATTTTTTTTTTTAAAACAGACAGAAAATAAAATTTAAATTTATAATAACTGTAACAGAAACAAATAAACTACAAATTTCCATTTTAGGTGTAAATTTTTATTAAATTTCAAACAAATAAAAAAATAAATTAAACTGAATAAATCAGTACACTCACCAAAAAAAGTCTGTAATGGCAACAGAAAATTTTGCGGGAAATTTTGCTAATTTGAGCTCAGCGGTATTTTTTGCTAATCTTAGCAACTTATGTCTGCTGACATGTACTAAATACAAAGACATTTGTAGAAAAAATTAGCTGCCGCTACTAAATTTTAGTAAAATTTTCTAAAGTAGGATTTAAAATCTGTTTGCTAAAATCAACAAAAAAATTTACTAAATATTATTAAAAAAAAAAAATTATAAAATTTATTTTTTTACTTATTTTTTTTCAAATAATATTTTAGACAAAATTAAAAAAAAATCAAAGGTTTAAAAATTGTAAAAACATAAACGAATTTATCCTTTTGTTTTGATTTGGTAATTTCTGTTTTGAAAAATATTTTATTAATTTTTTTTTTTTACTATTAAGGTAAAATTTTAATTGTATTTGAGCTGATTTTTAGAACTAAAAAAGTTTTTGTGCAATTTTAAGTGGATGTCCTATTTTTGGACATGAGTCGGTATCTTCTCTTCCGATCCCTTTTTTAATTAATGAACATTTTTAGGTAATTCAAGTTTTAATTAGAAATAACATTTCCTTCAATATCCACTTTTTTAAAATTAGTATTTGTTTTTGTGCTAATTTTAGCAAATCGGTTTCCAAAAATTTGTAAAATGATTTCTGAAATTAGCAACAAAAATTTGTAAATATTTTGTTAAAATCCTGTTATTTGTAAAATGCAAAAAGATTTGCTATATAATAATTTTTTTACTAAATAATAATTTTTTTACAAAAGTTGTAAAGTGGGATTGAAAACCGTTTACAAATTTTTTACTAATTTTTTTTCTGAGTGTAAATGTCAGTAAATAATTTTGAATAAATGTATAAAAATGTTAAAATAAATATGTCTTTGAAAAATAAATGTATTTTTTTTTATTTTAAGCTAAACTGAAACCTTTTTTCATTAAACTACAAACAGTAAACTACATAATATTCTGAGTGTATGATTACTTGTAAATACCCCTACAAAGTAAAAGGATTGTTATATTTTTCTATTTTTTTATTACTTTGTTAAAGTTTACTTAGTTCTTTTACATTTAATTAGTTTTTATTTAGTTTTTTCCTTTATTTTTTAAATTTTCTCTTTTTGTTATGAATGTCAAATGAAATTTTTTTCAAATTTATTTATTAAATCTTCACTTAGTAGAATGTGAACTTCCAATAATTATTCAAATCTTAAATCTAATACAAAATATTAAGCAAAGCCAATGCCAGACAAAACCTTAATAGCTCGATGGTTTTCAGAAGCATACCTGGTTGAATTTGAGTGATTCACACAAAAGATAACATAATTTTGATATTTGCTGTAAGATACATATGTATGGCTACATATTTATCTTCAGTCTGGACTGGAAATAATTCTTTTTGAAAAATGTGTAAGTTGCCAGAGCTGGTCTTCTCCCAAAACCACTTATTTCACATATGTGCTTAATTAGGATTTATTTATTTTTTATTTAATAATCATAATTTTGCAATAATCACAGCATGAATAAACAAAATTAAATACAAAACAATTAACAGCGTAATCATTGTTTAGACAACCTAAAAAAAAAATTAATTTTCTTTTAGTAATTATCACTACTTTACCTCAAGATAAACAGTGAAATAGTTTTTAACACTCACCCTCCAAACAATTGTTGGCAACAGCGCAGAAAATTATAGAACTTCATGACCGAACATATCAACACTCTACAGCAGTTTTTGGGAATGTGATTACAAACAGTAGATCAGTGCTGCCATTTTATGGTTACGCTCACAAATTGCGTGTAATTTTTGTAATTAAATCCATGTGCAATTAAAAATTTTAAAACAGAGCTTGGATAAATTTAAACGCTTTTTCTAGAAAAAATTTTCAATTACGTCCAGACTCTGAACTGGAAGCTTTGAAGAATAACACTATCAGGGCTGGGGAAATGAAGTTTTCATTTCGGCTTAAAAAACTGGTTTGAGGATTAATTTTAAAACTCAGCACCTCGCTTCTGTATTTTTCGCATCGATAAAGTTTTCGCAAAAACATGTAAAACGCAACCTTGTTCTGTTTTCAATAGGGTGAGTCACAGTCAATTAAATATATATTAATCTAACGAAGATAATAAGGCGCTGTATTCTTGTTATTTCTCTATTTAATAAGAAATTTTACAAAATTAAATGTGCAACAGCTTTAGAAGTCAAAAAAAAAAAAAAAAATTCCAGTAAAAATGCAATCAACTTTAGTATCAAGGTGACTTGTATATAATAGAGTGACTATAAATTTCCCGATGCGAAAACTTCTCGCATTAGATACAACACCCCGTGCTAATTCATACAATTAAATTCATACATTACAGATAAAAATTATTTAAAAATTATCACAAAATGTATAAAGAAATACAAATTCTGGGAAAAAGTACACTCAGAAAAAAAGTTAATAGAAAAATTTTTAAACGGTTTTTAATCCAACTACTATTTTTGTACTGATTTTTAGTAAAAAAATTATTATTTAGCAAATCTGTTTGCAATTTACATTTTACAAATTACAGAATTTTTACAGAATATTTACAAATTTTTGTTGCTTATTTCAGAAATTATTTTACAATTTTTTGAAAACCGATTTGCTAATATTACCAAAAAAAATTTACTAATTTTAAAAAAAGTAGATATTGAAGGAAACTTAAATTGCCTTAAAATGTTACATATTAAAAGAAATTGATCGGAAGTAAATAAATCGAATCATGACTAAAAAATAGGACATCCACTTAAAATTGCACTAAAAAGTATTTTAAGTTTTAAAAATCAGCCCTAAAAACAATTAAAATTTGACCTTAAAGAGTAAAAAAAAATTACTAAACTATTTTTCAAATTAGAAATTACCAAATAAAAACAAAATAATAAATTCGTTTGTTTTTACAATTTTTAAGCCTTTGATTTTTTTTTTAATTTTATTTAAAGTATTTTTTGAAAAAAATAAATAAAATTAAAAAATTTTGATGCTCGATAAAAAAATAAATTTGAAATTTTGTACTAATATAAATAATATTTAGTAAATTTTGTTTTGATGATTTTAGCAAACAGATTTTAAATTCCACTTTACAAAAAGTTTAATAAAATTTAGTAGCGGCAGCTAACTTCTTCTACAAATTTCATTGTGCTACACGTCAGAAGGCATGTGTTGCTAAGATTAGCAAAAATACCGCAGGGCTCAAATTAGCAAAATTTCCCGTAATAACAGCAAAATTTTCAGTTGCCATTACAGACTTTTTTTTGGTGAGTGAAGCATTTCTGGGATTCTTTATTTTAAGAGCACAAAGAACAATACTGGACAATCGAATTGAGAAGCAAGGAGGACCCCATTCGTGGATGCAGTTTATATGTAGGAGGTCACTGATCACGAAAATTTATAAAACATCATAATTGAGTAATCGAATTTTGTTTTGTCACAATTAACGTTTATCTCAATTAAGGGTTTGTTGTCAGAACCGAAAAATTTTGTTACCACAGCCGAACCATTCGACTGGCTAAAAATGCCGAAAATATTTTTTTTTTTTAATTTTAACATAAACCTATTAGACACGCTTTTTGGATGTCCAATATTAGAAAAAAAAAATAATTGGTGTACATATGAATGCCTTGTTGAACATATTTTCAAATATTAAAGTTAACTATAGACTTTTAAACAAATTGTGGCATGTTGTGTTGCATTTACGTGTTATTTAAAATAATTTGTGAATTAAAAAATTAATTCATTGAGAAATCGTGGTTTTATATTAATACACATGTTGTGGCTTTAGTTGTGGTATGTTCGATGTATGTTTGTAATAACTATCGTAACAATTTTGTTAAATAAAATGTTTAAATAATAATAAAATATTTTATATTGATTTTTAATTGTTTTTGTATTTATTTTTTTTTCTGCTAAGACCCCAAATTTATTTTTGGTATTTATGGACCATTTGTTTAGGCTTAACCATATTTGTGTCTCACCTTGGGGTATAGCAATAAAAATTTATCCATTTTTTATTAACTGACTATTAAATTGTCTTTTAACATTCAAATTTTAATACATAGTTATAAATATTATATTACAAATTTTACGAAAATATGTATACAAAAATTATTTTTTTTTCTCTTTCAATTTATTATATTTATTAACAAATATTAAATGCAGGTCAATAGTGTTAATCCATATGATAATATGATCATTTAATATGACGACTGTCTAAGTTTCAAAAAAAAAACTACACCATTTCTAAGTGTTCTATTTCAATTAGAAATTTATTTTTATAGTTTAAAATTTTTATTAAAATTGTATAGTATTTAATAAGATTAATCACTTTTGTTGTTTTATATTATTTAGGAAGCGAAATATGTCTACTTGTTAAAGTTAATCAACTCTTTAATTTTCATCTCACAACATTATTTTAGACAATCTAATATACGTATTAAGTTAAGCGAAAATAATAATTATATTCATCCCATTTTGTTGTTTAATAATCGTTGTTTAATAATCATTGTTTAATAATCGACAAAAGTTGTAAGAACAATCGAACGTCATTTAAAATAACCATAAAATTTTAACTGACAAAACATTAAAAAAAGCGATTTTTGTGGATTGTTTTTCAAATTGAATTTTTTTTTATTTGTACTCTATAGAATTACAAAATAAAACACACACACATATGTATATGTTGTTATTTTCTATGTGTGTTTTATATTTGAATAATTTCTTGTAATTATTTGAATTTCTATTTTTAGAAACAGAAAACATAAAATTCTACATTTAACAGAAAACATCAACTTCTACTAAAAGTCCCTATTTTTATATTATGTTTTTTTACTGACTGGTTCAAGTAGTTAAAAAATATTTTACTATGAATTTCAATAAATTCTTCATTTGAAAATAAACTCTATGTTTTACTTTTTAAATATACTACAGTCAGTAACGGAAAATATATTGTGAGTGTATGCAATTTTTTTTTGATAGTTAAAACTTTAGTTTGACAGTTAAAAGTTGGTTGGTTTAAGTGGCAGCTCACGAGCTCGCAAGCATCAAATATAGTCAAAAAACAACACTGTTTTGAGCTGATATCAGGAGATATAGAATTAACCCGAAATATTGAGATGACGGATAAGATCACCCAATCCTATGCTCTACAGGTTATCCAGTATATGATCGCCCAAAGTTCAATGTCGGATGCCCTGTATTGCCGGAAAAACACTAAGAAGAGAAGATGAAGATTTTGTTGAAAAATATCTAAAAACAAAACACAAAGTACACGCACTATTATTAGTATTTATGAAAACAGAGTCGTTTAAAAATTATAAGTGGATTAAATGTGGTCTTGTTTAAAGCTTGATTAATTAATCCGACTTTTGTTAGATACATTTTTCAGCGTAAATTTGTTTATTTTCTTTTAAAGGTTTTACTGCTCAAACCTCGGGCGTATAATCGATATTTAATAGTAATTTATTTTTATAACTCATACGTACAAGTGGGCATTTAAAAACATGAAACTTAACTAAATGAGGACAACAAGTATGAAATTGTTGTAAAATTATTTTTTTTTTAAATTTATGTTAAACTGGCAATAGCCGTAAGTTATTATTATTAACATTAGATAAATTAAAATTTCCAAACTAAAGCTACAAATGGTGTAATGTGCATAAACTATAAATGTGCAAACAATTGACATATTTGTATTTAATAAATATTGTATGCATACACGTATACACTTGAAAATGTTGTTAGTTTTTTTTTTTTATTATAGTTGTTACAAATTCAAAATTTAATACATATGAAATTATCATATTACAAATTTTGCAATATTTTATCAATACAATATCAATATACGTGTACATAGCTGTAATTATCAAACTAATGACGTATGAACACTTTTTGTAAGTACAGACAACATTTGCTTTTATGAAGTTCAAGATCTGTTGTTCACACCTTTTTTGTTACACTTAGAATTACATGGTTTTTATTTATTTTTACTATTGTCTTTTGACATATGCCGAACAGTAATTATAACATTTTAAATAATAGCTGTTTTAAAAGACCCTTTTTGCATTCACTGTTGCAATAAATACCCTGAAAATATTTTTAAAAGTCTTGTCGTTAGTACACTCTCCAAAAAAAGTATGGGAAATTTAATTTGAGCCCAGCGGTATTTTTTGCTAATCTTAGCAACACATGTCTGCTGACGTGTAGTACAATGAAATTGGTAGAAAAAAATAGAAGACGCTACTAAATTTTAGTAATTTTTTTTAAATGGAATTTAAAATCGGTTTGCCAAAATCAGCTAAAAAATTTACTAAATATTATTAATATTAGTACACAATTTTAAATTTATATACTTATTTTTTTATTATAATTATAATTATATAATATAATTATATAATTATAATTATTATATAATATTATATAATTATATAATTATAATTATTATATAATATTATATAATTATATAATTATAATTATATAATATAATTATAATTAAATTATAATTTTTTTAACTAAAAATCAGTACAGAAATAGTAAAGTGGGATTGAAAACCGTTTACAAATTTTTCTACTAACTTTTTTTTCAGAGTGTACGTAAATTTATTTAATATTAAAAGATTGTTATATTAATTGATGTTGACTTTCTAATACAATCAAAATAATATATCTATTGACTTGACAAAATTTATTAATTTTTTTTTTTGACTTAGAATATGATTTCTTAATTTTATAGCAAATTTTTTTAAATGGCTAAAATTAAGAATGCAACAAAATTGATTTAAGCTCTGCCTTCTTCCGAAACTTCGGATTCTAAGAAGATGTTTTGCCGTATCAGCCTTGTTAAAAATAGTTACTTTTCTTTGTTCTTGTTAATATACAAAGATTGAAAGTTCGTTTTAAATAATCCAAAATAACAAACAACAAATCTCGATTTATATGGAAATAGCATGAAACTGTTAAATTTAATAAAAAATATTAGTAAAACCACAAATTTATTTGTAATTTAACAAAGATGTAAAATTTCTTCAAATTATAGATTCTCTGTACTCTTCTCAGAACTGGTCTATTATGGGGTAGTTTTCGATAATATTTAAAATAAGAAAAAATATGCAAAATTAGTTTTAAATTATGATAATTGATTGATTACACTACGCAACAAAATCCAAAAAAGTGCATTACGTTTTATAGCCACTATACTTTTTTGATGTGTTATGATCCCCTTATTGCAAAAATACGAGTAGATCAAATTTTAAATTCTATTGAAAAGTTTATTTTAAAGAATTTTTTAATAAAATATGAAATTTATGAAGACAGTACCCCAAATATTTTATAATAACTTCAATTTTGTTGTGTATATTACAAAAAAAAATCGAATTTAAATAATCTTTTAATCGTTCTTACATTTTTTTGATATTCAGAAAAGTTTTAGATTTATTCGGGAAAACCTATAAAAAATATTTTTTTTTATAAAAATCTGATTTTTTTCTTTCAAAAATTCATAAAAAATATAAGAAAGTAAAACATTAGCATTATTATTACTTTATAGCCGATTGAAATTTAAAATTTTAAATGGCCCACCCTGTATCACTGGCACACAAAAATAAAAAAGTGGTCAGTAATTTTGACTAGACTCACCTAAGGTTTGTATTTCGATGCGCTGAATCCGATGTTGAGGCCGGTTTAACCCATACACCTTAAAAATTTTGAGTAAATTGCTTAAAATAGCAAAATTACAAAACGTTAAATATCGTTAAAAATTGCAACAAAAAAAAAAAAAAATTAACATGCAAGCGAGAAATTTTTTTTTGTACTGAATTATTTTATTATGTAGATTCGGATTCAGCACATCGAAACACATAACAAACACACTTGATTTCTCGTTTGCATAACTGCATTTTTTCTTTAAAATTTTTAGTGAATTTTAGCATTTTTTTTTTGCAATTTTCAAAAATTTGGAGGTGTATAGGTTAAAAGGACCTCAGCATACGGAGGTTAAAAGCTAGCTATAAACTAGAAATAATAAACGAAAAACTTTGAAGTATATAAAACAAAAAACCATGGTTGGTAAGCACAACCTTTTCATTATAATGGTAGTTGTCTACCACGCTCTGATCAAGACCGATACGAACATTTTAAAACTACGATTCCAATAGTGACATATGTCTTCTAATATCACGGGGTTTATTTCACAATTTTACCTGTTACATTTGGTTTTATCTGCAAAATACCGTTGTAAATCGGTGTTTCGGTAGTTTAGCGTTATTTTAAAGGTAGTTTAAGATATTTCAAAATTAAGCCGGTAAAACAGCGCAGTAAACCCGATTATACAAAAAGAAAAAATGCCTTTAATGGAATCACCATTTTAAAATTTTCATATCTGTGGTAGCCAACTACCGTTATTATAAAAAGGTATTGAATGCCAACTATGCAAAAAACTTATAATTACACAGTTCAACACAAAAAAAAAAAAAAAATTACGGGGTTCCGATAATTGATTCTTGTTAAGGAGACCAATAAAAAATATACACGTTTGATAGTTTACATCGGAATTTCATTTTAGAGGCGGCCAAATTTCCCAGCTCTGGCTTGTTTTTGTAGCATATCGGTATATAAAACTATGTTTTCTTTACATCTTTATCTACAGAGTTGCTGAACATACCCAGCAACTCTGTAGATAATGGTGACCAATATTTTTGTATAACATATTAACCCTCTATTTTAACAAATTGTAAAAAACACACAGAAAAAGGGGAAGGGCGGGGATGAAATGTTGGCAATAAAATTCTACAATATATGTCCGAACACTTAAAACCCAAAACTTAACACAAACACCAATCAAATTCACAATTGCTCATCAGATTTCTAGTCAAATTTTGGGATGACCAACATATTAAAAGTCAGATTTTGGGATCACCTACATAATATTTAGGTCATCCCAAAATGTGACTAGAAATTTGATGGGCAATCTTGAATTTGTCTGGTTTTTGGTATTTGTGTTAAGTATTAGGCTTTAATGTGCTCTGACATATATAGTATAATTTTATGGCCAACATTACAACATTTCATCCCCACCCTTCCCATTTTTCGGTTTTTTTTTTTACAATTTGTTAGAATAAAGCCAAAAAAGGCGTTATGTTTTACAAAAATATTTGCCATACCATTATCTACAAAGTTGCTGAACATACCCTACACCTCAGATGTAAAGAAAACATAGTTTTATATACCGATATGCTGCAAGAACAAGCCAGAGCTGGGAAACTTTGACCGCCTCTAAAATGCAATCCCGATGTAAACTATCAAAATGCCGAAAGACGTATATTTTTTTTAGTCTCCTTAACAAGAATCAATCGTCAGAACCCCGTAATTATGGAAAAAGTTTAAAATTGTTTTACAGTGTTATTACTTAAGCCCCAATATAACCAAAAAAAAATTGTTTACTATTTTTTTTCCTTTATAAATGTAACATTTTTGCTCTTTTTCAATTTTAGTATCAACATTTTACCAAAATAAAAATTTTAAATGTTTGCTAAAATCAGATACTTTTACTTTAATGTAAATAAAATCAAAAATTTACCCACCGATTTTTGTTATATATAGTTCGATTTATTTGTAATATAAATAACTTTGTGATCAAATAATAAAAACTGTACTGTTTTGCCTTCTCGATTTTTTATGAATTAATAATAATAATAAAAAAAATAGTTTTCCACAAAAAATATATTGCATAGTGTTATTTTCATTTTATCTTTATTATTTTTAATGATTACAAGATTTCTTAATTTTTTTTACACTTTAAAATACTTTATTATTATTTTCAATCTAGTTGGTCTGTGCCCAATTTGTCATTTTGGATGAAGGTTTAAAGTATTTTTGTACGATATGATGTCCTATGATTTTATCTCCACAAAATAACTTCTCCTTGCTTTTAATTTGCAGCACAAAATAAAATTTGTTGGAATTACAAAATATTTTCTGAAAATATATAAATTTAAAAAAATATTATAAATATTTCATTAATGTTAATGTTTTTTTTTTAAAAACTTATTAAAAAAATATTTTAGGTCAAAAATAAAACGAATTTCCACTGATTTACAAATGTAGCCTAATGCATGTATAAACATATTTAAAGTATCAACAATATTGTTAAATATTTACAGGATTCTTGAACTTGTTTACAAAGCGGTACAAAATTTTTTTTACCTTCAATTTTTAATTATATTTCATATAAAAAATGTCAATGTTTTGCAATAAAGATTTGTAATTTTTTACATTGCACGCTTTGGTAAATTTCCAGTCTATTTATAGGTATTTCCTAGCTAATAAATACTTCCGATAATATAAATGCCGCCACACATGCAACGTAAAAAAAAATAGTATTAAATTCACAATATTTGCAACTATTTTTGGAAACTTGTTACAATTGTGATAATTTTTATTAAAAACTATTTAAAATTATAGAGAAAACTAGTTTTTATTTGAAAAAATAAAGTAAACTAGTTTTAAAATAAAAATACTTAGTTGTTTTTAATATAAACTTAGAAAACAAACAAAATTATAAATATATATTTATATGATAATATAAGATTAAAAGTTTTTCCCAGCAAAACTTGATACTACCAGGTAATGGAGAATGAAATAAGAAAACAAAAATTGTAAATGCCACGTTGTTTTAACATGGGGGTGTCATTGGAGGTAAGAGATTATCCAAAGCTTACAAGTATAGACATAAATAAGTTCTTACTAAAAAAATACTGAATTAAGTAGTTACATGTAATATTGAGAGTCATATCAAATAAGAGCATAAACAAACAATAGCTCGAATTAAATATTTTGTAAAAATCGGGTAGCAATATATTGTTTAAACATAAATCAATGGTATCCATATATCAATCGAAATAAAGGGTGGTTAAATTTTAAGGGCCGATGTTGATTGTGAACCACATCTAAACGTCAAGTTTTTTTCTGCATTTCATTTGACATTTATTAATTTCAGACTAACTCAATTTGAACTATGGAAAGATACACAAGCGAGCAACGCGTAAAAGTTATTCAGGCTTATTATGAAAATGGGCGTTCAAATCAAAATGCATTTCGTGCACTTCGTGATTTTTTTTGGTCAGCATAATCGACCAAATGTGTCCACAATCGGGAGAATTGTGGGTAAATTTCAGCAAACCGGGTCTGTGAAAACACCTGTGCATGCTCGCCCAGTTCATTCTGCGGAAAACATTGCTGTTGTTCGCGATAGTGTGTCATGAGGTCGACCAAGCATTTACCGTGAATGGTGTTCGCTATCGCAAGATGATAACGAACTTATTGTGGCCAGCAATTGAGGATATGACCCTGGAAGATATGTGGTTTCAACAGTACGATGCCACTTGCCACACAGCTAACGAAACAATGGCGATGTCAATTGGCCGCCAACATCATGTGATTTGACACCGTTGGACTTCTTTCTTTGGGATTATTTGAAAGAAAATGTGTACGTCGATAAGCCAGCAACAATTCAAGGGCTAAAGTATGAGATAATTCGGCACATTAACGGCATAGAACCTCAATTATGCCTCAGCGTCGTCGAAAATTTCCCCATCGGATGGAGGTGTGCCGCCGAGGTCGCGGCGTCCATTTGGCCAATAATTTGTTCAATACATAATTGAACCATACCGTATTATCATAATAAAAAGAAATAACAATAATTTCCTAAATAATTTGTGTTTTATTCAAAATCAACATCGGCTTTTAAAATTTAACCACCCTTTATATATCAACAACCATGATCATACATGGGCTTGTATATGATCATGCATGGTCTTACATGGTCGTATACGTCCATACACGGTTTGGACCGTTGTTAGGGCCGTTTTCATATAAACGTGTGTATTTTATTTTTGACAGGCTGTAGTCGTGTAGCTGCTGTCGTCTATGTGTTTAATGCATTATGAGTATTTATTGCTAATTTTTTATAAAAAATCGGTTTTATTTTTTATTAAAAAAATCGGTTAACTGGATTGAAAAAAATTTTTGAACGGTTGTAAAAACTAAAATAATGATATTAAAACAAAGATCTTAAAAGATTTGTAATATTTTTAAGAAATACCTACAATTTAGGTGTAGTTATGAAAATTGTATACACTGAAACATGGTATTTTTCGATACAAAAAAATCTGGCCTAGAGTGTGCCGCCAAGTTAATGTCTTAAATACTTTTATAGAACATTTTAATTTTTTTTTAAATTCAAAATTTTTAAAGTTTTTCAATAAAATAATTTTGCTTGAAATTAAAAAAAAAATATATTTTTAACAATTTTAACAGTCTTAACTAACAACTTCAATGTACAACAATTTCAATTTTTAAAAATTACGGTGTTCTGACAATGGATTTTGGTAGAGGAGAAAAAAAATATAGGTGTGTTGGGGTTTTGAAAGATCACATCGGAATTTTTTTAGGGGGTTTCCTCCTTTGACTTGTTTGTGCACCATATCGGTATATGAAACTATGTGTTCTTTACATCTGAGGTATACGGTATGTTCAGCAACTTTGTAGAAAATATTAATCCAAATATTTTTGTGAAACATATTAACCCTCTAACTGCTTCACATAACGGAAAATTTTGGCTCTAGAAACACCCCTAAAAAGGAGGAGGTTGGAAATGAAATGTTCTACAAAAATGTTGACCATACAATTTTATTACATATGTCAGAACACACCACAGCCCAAAAGTTAACACAAACACCAAAAACCAGTCAAAATTAAGATTGCTTATTAAGGGTTAATTTATTTATTATTTAGACTTAGTACAAAAAAGTCTTTCAAAAAGAATCCATTGTCAGAACCCAGTAATTTTTTTTGTGTTGTTCTATGATCGGTTAATCGATTCCTCGATTAATCACCTCTATTTCGGTTAATGTTGTTTCAAAAATTATTAGACCCAAATAAACGATTAAAATAGGTCGATTAACGGGTTAAATTTTTAATATAAATTGTTCTGTTATTTTTCTTAAAACTTCCTAATTTTCTTAGCTTTGGCAAGAAAATCGTAGAAAAAAAACATCAACTAAAATACAATGAAATTCTTTTTCAATGGACTGAATCAAAGCAATTTTTATATAGGCTTAAGAAAATATGATAGACAATTTTTACCTTTAACAAATAAATATTAAAGAAATATAAAATTATATTTTCATATCCAAAAAATTTAATTAGAGCTTTCAACCTCTATATTCATGCCTTTGTAGTTGACAATAGATCTCATCAGAATGCGAAGTTTTAGAAAAGCTAGAGCCTCTAAGCAGAGCTTACACAAAAAACCTATTAAAACATATGTTTTTCTCCTTAGCAATGAAACACGTGACTAGGTATATTCCTAACAAGCACTTTGCCGTTACTTATGTTATAAAATTATAAATAATTGCTTTAAATTCGAAAACTGTATTTTCTAAAAAACAGCTTCATTTAAAATTCTGTAAAATTTTTTATAAAAGTTAAAAAAAAACATGATTTTTTTTTATTTGATTTATCAACAAATTTTGATGAAGCAGGAACTTCAGTAAAATTAAGTTGTTTAGTCAAAAAAATTTAAGATTGCGCTTATTTGAATTCTTAATTGCACAAACAAAAATTGACTTGTCAGGAATATGCGTGATTTTTATATATTTTCTAATAGATAACCTCTTCAACCCTCAAACTTTAACCAGGTAGTGAAATAGTCAGTGAACAGTGGCAGTTCTAACAAACTTTGTTTGTGAATTTCGCAAAAATTATTCATACCACAGTTTTAAGAATTTGTTCATTGAATTTTTTTGAAGGCAGCTCTTGTTTACTTAATCATTTTTTATTGTGGACAGTGTCACAAAAAGAAAATAAAAACTAACTTTATCCACAAAGTGTCCCACTTCGATAAAATACTATATACACTGCGTTTAAAGGGTTTACTTCCACTAAACACTCTGACATTTTAGTTTTAAAGAGTCGTCTGCTTTCTCTTAAAAAAACAAAGATTTTAAGGCATGATTCCTTAAAGAATCTTAGAATGCTTTGAATTGTCCTAAACAAATACTTTAAAAACCAATGCAATAGACTTAATGTGATATTTCAGCAAAAAGTCGCTTTGTGCTCTTACTGATGAAAGAAATACATTTATTTTGCTTTAAACAATCGATAAACCGATTAATCAATTTTTTTTAATTTTTCGAACAATGACCTAACTGATTAACGGCAGGGTCGGAGAATTGGAAACACTTACCAATTACTACCTATTACTTCTGACTGCAATGCCAATTTTTGTACTTTAACTAAGCGAATATGTTGACCCGCTTGGTAATGCTAGTTGAAATAGTTGAAAATATACAATATGTGTACGTATAATCTTATAGGGTTAATAGATACATTCGATTGCATTATAAACTATGACAAATAAACATGACAATCGATTAGTAGATAAAAGTGTTTGTGCCACTCCCAAAATGATAACCTTAATATGATTGAAGTTTATTTATACTGTCCAATTAACGAGTATTTATAAAATTTGCCAAAAAGAACAAATCTTATAAATAAATCGAAATAATGGATAATATGCATTAATTATTAAGTGTTCACACAAAATTGAAATATTAAATTTTATCGATATATCAACGGATTATTTCAATTTAGTATTAGAATTTTTGCAATAATTTAACTGATAATAAATACAAGTAAGTATGCAGAATTTATTTGTAAAGTGATAAAAAGAAAATTGGGCATGTACCTGCCAAGGGAGAAATTAATAACCATACAGAGAAAATAGCACTGGCAAACTACTATTTTTTTTTGTTGTTTTCCCACTCTGTAAGAAATTGTCAAAGCTACAATTAATATTGTATTGGCAAAACACTGTGACTGACCCGGTAAATCACCAATATTATAACAATTCAATAGTTATACTTTTTTTGTTAATATCTTATTGCTTTTCGTTATAAAAAATAGCCAAAAAATCAATTTTCAAGCTTGACTTTTATAGCGATTTTATTTTATATAGTGAAAGTATGGGCTATTTATTAATATTTTTTGTTTTACTTCCAAAAAAAATTAAATTAAAAGGTTATGAGAATAAAACAAAGTTAAGTTTAAGCAGACCCTGGAGCCTCTTTGTGTGCACATATGAATTTTTTTCCTTTACATAACGCTGTAAAATTTCATATAAAACAAGATCTGTGATCATTGCTTTTACTTTTCCTAACAAATGTAAGGCGTAATAATCAATTAAACCTCTAATGCTCAAGATCGCCCAAAAGCGGTTATAAAATTTTAATATGCATTTTGTTGTTAAATTTTAAACATTCCTCACCTTACTTTTTAACCCCTAAACGTGTAAATACGCATTTAATAAAAATATGTCCCCATTAGTCCTTTGTCCTTAATAACGTATTCAAGTTTCATAGATCCTTCCATATTAAAACCTCCGAGGCATGTTTCTTTGCTTAATTCTAGACAAACGTTTTACTATTTAATTTAGGTTTTTCTGCTTTTATTGTCAACTATAAAAAAAAAACTACACTTATCAAAATTTGGGTCGAATTTCGGAAAGCACTCCAAATTCCAGCAAGGGCTCTGATATTTTTCTTATGAACAGGGAGAAAAATATAGAGATACATATAAACGAAATTTCCGAAAACGTTAAATTAAACAAATACTGAGAAAATGGGATTATATGGTCGACTGGCCACTCCATGAATTAGGTCTAAAAGTGGTCGAATTTTCTTTTAATATAGAAACATGATTCGCAGTCTCATATAATAATAACAAACCCCATTTTCAATCAGTTATCTACACTCTAAAAAATATTTGTAAATTTACTACTATAAAATGGCTAAAGTTTTATGTAATATTACAAAAATTCAATAAATATAAACAGCAAATGCGTAAAGCATTTTTGCACACACGAAATATTTTTAGACACTATGTGCTTATAATTAAACACATTATGACTAAAATTAGTATTATTTTGTTGAATAAAAATTTTACGCATAAAGTTTGTAAATATACTAACTTATGATGGTTAACAAATTATGCAATTTTTAAATTGAAAAAAAATTTAAAACATTTAAAAATTAAAAAAAACTATTAGTTTATTTAAATTTATCAATTATTGTAAATTACTAAATAATAAATTTACTGTTTTTATTTTTGTTGTAAATTACTAAACAATAAATTTATTGTTTTCATTTTTGTTGTGAATTAAAAAAATAAATTTATTGTTTTTATACAAAAAAAAAATAATTTTACTCTGTTTAATTTTTAACATTGTGTTAGAAAATATACACATTTTTGTGTAATTTTTTTGAATTCTATGTGCACATTTACAGGAAAATCGTGTTCCTTTACGCACAAATTTGGTAAATTTATTGTTTAACTTCAAAATTTCATTTAATTTTAAAACACTTTTAATGTATTTTTACCCATTTTGTATTCATAAACTTACATATAATTGTGTAAATTTACCCAATTGATAGTAGGAGTACAGATTCCTACATGTAAATTTCAACTGAAATTAATTAGAGTGTGTACCGTTTTGTGTGTCTAAATACCATTTAAATTCAATTCAGAAAGAATCTTTCTATGGGAGATTGACCTGCATATGACCGAGTGTAGCCAAATACAATGGGGTTCACTCTTAGTCCAATGCAAACTAATGTTTTTGACTTCATCCACATATCTTTATATTTACGACCTATAATTTGATTACAAGGTTTTTGTGAACACACGGACAGACATCGTTAAATCTGAGACGATTAGTGTACTATTAGTCTTAGTCCGATATTTTTGGTAGTTATTAACATCAGCACGAACTCATAATAACCTAAGGGGTAAGATATTAAATTAAAAAACATTAATTTAATATAAAATGATTAATCGCCCAATTTATCGAGGGACCGGAACAACCGGTTGAAAAATTTAAGTGATTTAAGTGCACTAGGCAGTATATAAAATATCTGAGCACTTCTTTAATTATGAAATAGCAATATCTAGCCTACGATTTGTGTAAGGATTAACAAAAAAATTAATGAAAACTTTGGATTTAATTTTTCGGTACATTTTTTTAAAGCAGATAACCATTATATATTTTTATATGTCTAATTAAAGTCTGTGGCACTAGTCGTGACTGAAAAATTATATGAAATCAGATTTTTGAAGACCAAAAAAAAAAAAAAAGTATTCCTGGTATCGGCACCATCACAATAGGTGTGTTCGACGTACGTTACCGCGGGTGCCCGCGGGAACCCAATCTTACCAGAAAGCGTTTTTTGTAACAAAAATTGGGTAAATGAGAACGTTCATGAGAGAGTAATTGTGTTTCTCATTTTACCAGAACTTACCCGTACTTTTTGTTTGGGTAAAATGGTAAAATTGTCAAATCATCAGCTGTTGCTAATAAATTAGCTGTTTGCAATTTTGAAAAAATTTAAGTTGAATAAAAATTTACTATAAAGAACTTTTCTTTCTTAATAATAAAAAATACATTTGAAAATGTAAAAAGATATTTGCTATTTCAAATATATTTATTAATTAATCTGTTTTTTAATATTAATAAATTTGACGTTTATTTTTGGGTATGAAATGTGGTTTTGTGCGTTCGCAGTATTTTGGGCATTTTTATGGTTTTGTGAGAGAAATTTTTGCTTACTCTCATTTTACCAGACTTTACCCAAAATTACCTCGTACAGACCTAATATTGGCAAATAAAATTGTATTTTTTAAAAATTCAATATTAGGTCTGTACGAGGTAAGTTCGGGTAAAGTCTGGTAAAATGAGAGTAAGCAAAAAATTCTCTCACAAAATCATAAAAATGCCCAAAATACTGCGAACGCACAAAACCACATTTCATACCCAAAAATAAACGTCAAATTTATTCATATGAAAAAACAGCTTAATTAATAAATATATTTGAAATGGCAAATATCTATTTACATTTTTAAATGTATTTTTCATTATTAAGAAGGAAAAGTTGTTTAAAGTAAACTTTGAGATAACTTTAATTTTTTTTTCAAAAATGCAAAACCGTTAATTTATTAGCAGCAGCTGATGATTTGACAATTTTACCCAAAAAGTACGGGTAAGTTCTGGTTAAAAGAGAAACACAATTACTCTCTCATGAACGCTCTCATTTACTCAATTTTTCTTACAAGAAACGCTTTCTGGTAAGATTGGGTTCCCGCGGGAACCCGCGGTAACGTACGTCGAACACACCTATTGTATTGTATGGAAGGATGTGACTTTCAGTCTTAAATATAATGTTTTGAAAGTGACAATTTGTCACAAGTTTTTATATTTACATTTCTTCTTTTCATAATTTTCAATGATATACATATGTATATGTAATAATTTATTGCAAATAAAAGATAAAGCATTAAAGGGTTAATTTAAGAAAAATAAATTACCAAATGTAAATATTTATTCTAATTTACTATATAAACCCATCAATTTCAGATCTAAAATAATTGCAAACATTGAGGTGCCAAGTGTTTAAGTTGATCTCGTCATTGAAAATGAAATTCTTCCCAGCCATAGTTTTATTCTGGTATTGTACTTATCAAGACACCGTGGAGAGTAAGGCTGCCATAAGTGGTTCCGATTTATTGGGCTCCTTAAATAATATTGTAACCGGAGTGGGTAAACAAATACCCAATGTAATACCAACACCAACAGAATTATTTACGTTATCAAAACAATTATTAATTGGTATACCAGAAGTGGCAATTTCTAAAACAGTTAATCGCATATGTAAGTCTTTGAAAATTGATTATATTTATTTTATATTAATAGTATACAATTTTAGGTTCTCTATATTTTGCTTCTGATAATATAGATCCCCGTATCACGCCCGATATGGATCAAATATTTTTTCAACTACGTACACCATGTAAAAATTTAAGTTTTCCTTTAACACATGCTGAAAAAATATTAGAAAGTCCTGATTTTGATGTTAACAAAAAAGTGGTATTATTTGTAACCGGCTGGATGTCCAGCATAGAATCGGATTATATACGTGATATGGCCAAGGCATATCATTGTAGGGGTGATTATAATTTTTTGGTAAGTTTTATTATAAAAATTTTTCTTTTTTATATTGAGATTAATATAGCATTTTCTATTAGGCCTTGAATACATCCAATTTTCTTGATACTCTATATTCCTGGTCAGCTTTTAATACCGAAGAAGTGGGTCGTATTTTAGCCGAAGGTCTTGAAAAATTGGTTGAACAAGTGCCAGTTGAGAATATACATTTAATTGGTCATAGTTTGGGTGCTCATATTGTGGGTTATGCTGGCCGCTATTTTACTCAATCTTCGGGTTTAAATATTACACGCATAACTGGTTTAGATCCAGCCAGTCCTTGTTTCAATGAAGGTGAATCTTTAACGGGTCTACAACGTGGCGATGCTCTTTATGTTGATATAATACACACAAATCCTGGAGTTTTAGGTAAAGCAGAACCTATAGGGGATATTGATTTTTATGCTGGAGGTTTAGCTCCCATTAAACCAGGTTGCATTGAATTCGGCTGTTCTCATAGTCGTGCATATGAATATTATATAGAATCAATATATCCTGGTAATGAAAATAATTTCTTGGGTGTACGTTGTAGTTCTTTATCTAAGTTAGAGGATGGTTTTTGTAATGGTCCACAATTTCCTATGGGCTATGGCGTACCGTTTGATCTAAAGGGAAACTACTTTTTGGGTGTAAATTCTAAAAAACCTTATGGTCAAAATGCTGATGAGGAAAGTACCTTGGCATTCAGTGATTGTGGTATATGTTTAAATTTATAAGAAGAATTAATGTTTGTTGTCAGTGGCGTGCATTTGAGGGGGTGAGGTTTATTTATTTTACAGTATTAAAAAAAAAACAATGAGAATTTTTTATAGGAAAGATATATAAAGGGACCCTCAAACTAAATCCTGCGAATGCTACTGTTTTTGTTGTTGCAATTGAAAAATAAATAAAAGTCAGTTTGACAAATATCATTCAATATTTTAATTTTTTTTATGCTATTACCAGCTTGTTTTGCTGTATTTGCTTTTTAGTAGTTTTTTCACTTATATTCGCTTTTTTCTGCATTTTTAGACTTTCCAATTCTTAGCTTTTAATTAAATAGCCTTTTTCACATTTTTCTTTGCCTCAAAGGTGCTTTTTTCTAATAAAAAAATATTTTTTTTCTGCTAGTTTTGTTTTTTTTTTTAAGCGTTTTTACCCAACTTTTTACTTTTAACCCAGCGGTCGCCTAGAATTGAATACTACTTTATATTCACCTGAAATATTTTTTTTCACCAGCAAAATTTTTTTCACCACAAAAAATTTTTTTCACCTCAAAAAATTTTTTTCACCTCAAAATTGTTTCCCCACCACAAAATTTGTTTTCACTTTCAAATAGGTTTTTCACCGCAAAATTTTTTTTCACCTCCATAATTTCACTTCTGAAGTTTTTTACATTATTTGTATCAAAAGTAGTAGACAAAATTTTGTTTAAGACATTGGTGGAGGATATTTAAAGATTCAGCGCTCCCAAAATTTTTTTTTTTATCTGTTTCTGCTAGTTTTGTTCTTTTTTTTTTAAAGTTTTTTTTCTCACAAAAAAAAAAAAAAAATAATACATGAGTTAAAAAATGGGGGAGGTGGGGGTAAGGGAAAATGGCTCCGCATCGGGGTCAAAGTTCGCGTTCAAGGGTTAAAAATCCACAAAGAGCCCCACAACTCTTTCGGAGTCGCTCTTAGAGGGGTAAAAAAGCCCCCATTAACTTTCGCCCCTCAATTCTTTTTCTAAACATATCTAGCCCCTATTTTTTGCAGAAAATACCTAACCTATATACTTCTCTCCACATAATTAGGACATCCCTTTTTCTATTAATTGATGCGTTAATAACTTCTAAACTAAAAAAGATAGAACCTTATTTTTTTTTAATTATTGAAAGCACATTTGATGCCCTGTAAAATATATTAATCATAATTATTTCCTTGCCTCGTACCGAGCCAACAATTATTTTTGTTATTAAATGAAGAAAAAGCTCTTAATATTTTGCGCCACCCCCTAGAAAAAAAGATTTTTTCACAATTTTATACAAATTTAAATTTTTTTATTTACCTTCTATTAAGTTCTAAATGATCTAAAGGCTAAGTGTGTGTTGAGCCACTTTTTCAAGGATTACTTCGTAAACACGACTTGGAATGGAGTCGTATAAAGATTTCAAATAATCAAGGGAAATTGAAGATCAAGCAGCTTTGATCGCTTCAATAAGTTCCTCCTTGGTTTCGTACTGCTTAACGGAAGCGTAAACGTAAACCTTTCGAGCGAGCCAACCCCAAACATTTTCTATAATATTCAGGTCTGGGGAGTATGGTGGGAGTGTGCTCCGGCGGTGTGAATAGGAGCGTTGTCATGTTGAAACGTCCACCGCAGGTTTTCAAAAAGCACGCTGAAGAATCTAAAAGCCCGCTGGAGCGCACCCTTGTAGCAATTCGCATTCATTTTAGTGGTAAAAAATTACAACTCACAGGTACCATAATATAAGATACTGCCCCAGACTTTTTAGGAAAACTATTAGGGTGTCCTATTCAAGTCGCGAGGACTGTATCTTCAACTCTTAAGGTGGTCCCAAACAAATTTTTGTGAAATCAGCTTCTACCGCCCCCATGGTGCCTCCTAAGGGGTGTAAAAACGACCAAAACAAAAAAAAAGCTGCTTGTTTATATGAATTTTACATTTTTATATTATTTTTGTTCAACTTATTTATGGAATTAATTTTTCATTGATTCTAAAGTATCGTTTAGTTTTGACTCCGTTTTGGTGCATCTGTTTCTGTACGGACTTCCTCGAATTTCATTAGTTTTTCTTCCGTTGCTTTTAAATTCGTTTTGGTGTCAACAACGAATAATTGAAATATGTCTGTGATCATTACACGGGTCGCGCGCTAAAGTTAAGACAGATACACTGAAAATAAATTTAATAAATTTAATTTGAGGTAAATATATATGAAATTTAAAACAAGTTTTACGGTGACGTGCGCAAATTTATGCAATTTCGCAAATAAAAATATTGTCTGCCAATTCATAATAGATTTAAAATTTTGTTTTATTTTTTCATGATATTCAATGGGCCATAAACACAGTGGTGGATAGAAATACTAGTTATGCTGGAGATGAAGATTTCATTTAATTAAATATTTAAAAGTTTTATTTTGTTATTTTATTTTATAACATATCTATATAAATAAATTTAAAGAAAAAAAACTATAATTTGTTATACCAAATTAAAAAATTTAGACATTTACATAAATCCGTTTTTTGTTAAAAAGCGGTAGGAATACGGATTCGTAAACGGTCCGCATTGACGGACTTTCAACGGACAACACCGTTTTTCATTCGGTCCGTAAATCCGTTTTCTGGGCCGTATACGGATCCAGAAAACGGTACGTAAATGGAGTTGGATTCCGCTTATGACGGACCGAAAACGGTGCGTAAACGAAACGTATTGTTTGTTGGGCTGATTACTGAATGTCCCGTTATAATTTAACCAATATTAAAACTCAAACTTTATATGGGAAAACAAATGTGTCAGTTGAATTCCCAGGTAGAAGCTAACGGGAGATTGTGAAAATGAGGCTAAGGCCCGATTACTTATGTCCTCTTAAAATCTAAATAACAAATTCAAAATTTATTAAGGAACATCAAAGGATCTAATTTTTCACTAAACTATAAGACGGGCTTTACATGCAATGAAAAAGGATCATAAAAGAAAACTTCCACCCTATGACAGCCCTATGTAAAAATCATTGATTCCTATAAAAATGTTCACAACACCGGAGTCAAATTTACTGTTTTTTTTCTATTCTTTTGCTACTTTTTTTTGCTGGGGCTGTTTGAATAGTTCCTTTTGAAATAGTCAATATATTTTACTCGTAAATTATTTAAAATAAAAATGGCATCAGCATCGATCGGCGTTGCGAGCAGTTTGAGATCGTATACCGAACTTTTGTTAATCGGACAATCATGTGATTTTTTTTTAAGTAGACATTAAACTCAAATGAAACGAAATCGTGAGGGCATCAGATAAAAGAAGTTTTGAATGTTAAGTTCATTTTTGCTTCTGAAAAAATTATGATTATTGGGGATCGACTTTAATTGCACCAAATTCCATACTAACTCTGGAAATTTTCTAAAGAGTTTAATACTGTTTAGAAGCCATTTTAATTTATTTTCACTTGAGTATAATATTGAGTGGATTTTTTTAATTGTTTTTTTTTTTGCCAAAAAGGGATTGTAAATATACACTTTGTGTAATATTTTTTGCTATAGCCATTGTGGAAATTCATCAGCACATTTGTGATCTATGTTCTGAAGTCCATTAGAAATGATTGATCGCAAACACCGATACATTAAATTTTATTTTTATTTTGTTGTACTGTGTAATATATTAAAAACTGAAGCAACCGTAATTCTGTTGTCTATTATGTTCTTAGAAAATCTAGAAATCGTATATGAATTAAAACAAATATTTTTATTTTAATTAAAATTATGTCATACTTTTTTCTGTGCACACATAAAATTTTAAGTAACTAAACATATTTGTTTAAATTCAATTATTAATAATTTTATTATTGCAATATTTGCAAATTGTTATTGTTTATATAAAAATTCTTTAAATATAAAATGGAAAGTTGGAAAAAATAAATAAAAAATGTGTTTGTAGTTATAAATTCGATTGTTAGTGTCTATTTAAAATTTTGTATTTACAAAACTGGTAAGATGTAATACAAACAGAATTTTGTAAACTTGTTCTGTGTACTCTGTAAAAGATGATGAAAAGAATATACAATTTTGTGTTTGACTGTTAGTAAATTTAGATTTCTTTGGTTTATGTTTTATATTTTTTGTATTTTCAACACTTGAATAAATTTTATCAAACAGTGTTTACCTAATTAGACGTAATAGCCCGTTTAGACAGTAACGTGAATTAATCTAGTTTACTTAATTTAATTGAATAGACATTTTCATCATCATTTATATGTGACAGTTAGTTAAAAGTTAAACTTTGTCCAAGGACCTTATAAACCAGGATGAACAAACTACCAAATTTTTAGCCACCCATGATGCCAAATGATGCGACTACAAAAAAATTCTTAGTCGAGACCACGAAATTCTTAGCCGATTTAAAGAAAAACTTAGACTTTAGCAAGGGTTGTACCAATTCAAACATGTATACATTTACATCACTGTACTTGCGCTAGAACCCTTGCTAGAGGCAAAGTTTTTCTTTAAATAGGCTAAGAATTTCGTGGTCTCGACTAAGAATTTTTTTGTAGTCGCACTATTTGGCATCATGGCATCATGGGTGGCTAAAATTTTGGTAATTTGTTCATCCTGGTTTATAGGGTCCTTGCTTTGTCAGTTTAAAACACCCAGCACCCCATTTCTGTATCTGATGCGAGAAGTTTTCGCATCAAAAAATTCATAGTCACCCTACTTTATACAGAGTGACTTAATAGATAATAAAGTTGTTTGCATTTTTACTGGAAATTTTTTTTAGAGTTTTTAACATCCAAAGCTGTGAACACATTTAATTTCGTAAAATTTCTTAGACAGAAATAACAAGAATACAGCGCCTTATTATCATCTTTAGATTAATATATATTTAATTGTCTGTAACTCACCCTATATAAAGCAGAACAAGGTTGCATTTTACATGTATTTTGTGAAAACTTTATCAAAGCGTGAAATACAGAAACGAGGTGCAGGAGACACAACAGGAGTACATCAAACATAAGCCGATGAACAAGGAAAGTGTCGGTGTTAGCAAAAATTTTATTGACATCGCCATATTTTTTTTTTCGGTAGCATCTTAACGTAAATTTTTACCTCACTTTGTGTGTGTGCTTATTAGTGTTGGTCTGAGCCGTTATAACAAAACACACAGTTGCACACAATTAGTAGTAATCATACAAAGTCGTTTAGAAATAGTAAGCAGACTAAATATAGGATGGACGGTGAATTGAGTATCGCTTAATCCCATTTTTATTATATTAACTTTACTGTGTAAATGGGCTATAAGATTTTATGTGTAGTTAATGTTTTTCAAACACGAGTTAAAATATGTTCTATTTAGTCAAACGCCCATAAGGCTTTAGTTGACAAGTGGAAAAATTCAAGCGGCAGGTGGGGGTCCCGTGTTGAAGTCCGTAACACGTGTACTCAAAATGCATTTGATTTTAAAACTTTTCTGTACTGACATGGTGTCAAAACGATAGTGTCAATCAAAGCCTTTACCTTAGTTATTTGCCAACGTTGGCGCGTGTTGGATTTTTTTCATTTTTTTTACTCTTTTCCCTCTAACTTCTGTTATGCCAAATAAGTATTTTTTAGACTTTAAGTAAATATTAAACAGTTAAATAGAAACAGCCTTAAAATCAAACTAAGTTTGTTTTCTTTCCCAGCAAAATAAGAGCTGAGGAAGAATTAGTTCAATACTTCATCTACTGAAGCCGAAGTTGTGAAAATTTCGGTGAATCTTTAATGATTTTAACATTGGCGTGTCATTGGGAGGAAGTAGTTTGTTTTGGTGCTATGAAAAATCGATGATCAGATGGACTTTTTCATTAGTTTGCGGAAGTTCTTAAATATAGGGACTACAAAATAAATATAGAGAGTGGCTTTGTATTAAAGTTTAAATTGTGATTTTGAACACGTCAAGAATTAATATTCCGACTAGGACAAAGTGAATATAAATTGTTATAAATAAATGTTAGAATTAAAAAAATTATATACTTTTCAATGGAATTGTTATAAAAAATTTTATTCTTATGACTTCATAAATAATTAATATCAACATTTTGGAAGTTGTTTAAAATGACTTTATTTTTTTCTTATGACTTCATAAATAATTAATATCAACATTTTGGAAGTTGTTTAAAATGACTTCCTACAAATCGAAAAAATTCCACTATTAACTTCTTTGGATGTTTTGAAAAAGAGATTCGTAAAGAATAACATCCATTTTATTTTACTGGGTTTTAATTTTAAAATATTTCTATGTATTTTTAAAATGCGAAAACAATATTTAAAATGTTAACATATTAACTTAAATAAAAAAAGTTTATAGTAACTAGACTCATATTTAATTTAATAAGATCCATACTTAATTTAAAAATGTTCATAGAAAAATTAGAATAATAATTGATTTAATTATTATTTTTTCTCCCTATGTAGACATTTTGGTGAATGTTAAAGTTTTAAAATTTGATGAAATTAATTTGATTTTTAAGACTTATAGAAATCACCCAGCAAAAACAGACATTACCAAGTAATTTAGAGAGTAAGTAGCACACAAAGGGTTTCACTAGTTACCAGGCTATTTACTCGCTAAATTACTTTTGTTCGCGATGTCCCGAAATTCATGAGTGGTCATTACCTTCTCGCTTACAAAAAAAGAGAGAATAATGAATTACCAGTATGGTTACTCATAGTGAAGAAATAAGTGGTTACCTACAATAATAAAGTAAGTAGTTGTTCTTAATAAAACAATAGTGTACCTTAATCAAGTAAAATTTTCTTACTTAAAGAAATCGACAAAAATAATTTGTATTTAAATTATAAAAATCTTTAACATATCTACTTTTTGAACTCAAAAATTTGAGTTCATAATTTAATGCTATTTCTCGTAGAGACTTTAAAATATCAAAATTTTGAAAAGTCTATTTTATAGCAGATAATTTTCTAATTTGTTGTAGTTTTTCAAAACAAATAAATAAACATAATAGTAAAAAACAACTAACAGTACATCATTATTTTCCGTGTGCATATAAGTACTCCTTTCGCACATTATCAGTAGGTCATTACTTTGTTGTTTAAAGTAATGAAAAAGGTAACGACCTATCATTACATGGTAATCCACACAGTAGCGACCTGTCATTACCATGTTTTTGCTGGGCAACAATATATTTATGCATTTTGCTATAAGTCTCTAATAATTTTATAATATTATTTCTAAATGCCCCGCAAGCAAAGTTGATCATTTTTGACTAAGAAATATGCTACAAACTTTTTTCTATAACAGTGGTCCGACCAATAAATAACCCCTCGAGTACTCACGGATGACTCACCGATTTTGATGAAACCGATAATGTCATGATGTATAAATTTTACCTCAGCAAAATTTTTTAAGACAGGTTACCTTTGAATGTATTCCAGGACAAGTTCTTTTACCACTAGTTTCATGTTACAGGTTCTAGAGCTGATTCCTGAAAGTCAAAATGTGAGGTTTCACTGTCTCAGTACCAATTAAGAACTTGCATCAAAATAGCATCGTTTCGTTGTTGAATATTTTGTTAAAGATGCATCATTAATTTTGCATTTTAATTAATGCAGATTTTTGCATATTTTCATTAAATTAAAATTATCTTCGAATTAAAAGTAATCTAATGGAAGGATTTTTAAACCTTAATTTACAATATACTAATAGAAGAAGCTTACTGTTGCCATAAACTTAGAAAATAATATTGGATTTCAGTTTTAAGCTCTCATGTAATAAATATGATTTATAAATCAGCAATTGTTTTTTGATTTTATTTCATATTTTTAGATGTATGGAGTATATTTTTTGTTTTAAGTGCAAATTTTGCATTTTTAACTGCATATTTAAAGTGCATATTTTCGAATTTATAACTAGTGCATGAAAGTCACTGCCTTGTTTAGGGCATTTTCTTTAATTTGACGATTCTTTAAAAAACAAAATAATAAAACGATAATTACTGCTGACACGACAATGAACATTTTATAGGGTGCGTTTCCGAGTCGCCTAATGTCTCATTTTGGCAATTTGCATGGACCAGCAACATCGCCCGACTTAACCGCTTTAAACTTTTTTCCTTGGGGTTTTTTTGTAGTGCATAAGCCACATACTCTAAAAGCTTTTAACGAGAATATCCGACAAGAGTGTAAGAACTTAGCGTCCGAAGTTCCCTCATTTTCATTAACAATGTCGCCGACCTCTTTACCGATATAATTTTCAAAAAAATTTTAATATTAAAATATTTTGAATTTTCGCTTCTTACTATCGGTATTAAGCATAAAAATAATAATTTAAGTGACTTAACCTAATTATGTTTCTGCCTACACTCAGAAAAAAAAGTTAGTAGAAAAATTTGTAAACGGTTTTCAATCCCACTTTACTATTTTTGTACTGATTTTCAGTAAAAAAATATTATTTAGCAAATCTTTTTGCTATTTACATTTTACAAATTACAGAATTTTTACAGAATATTCACAAATTTTTGAAAACCGATTTGCTAAGATTAGCAAACAAAATTCCTAATTTTAAAAAAGCGGATATTGAATGAAATGTTAATTCTAATTAAAACTTACAGCTACAAACTTAAATTGCATTAAAATGTTGTATAAATTAAAAAAAGGGATCGGGAGTGAAGATACCGACTCATGTTTAAAAAGTAAATTAAAACTAAACTTAAAATAGTTTTTTCAGTTCTAAAAATCAGCCCTAAAAACAATTAAAATTTGACCTTAATATTAAAAAAATATTGACTAAAATATTTTTCAAAACAGAAATTACCAAATAAAAACAAAATGATGAATTCGTTTATGTTTTAATAATTTTTAAGATTTTTAAGCCTTAAGTATAAAATATTTTTTGAAAAAATTAAATAAAATAAAAAATATTTGATGCTCGATAAAAAAAAAATTAATTTAAAATTGTGTACTAATATTCACAATATTTAGCAATTTTTTTTGCTGATTTTAGCACACCGGTTTTAAAATCCGCTTTACAAAAAGTTTACTAAAATTTAGTAGCGGCTACTAATTTTTCTACTAATTTCATTGTACCACACGTCAGCAGACATGTGTTGCTAAGATTAGCAAAAAATAATAAGGCTCAAATTAGCAAAATTCCCGGTAATAACAGCAAAATTTTCAGTTGCCACTACAGACTTGTTTTGGTGAGTGTATAAATAAATATTAACACATAGAATGACGGTTAGTAATGCTAATGGTTTTTTTTAATTGATGCATTTGTAATGGTAATAAAAATTCAAAAAACATTGTCAGTGCTCAATGAAATCAGATCCTTAAGTCATTGTCATTAATTCGAACAATAGTAATGAAATTAATGTCATTACCATTGTTATCAATGTAATGGTAATGAAATGATCAATTGATTAGTCCAATCAATGCATTAGTCCCAAGTATGATATAACTCTTTATTAAAAAAGGTTTTTTTTTTCAAATTTATAAATATTTTTTTATGAATTTCTGCTTTGTCACGAATAAATAAATTACTAATTTTTCGACAGTTATAAAGGGTGATTTTCAATGTTTAAACCTTTAATGACCAAATTTAAGTTTTTTGAAGTTTTGGTGCCTTACTGCTTTTCCTATTGGAGAAATATAATATTAAATCTAATACGTTAATGGGTTATCGCTCCCGAGTGGGTTAAGATTTTAGTTTTAAAATTTGTCTTAAGCTTTTAAAAAAACCTACTAACATATTAAGAGATTAAAGTCGGGCATACTGTCTATGTGATACCCTTCATCCCATTTTTTGTAAAACGGCCGAAAATATTTATATAAATCTGAACGAAATTGCCGAAAATGTTAATTTAAGCAAATACCAGGAAGGTGATTTTATATGGTGACAAATATGTTCAGATTTCCTTTAAATTTGGAGCCATGACTTTCTCAGTACAAATTTCAACCAGATATGGATGGTTTTGTGTTTAATTTAAGCCCTATAAAAATATGTCAATGCTATGGGAGGAAGATCAAAATTTGCACCGATTCTAAACGAATTCAATAGAGTTATGTAGGAACCTGTAGGTTTCTGTAAGTTAATTAAACTTCATTTAAAAAAATAACGGGGAGTTGGGTTTATATGGGGACTAGATCCAAATATTTAGGGCATAACTTACGCTCCTATATAACTTACAGAGCCCAAGTTTCACGTTTTGTGTGTCTAAATATCGAAATTCCTTCAAACTGCTCACTCGATCCAACCTATTATACATAATACTAAAATTCACAGCTTAATCAAGAACTGTGGGGCAATAGGATGTGCAGAGTCAAAATCATCGAGCCACCAAGCCACAGAGAAACTATGCCACCGAGCCAAGTTCATACGCACGAGTTGCGAAGCGCATCTGCAGCTACAAGTTGCGAAACTTCTAATATGTGATTTTAGCAAGGACTATAAAACTTTCAGGGTGTACAGAGTAAAAAGCATGGCTAATAATTGGCTTGATGCTTTTAGCTCCTGTACATCCTAAAAGTTTCGTAGTCTTTGCTAAATTCACATATTAGAAGTTTCGCATTTTGTGAATCTGCAGTTTCACAACTCGTGCGTCTCTGCTTGGCTCGGTGACATGGTGGCTTCATGATAAAATTTGTATCACAAATAGAAGAAAAAACATTTAAGGGTTAATTTAAGACAAATAAGTAAATATTTATTCAAATTTGCTATATAAACCTATAAATTTTTGATCTAAAACAGTATCACATAACATTGCGCCAAGTGTTTAAGTTGATCTCGATCTTGATATTGAAAAATGAAATTTTTCGCAGCCATTATTTTACTCTGGTATTGTACCTGTCAAGACACCGTAGAGAGTAAGATAGCCATAAGTGGTTCGGATTTATTGGGCTCTTTTAGCAATATTCTAACCGGAGTGGGTAATGAAATAACCAATGTAATACCAAAACCAACAGAATTATTTACGACATCAAAACAATTATTAATTGGTTTACCAGAAGTGGCCATTTTTAAAATATTTAATCAATTATGTAAGTCTTCTGTAAAAGATAATATTTATATGTTACTAATGTTTCTCGATCTTAGGTTCTATGTATTTGGCTTCTGATAATATAGATCCCCGTATTACGCCCAATAAGAAACAAATATTTTTTCAATTACGAACACCATGTAAAAATTTAAGTTTTCCCTTAACACATGCTGAGGAAATTTTAGAAAGTCCTGATTTTGATGTTAACAAAAAAGTGGTATTATTTGTAACCGGCTGGATGTCCAGCATAGAATCGGATAATATAGGAGATATGGCCAAGGCATATCATTGTAGGGGTGATTATAATTTTTTGGTAAGTTTTATTATAAAAACTTTTTTTTTTATATTGAGTTTAATATAGCATTTTCTTTAAGGCCTTGAATACATCCAATTTTCTTGATACTCTATATTCCTGGTCAGCTTTTAATACCGAAGAAGTGGGTCGTATTTTAGCCGAAGGTCTTGAAAAATTAGTTGAACAAGTGCCAGTTGAGAATATACATTTAATTGGTCATAGTTTGGGTGCTCATATTGTGGGTTATGCTGGTCGCTATTTTACTCAATCTACCGGTTTAAATATTACACGCATAACTGGTTTGGACCCAGCCAGTCCTTGTTTCAATGAAGGTGAATCATTAACGGGTCTACAACGTGGTGATGCCTCTTTTATTGATGTAATCCACACAAATCCTGGTGTATTAGGTATATCAAATCCTATTGGTGATGTAGATTTTTATCCTGAAGGTTTAGCTGCCCTTAAACCCGGTTGCATTGTATTTGGTTGTTCTCATAGTCGTTCATATGAATATTATATAGAATCAATATATCCTGATAAAGAGCGCGAATTTTTGGGTGTACGTTGCAATTCTTTGTCTAAACTGTATAGTGGTTTTTGTAATGGTCCACAATTTCCTATGGGCTATGGTGTTCCATATAATCTAAAGGGAAATTACTTTTTGGCCGTAAATTCTAAAAAACCTTATGGTCTAAGTGCTGGTAAGGAGAGTACTTTGGCATCTAGTGAATGTGGAAAATGTCCCTATTAATAACTACACTCAAAAAAATGTTTTATATATGAGGTAATTTAATTAATTTTAAGAAATTTGAAAATGATTTGGCTCCAACGAAGTTTTAACCTAAATCATGTATACAATTTTCTTAAAAAACAAGTAAAAAAATATATTTTTTTTTTTAAATTAAGTAAATTTTGTTTTGTTTTTCTTTATTGGAATTTGACTAAATTATCTATATTTTTTTTGTACATTTAATACAAATATTTTCTTAAAAATGTAGAAAATAATTTTTGATGAAAATATTGTTCTTGCTTTTAAAATTTAAAATTTTTTTATTACATTTAACTTTTATTCCGTGAAATATTGTCAAAAGAAAATATAAAGTGTGGAAACGTTCTTTTTACAAAATATGGCTGTTAGTAAAAATGTCTTAAAACAGTAAAAATATTTGGGAATGCGTTATTCTCTTACTGTCATCTAGTAGTGAAATTATAAAGCTGCAACGATAATTGTCAAAGTTTTTAGTTTGATAACTTGCTATTCCGAGGAAAATGTTTTCTTATTCAATATTTTTTTTTTAAATACAAATGGAATTTCAAAATTATTTTTTTATTGTTAGACTTTCTTTCTGCACTGTTATTGACATTTATTTGCGAAAATAAAAAATAGTGAAAATTATTTGGAAATCAGCTGTTTGAAAGTAAGTTTAAAAAAAAAAATATTGTTAGTGTAAATTACAAAAAAAGCTAACTAGCTTAAAACCCCGATACTTCATTACCGGTAGTTTTAATTTTTACGGCGCTTTAATTGTAAATTCTGCGAAGTATCTCTTTAGTGAATCAGCATATGCTCCAGAGAACACACATTTGCAATGTCAGATTTTTGGGCAACTAATTGGGAAAATTTCCCGAATAGTTGCCCAAAGTTTTCCAAAAATTCTGTTTAATAGATTTCTACGATTCAAGTCCCTAGCTTCGGCGGTTGGGCTGGGCAATTAAGACCTTACTTTTAGCCCCCCCTCCCCGGCATTTTTTCCACCTTCTTATTCAATATTATTAAAACACTTTTTCATTACCTCCGAAAAAATATTTTTATTTTTCAGATTTTTAGCAGAAGTTTAAGAAGGACGGTAAGGGGCATACTCTCTCAGTATTTGCTCCATCCGTATTAATCTTTTTGGTTGCCTTAGCGAGAATAACAACTTAAATGCCAAAATCCTAGCACAAGCATCTGAAATTTTTGAAACAACACATGTAAAAATCGAAATATATATATATGATCATACATGGGCATACATGGTCATATAGGTCCATACATGATCTCATATATGACAATATATCTTCGGATCCGAAATTTGAGGGTATGTGGTGATATATGTGCATATATTATCATACATGCTCATATATTATTCGATTTACATGGGAAATTAAAATATGTTTTTTTTTTGGTAGTAAAATTTTTTTTACGATCGATATTCGACCAAACGCATTTATGGTTTAAATCTACGCACTGTGGGATAAACGATCTTAAATAATTTATTATAATATTCATAAGTCTTAGCTGATAATTTGGTATTTTATTAGCTTAGAAACGGTTCACTTCGATTTTGATGAAATTTGAATATGAGACAAAATTAATAAACTCGAAGTTTTTATAGGCCAAATATCATATTTAAGGGCTGATAACATTTGTGTATAACAGCATATCTGTAATTAACATGTAGTATTTTTGGACGCACAGTTGTCATATAATAATAATAATAATTTTAAAACAGACGAATAAAGCCGAATAACTACTAATATTAAAAAAAGGCAGAGGGACTTTTCTGCCTAAATCGATTGGAAAATAAAATAGAGGGTGGTTAAATTTTAATGGGCGATGTTGATGTTAAATAAAACACAAATTATTTAGAAAATTATTGTCAATTCTTCTTATTATGATAATATGGTATGGTTCAATTATGTATGGAACAAAATATCGGCCAAATGGCCACCGCGACCTCGGCGGCATACCTCCATCCGATGGGCCAAATTTTCGATGATGCTGAGGCATAATTGAGGTTCTATGCCGTTAATGTGCCGAATTATCTCATCATTTAGCTCTTGAATTGTTGTTGGCTAATCGATGTACACCTTTTGTTTCAAATAACCACAAAGAAAGAAGTTCAACGTTGTCAAATCACATGATCTTGGCGGCCAATTGACATTACCACGACTTGAGATAACACGACCAGCCGTTGTTTCGTTAGCTGTGTGGCAAGTGGCACCGTCCTGTTGAAACCACATATCGTCCAGGGTCATATCCTCAATTTCTGGCCACAATAGGTTCGTTATCATCTCGCGATAGCGAACACCATTCACGGTTAATGCTTGGCCGACCTCATGGTACACTATCGCGAGCAACAGCAATGTTTTACGCAGAACGAACTGGGCGAGCATGCACAGGTGTTTTCTCAGACCCGGTTTGCTGAAATTTGCCCATAATTCTCCCGATTGTGGACACATTTGGTCGATTATGCTGACCAAAAAAAAAAAAAAATAACGTAGTGCACGATTGTGTATCTTTCCATGGTTCAAATTGAGTTAGTCTGAAATTGAGAAATGTCAAATAAAATGCAGAAAAAACTTGACGTTTAGGTGTGGTTCACATTCAACATCGGCCCTTAAAATTTAACCACCCTTTATATAAATTTGGCTGCTCTCATACAGCACCCAGACAATATCTCCCCAAAAATTTATGTGTTGTTTTTTATTCATGTACACATAATAATAGATTTGGTAAATACCATTTATTTGAAATTCAATTAACTAAAGTTGATTTGAAAGAAATGTGAAAAATCTTCCACCCCCAACTATAATTTTTTCGTGTCCTTTTAACTTACTAAACATGTAATATACGTGTTCAGTAATCTTGGGTCCGCTATGTCATATCCAAATTTTATTTTAATCGGTGTGAACCCCACCGCAGAGCTTTCTTTTATAATAAAACATTTAAATTTTGTATATTAGTTCCAACTTGTAAGCTATCCTAGTAAAACTAAGGTAATGGGTGCGACGATATTATTTGCAAAGCGTAAAGAAATGAGCTACCGATCATTGACAACGTATTGCAAGATTTATAAATAATTCAAATATTTTTAAAAATCTATTTCTAGACTCAATACTTTTTGTTTTTTGTAAGCAAAAAAGTAATGTATGTACGTTTCGATATTACGATCGAAAACACAAAGCGCATTTGTTCATTATGTTCAAAGCAATCAAATATTATATGCGTCGACAGTTCATGGGTAGAGTTCTCGGCGGGCAACCAAAGTCCCCAGGTTCGTTGCCATAATTACTTTTTTAATAAAATTTTTTTATGAGAATCTATTTTTAGAAATATTACTTTTCCCATCCTCGTAACCATATAAGTATTCAATTACTTTATCACCACAAAAGTAATGGGTCCATACATTACATTGGGGCTCATTGCCTATAAACCTCATCTATGAAGCAAAGTGTAAAATAATGCATCGGTCCCTATGGGTATGTATTACTTTACATGTTATTTGTAATGTGTGGTTGTGCTGGGTTATGGCAAATGCTCTAACGTTCCATACAAATTTGGCATAAGTAACGTTAAGGGTTAACACTGAACGTTGCCATATGTCAAATTTATATGTAAATGACTACAAAAGAACGTTGATAGCTTGCTACACAAGCACATCTAATTAAGTGTATTATTTGATTACCCAACTTATTGTTAACATGTTGAGATAACGCTACCTCAATTTGATAGCGTAAAAATTGTATGCCATTGTATGATCAAATATCGATAGATCAGCTACCGTTTGTTTTTTTATTTGTTTGGAAAGAATAACCAAAAAAGTTAAAATAGAATTATAAAAAACAAATTAAAAGCAAACAAAGTTGTATAAATATTTTTATTTAAAAACAAGTCAAAAAGGCTTAAATACGGCTGCGCCGAATCTTTGGATACTCTCCAGCAATGTCCTAACAAAATGTTCTCTACTGTTTTTGATACTTTAGATGTGAAATAATGGAGTTGAAAAAAAATGGGGGTAAAACATTTTTTGGATGTGAAAGCAAATTTTGTGGTGGGTAAAAAATTGTGTGGTGAAAAAAAATTTTAAGGTCAAATAATTTTTTTTGGTGAAAAAATTTTAGTGGTGAAACAAATTTTTTGAGGAGAGAAATATTTGAGGTGAATATAAAATATTATTCAATTTTAGGCTACTGGTGAAAAAACAAGAGAAAATATTTTACATGTCAGTCGCTACTACAAAATTGTACTCCTCATTTCCACTTATAACTTTTTAACCTCTGGGCCGATTTTGCTCATTTTCAATGCCGAACTGCTCGAGAGGATGTACATTAGTCTAGATACAAATAAGCATACCCTCTTGCGTCTTTGCAACGTGATCGCCATTTCAACAGACAGACAGCCTGATGGACATCACTAGATCGGCTTTAAATTTTACAAGGATCAGGAATATATATATACTTTATGGGGTCTTAACCCTATATTTCGACATGTTACAAACGGAATAACAAGCTGAAACATATATAGTGGAGGGTATAATAGCAAAAATAGTATCATTTAACCAAGAAAACCAATTCAAGCATTTCCAACAAAAATGTTCAATGTTCCCAGTTGTTTCCTGAACTTGACATTGAATAGATAAATTGAGTACAACAGAACTTGCTTAGTCGTCGCTGTTTCAAGCAATAGAGGGCCGTTCAAAATGTAAAAACAGCAGAATTAAAATATATTGAAAACTTCCATCTGTCATATGAATACACGTTAAATTTCATTTCGATCTGGCAACTATTTCGTATAGTAACAGCTGTTCAAAAAAGAAGCTTCAGTGATTTTTTTATAAAGGAAAGTTTGGAAATTCACGATGTCTTTAAGTAAGTACATATGAAAGGTATTTTGGGACAAGAAATTCGTGCAACATTAAAACATTGGGTTGCAGAATTTAAACGTCGTACAAGCATTGAAGATGATCAACGAAGTGGATGTCCAAAACTGTAACAACAGATCAAAGAGAGAAAGTCGATGAAATAGGTGATGACATAGAATTCTCAAATGTTCTCGCCAATTTTATTTTGAATTAAGAAAGAGCTTTCTGCAAGATGGGTGCCACATTTGTTAACAGTTGGTAAAAAACACATTGGAATTGTTTCTATTGATTTATGCAAAATAAAGTGGGTTTTAAGGTTCGTTTTATAACTGTTGATCCATGGATCCATCACCACATACCAGAGACAGTAGAACAATCAAAACAATGTGTTGCAGCTGGTGGAAGTGCACCAAAGGTGGTAAGAACAATTCAATTGGTTATGTTAAAGGTTATGTTAACGATTTTCTTTGATTACAAAAACTTCAGAATATTATTGTAGCCTTTTAGATCAATTGATTATAAAAATTCGAAGAAACGATCTGGTTTACAACACAAAAAAAATCATTTCTCATCAAGGTAACGCACCACCACACGAGTGTTTAAACAATGGAAAAACTCAACGAATTGAAGTACGAATTGCCACCCACCTTTTTGACCGCCCACCTTATTCTCCTGATTTTGCTCCCTGCGACTTCTACCTTTTCCCAAAAAAAAAAAAAAAAATCCTAGCTTGCAATTTATTTTAATCAGAAATTAATTTTTGATATATTTTTAAAACAATATTTTTAAACAATATATATAATTGTGTTGCTGGACATAAAATCTCAAATAACGAGATTATTTACATTTAGTAAATTATCTAATTATCATTTCATTTTCATATTGATCATCTTGAGTGCCTACAAATTGAATAGTTCTACTTCACACGTAATAGTGGATAAAATAGTTTTTATGTTTTTCGGGTTAAAAAAAAAATAATTGAGAGTTAGAATATTCGCTATAACTTTTTCATTTCGAGCGTTAAAAAAATTCCTTTAAAATATTATAGTGCTGATATCATTTTAAGTATATCGCTCATTTTCGAGACCTTCGGCATAACTAAAGAAGCGATTCTATTCTAATCTATTAAAAGTTTGCTCAGAAAAGTACAAAACACTTTTGTGCGCCATTCAATGAGAGAAACTTATTTTAATAACATTTTTTGATAATGGTGTGACCCATATTTCTGCATTCCCATGTAAAAATCGGAATATATATGAACATACATGATCATACATGGGCTTGTATATGATCATATATGGGCATACATGGTCATATATGTCCATGTATGGTTCAATATATGACCATATATGATCTTATATATGCTCATAAATTTTCGGATCCGAAATTTAAGGGTATATGGTCTATATGGTTATATATGATCATATATGCTCATATATATTTTTACATAGGTTATTAACTCCCGCAAATGAGTAATATGACTTTTTTTTAAATTAATTTAATTTTAAATAAATTTAAACTGAAAAACAAAAATAAAATTATGTGAAGGTTTTCGATAAAAAAATTATTTTTTTTTTTAAATTATTGTTGGCTTAGTAATGATGATAACACAGACTACTTAGATTGGAAACAGCTGATTGAATAAAAATGGCGACTGGAAAATGAGAAAAAGGAAATGTCAAAATTGTAGTGATACACAGAAAGGGATAGATATACAAAATATATGTACTATATAATTTATATGGAGCTTATTTTTTTCTATCTCATATTGCAAATCACTGCAATGTCAAAATAAACATACGGTTGGGAGAATTCTTGTTTGACATATGTCAGTGGTAACCTGTCTGTGTAGCCTGTGGATCATAATAATGACCATAAAACTGTCTCTAAGGTCGTCATTCTTTGTGAAAAGTAAGAAAGCCTCTCTTATTAAAACTTAACTTCAATAATATGATAAAAAGTTTTATAAATATTATGTATAAATATATGTTTTGGGGTTAATGAATTACTTCATGAACACTATGAAATCTTACATTGGATAAAAATCGATTAAACATTTCATATATATGATGAAAAATTGTCTTTGTATATACCAAACATATCCAACTTATGATATATCAATCGACTCAGAATCAATTTATGATTCAATTTAACGACGCCCGTCTGTCCGTCTTCAGATTGGAGATATTTATATTAAATTAGATATAAGATACGATAACTCGTTGAAGTTTGGATTGTGAATGTTATATGGGACCTTAATTCATATAAACCTACTATCCTGGTTAATGCTTAAATTAACTTTTCCGGTAATTTTGTACAGAGTTATTTGTATTTTTTCCACCCTGTTTAAAAAACTGTATCAGAACCATTCGCGGAACTTGGATTGCTTCCCGATATTTAACTCAAGTTATACTTGGTGTGGGGCATCATATAGGTCGGAATGTAAGACTTTTTTTCAAAGAGAAGGAACCCTCAGGAAATTCTTTCTACTAATTAATTTGTTGTTTTCTTTGGAAGTGATAAAATAATTACCCAGCAAAAACAGACCTTACCAAATATTGAGTCTAGTAATCGAAACCCCAAATGGAATGTCACAAAAGGTAAGGTGTTATGCTTACGTGCAAGTTTACGAAAAAATAAAGAATATTGGGTTACTTGTATGCATATTAATAATTGGTTATTAATAACCAATTATTGTTTAATTTTCGTAAGCAATTGACTAACATTATTTCTTCTGGTAACCAATTATAATTTAACTTGAGTAAAGCGATGAATCCCAATTTCTAATCCGCTTTTCTTTTTTTGGAAATATATAAATTAACCCTTTGACGACCAATGGTTGATTTACTTAAATGTGTCTTGTATTGACAGAGGATATTTGTTGCTTTCACACAATACTAATCATTTGGATCAATATGGTCTCAGAGCCAATAGCATTACCACAAATTCATAAAAAAATATATAACTTTGCATTATTATTTTTGAAACACATTTTCTCAAATCCTATTTCACAAAACAGGGAATCAAAATTTTGGTAGGACATGATCCATTCCTTTAATCGAAATATTTGCAATTGGTTCACCCCATTCCTTACAGGATATTGATACAATTCGGGGCAAATGTATACCATGGTTCGTCAAAGGTCAAAAAAAGGATGGTTTTCTTCAGTTTTAAATTCAAGTAGTTTTTATTTGATTTTTATAGATGTTTACCTGATTCCGATTTTGATCTCCAAAATTTTCTATCTCTTTACAATTTTGGAAAGTTGTACGTAAAGTATATTTCGAAACTACAGTAAAAATTTTTACCCCAAGACATTTTAAAATTTTTGTCATATTCGTGATCTGAATACCGAAAATAATTTTATAAGATGTGTCATCACACAAACAAATTAAAATAAATTAATTAGACACTACTCTAAACTAATTTGTAGGCTTTTTCCTGTTCACTTTAATGTTAATTTGTTTTATTAAACACGTTTAATTCCTAAATTAATAAATAAAGTTATTTCAAATAGTGAAGTTTATATTTTATAGTTGATTTTTTTAATGCTTATATTTATGAAAATGTATTTTAAGTCTGGTTCGAGATTATAGAATTTTTTTTTTAAAGAAATATTTTCTATTTTTTTTTATTTTCTCCATGATTACTAAATAAAAATAAGAAAAAAATTTCAATTCCCATGTAAAAATCGAAATATATATGAGCATACATGATCATACATGGGCCTGTATATGATCATACATGGGCATACATGGTCATATACGTCCATATATTGTTCAATATATGACCATACATGATCTCATATATGATCATATATCTTCGGATCGTATATGATAATATACGAGCATACATGAATAACATATGAGCATGTATGATAATATATGCACATATATCACCATATACCCACAAATTTCGGATCCGAAGATGTATGGACATATATGAGATCATGTATGCCCATGTATGATCATATACAAGCCCATGTATGATCATGTATGTTCATATATATTTCGATTTTTACATGGGTTAAGAAAAAATTTTCTATGACTTAAATACAGACTATAATACATTTTCATACATATAAGTTATTTGAAATATTGACAATGACTCATTATTATTATTTATATTAAAATAATAGAAAAAGTAAGCCATAACAGGTAACTTATTATTAATTAATTAAAAATAATAAAATAAGTAACATATTATAGGTAATGCAATATTTTTATTTTGAAAATAATGCTGAATGTAAGGAGTACTCATTACAAAGTAATGTATAAGGTAATAATATGTCATTACCATTTTTTTACTGGGTACTTATATGAAAAAAAAACGTAAACATTTACCTTCACTAACATGCTTATTTTTAAATAATGTATGTTTTTTCCCAGAAACAAGTACTTATTCTAAAAAGTTTTGCTGGGTTAAATCGTTACTAACAATTTTTTTTATAATTTATTCTTAATCGCAGATCACATTCACTAGCTATTATATCATCATTATAATTTGCATTTTTACCATAAGGCGCATTAGGATTAACACTCAATACATAAGTACCCTTCTGATTAAAGGTTACATTAAAACCCATGGGCACCGAAGAAGAACCAGTACATAAGCCATCTTCTAACTTCCTTAAAGTACCACAACGAGTTGCCATATAATCATTTTCATGACCCGGATGAACAGATTCTGCATAGTATTTCCAAGCTCTAGTATGAGAACAACCAAACATATTACAACCAGGTTTAATGGGTGAAAATCCTTGCACATAGAAATCAATATCACCCAATTGATCTCTTTTCCCCAATGCTCCCGGATTTGTGTGTATAATATCAATAAATTTAGCATCACCACGTTGTAATCCTGCCAATGATTCCCCTTCACTAAAACAAGGATTGGCAGGATCTAAGCCAGTTATACGCTTTACACTGTGACCTGTAAACTCTTTGAAATATCGTCCCGCATAACCGGCTATATGAGCTCCCAAACTAAAACCGATAAGATGAATATTTTTAGCTGGTATTTGTGTATGTAATTTTTCGAGACCTTCAGCTACCATACGACCCACTGCTTCTGTATTGAAAGCGGACCAAGTGTATAGGGTATCCAGAAAATATGATGCATTTAAAGCCTAAGGAGTAAAGATTTAAAATTCATTTTATATTATTGAAAATAACTAAAAAAATTTACCAGAAAATTATAGCCACCTCTACAATTATAAGCCTTAGCTACATTAAGAATACTATCTGATTCGATAGTTGAAGTCCAACCACTTATAAAAACAACCAACTTTTTACCAACATCAAAATCAGGACTATTTAGAATTTGTTCAGCTTCGATTATGGGAAAACTTAAACTTTTACATGGTGTACGCAATTGAAAATACATTTGATCAATTTCGGGTATAATATTAGGATTAATATTACCAGAAGCCAAATATACAGAGCCTTAAATTAAAACAAAAAAAAAAAAAAATCCAAAAAATATATGATGTTTAGTACACTTAGAAAACAAAATCTTACACAACTCATGTATAGCTCTAAATACTGCTATTTCTGGCAAACCTATTAATAACTGTTTCGAGCCCATGAATAACTTCCTCGGTGTGGGTAAACTTTGCTGTGCTACTTGACCGCCAATACCAGTTAGCACTGTTCTAGCCGAATCTATAAAGTGAGCCGGGTTGAAAATAAAACGTCCTTGTACTTTGCTATTTAGCAAAAAGATATAGAAGATAGAAAATATTATTTGTAAAAACTTCATTCTTTTGTAGAGAATTGTTTGAGAATAGGTTTTTTGATCAAATGTGTAAGATAACTAAAATTAGTTACAATATATAAAATTTTCATTATATAAAACTTATCAATATATATATTTTTTTTAATAATAAAGTATTTTCCTTATCGAGATATGTAGAAAAATCTTCCACCTGTTAGCGGGAATAGCAAATATTTGCAGTTTTTGCGTGCCAAAAATGAAAAAATTGTTTAATCAAAATGATGTCAGATTTAAGTACCCATGTAAAAATCGAAATATATATGAACATACATGATCATACATGGGCTTGTATATGATCATACATGAGCATACATGGTCATATACGTCCATACACGATCTCATATATGACCATATATCTTCGGATCCGAAATTTGAGGGTATATGGTGTTATATGTGCATATATTATCATACATGCTCATATATTATTCATGTATGTTCGTATATGATCATATACGTCCATATATCCTCAAATTTCAGATCCGAAGATATATGATCATATATGAGATCATGTATGGTCATATATTGAACAATGTATGGACGTATATGACCATGTATGCCCATGTATGATCATATACAGGCCCATGTATGATCATGTATGCTCATATATATTTCGATTTTTACATGGTAACAATAAAATCATATAATTGTTTTCTTTTATTTAACCCTTTTCTTTTTAATAACTAATTTATTTTTTGAGCTTAAGGTTCGTTTTTTTATAAAAATATTATTTATTTTTCAATATTTTGCTACTCCATTGTGTAGCATCTTCAAAACCTTCCGAATTTTGTTCGAGTTGTAGAATTATATACACTCAGAAAAAAAGTTAGTAGTAGAATTTGTAAACGGTTTTCAATCCCACTTTACTATTTTTGTACTGTTTTTTAGTAAAAATATTATTATTTAGCAAATCTTTTTGCTATTTACATTTCACAAATTACAGAATTTTTACAGAATATTTACAAATTTTTTTTGCTAATCATTTTACAAATTTTTGAAAACCGATTTGCTTAAATTAGCAAAAAAAATACTAATTTTAAAAAGTGGATATTGAAGGAAATGTATTTCTAATTAAAACTTACACCTACAAACTTAAATTGCCTTAAAATGTTAAATAGATTAAAAAAAGGGATCGGAAGTGAAGATACCAACTCATGTCTAAAAATAGGACATCCACTCAAAACAGCACTAAAAAAACTTTTTTTGTTCTAAAAATCAGTCCTAAGAACAATTAAAATTTGACCTTAAAAGTAAAAAACATTGTCTAAAATATTTTTAAAATTTTTTAAGCCAAATGATAAATTTGTTTATGTTTTTACAATTTTTCAGCCTTGGTTTTTTTTTTTAATTTTGTCTAAAATATTTTTTGGAAAAAATAAATAAAATTTTAATGTTCGATAAAAAAAAAATTAAATTTTGTACTAATATTAATAATCTTTAGTAAATTTGTTTTGCTAATTTTAACAAACAGATTTTAAATTCCACTTTACAAAAAGTTTACTAAAATTTTGTAGCGGCAGCTAATTTTTTCTACGAACTTTATTGTACTACACGTCAGCAGACATGTGTTGCTAAGATTAGCAAAAAATACCGCTGAGCTCAAATTAGAAAAATTTCCCGTAATAACAGCAAAATTTTCAGTTGCCATTACAGACTTTTTTGGTGAGTGTAGCTGCAATAAAAAAGTAGACTTTTCGATTTTTTTGATTCAAAGAAAAATATTTGTTTTCAAAAGTCGACTTTTGTGCAGTATCAAAATTTTTACGTGATTAGATAAAAAAAGCTTTCTAGTTCAATTTGTGGTAAATTTTACCCAACATCACTACGTGGTCAGAGGATAACGATGCTTTGCTGATGTTTGTAATTACCAATAATATCAGACTTAAATCTTAGTATACCAATCCACTCAGAATCACTTCCTGACAAAGAAAGTACCCAAACCTAACCACATTAATTTCGAAATTCTATATAAAAACTGCACTAAAATAATATATTTGTCATATGAGCGAGTTTGTGTACATAGTACTTATGTTCTAGCATAGCAAAAAAAAGGTTGTTAAAAAGTACCAAAAAAAGGTATTGGCGAAAAATTTGATAACATCCAAAAAAGACAAATACTAAGAAATAAAATATGGGGATTTGAAATCCATAGCAAGTATCCAAAGTTTTTTTTTTTAATTTTTACAACAGCAAATTTACAAAAAGTAAAAAAGTACCAATAACAACCGAGAAAAATTCCTTTTCAACGATATCACAATTACATAAGGTCTTTTTTTTGGTACAAATACCTTAAAAAGCTAAGAAGAGCAGAGACAGATTTTATTTTTTTATGTGAGTCAATTTAATAATGCCAGTCCATCCGTTTGTTCATGTAAACCTTGTAATCAAACTACTCTTAAAGCAATAGCTTCATCATGTATATAACTTGACTAGAACTTTAAAGTTTAAATCAATATTTCTGTCCCTGGTACATTTGTTTGTTCATATCTGTTTCAAATGATCATCAATCAGAAGTTTAAAATCAGTAATGGGACATAAGTTAGTGTGCAAATAAACATGCAAATCATTCGAGTTTTTTTTTGTCGGTAATTAAAATGCGAGGTTCTGTTTAAAAATTGCATTGTTTTCTAAAATATTGATACAATTTTTTTCGAAATCCAGAAATTTTAGTTGCTTTACACAATTATCGATCTATAGAATTAATTGAAGGTTACACAGAATTTGTTTCTATCGACTTTAAATAAAGGGTGGTCCAACTATAATGCACGATGTTAATTTTGAGTCACACCTTAACGTCAAGTATTTTGCCCAACTTAATTTGACATATCTTTGTTTCAGTGTTTGACAAATTCAACCATGGAAAGGTACACAGCTTTTTACGAAAATGGGCGTTCAAATCAAAATGCATTTCGTGCACTTCGTGATTTTTTTGATCAGCGTAATCGACCAAATGTGTCCACAATCGGGGGAATTGTGCGCGAATTTCAGCAAACTGGGTCTGTAGGAAATGTGAAAACACCTGTGCTTGCTTGATCAGTCCTGTTTGGTGCGGTTTATGGGCTGGCGGCGTCATTGGTCCGTAGTTCTTAGAAAATGAGGTCGGCCAAGCAGTTACTGTGAATTGTGTTCGCTATCGCGATATGATAACGGACTTTTTGTGGCCAGAAATTGAGGGTATGCACCTGGACGATATGTGGTTCCAACAGGATGGTGTCACACAGCCAACGAAACAATGGCTCTTTTGCGAGAGAAATTCTATGGCCGTGTTATCTCACTTCGTGGCGATGTTATTTGGCCACCACGATCATGTGATTTGACACCGTTGGACTTCTTTCTTTAGGGATATTTAAAAGAAAAAGTGTACGTCAATAATCCAAGAAGAATTCAAGAGCTAAAAGATGAGATGATGAACCACATTGAAGCCCAATTATGTCTCAGAGTCTCTGAAAATATGGACCATCGGATAGAGGTATGCCACCGAAGGCGTGGCGAGCATTTAGCCGATATTTTGTTTCACACATAATTGTCATAGATCCTTCTATCATGAGATAATATAATTTTAAGATAATTCTCTGAAAACTTTTTGTTTTATTTGCAATTAACATCGTGCATTATGGTTGGACCATTTTTTTTTTCACCAGTCGCTTAGAGGTGAATAATATTTTGTATTCACCTCAAAAAATTTTTTTTACCACTAAATTTTTTTCACTACAAAAAATTTTTATCACCTTAAAAATTTTTTTTCGCCTCAAAAATTTTTTTACACCAAAAAATGTGTACATTCAAAAAAGTTTTTAACCACAACAAATTTTTTTCATCTCCATAATTTTACTTCAAAAGCCCTTTACATTATCAAACCAAGTAGAGAACATTTGTTTCGGATATTGTTGGAGGGTATTTAAAGATTCGGTAAGCCGAATTTAAGCTTTTGTTATACTTATTTTAATTTTAATTTATTCGTTAGAAAAAATATAAATAAATTAAAATTCATAAATTCCTTTATACATTTAAAATATTTTACAGTAACTGAATAATAATTATTTACTGTTTAAATGATTAAAATGATTTTTTAAAAAAATGTTTTTTTTTTATTTACTGTTTGAATGATAAAAATGATTTTTTTAAAAAAATGTTTTTTTATAGTTAATTATGCGATAGTTAAAATAAACAAAATGAATGGTCATTTATTTTTACAGAATTTTTAGGAAATTTTTATGACATTAAAAAAACGAAATTAACGAAATATTATGAATTTTGAAGTTAATTTGTTGAAAGTTAAAAAACGAAATAAAGGTAAAAATCATTACTTTTTACTGATTTTGCGTTTAATTAGTTGAAAGTTAAAATAAATAATGGAATATCATTTGTTTTATGGATTTGAGATTAGTTTGTTAACAGTTAAATTATATAAAAAATTATTTATTGTTTACAGTTATAGGAAGTTATTTGATTAAGAAGTTTATTTTTTATTTTGAATATTATTACATGTACGGTCTCATGGTGTTATGATGTTGGCTTTTTTCCCCCTCTTTTAAGTAAATTTTTTAAAACTGTACGAATTAAATAAATATACTTGAGTAAAGGAAAGAGCTTCATTTTATTTAACTTTTTGCAAATAATAATAAATCTCCTAGATATAGGGACGAAAACTGTTGTGCTATAAAGAAGACAGTTTGATCATAATTTTTTGTTGGTGAAATTTATCGATGAAACCTATTATTGAAGATATAAAACAAAGCCAAAATTTCAATTTTTTTTTACAATAAAAATGTTTTTGTAATATATTTTGTAAAGCGCCATATAACAAGACAAAGTGTTTTAACTTTTTTTTAGATTTCAGCCGGCTCTTTCCTACACAAAATTAAAATTTTCATTAATTTATTGTTTATAATTATAATATTTTAATTTAATATGAGTCAATTCATGATCAGTAGTGTTTAGAATAGCAATAATTACAATATAAGTTGTGTTTGTGTAACATGTCAATTAACGATAACTTGAACAGTTTTTATAGAAACCTGGACTTTTTACAGAAACCTGGAACATGTTAAAGAATTGCCACCAACATTTCTAGATAATATGGATAGGTAGCCACACAAACACAGTTATAAATGCTTGTGACAATCACATAGTAGAAAAAATATCAATTAAAAATTCACCTAACGTACAAAATATTTATAGGAAGCAGGTTAGAGTGGGTCGAATTTTGAAATTTGTTTCATGGATTTAAGAAAATTTCACTAGTTTACAAGCATCAGTGACTCAATCAATGCAAATACGTTTATGAGTTATGAGTACAAATTATGAGTAATGCTTTATAGTATTACACTCAAAAAAAAAAAAAAAAAATTGCAGTAAAAATTAGTAAATGAGGTTGTAAATCAAGTATACTACTTATATTTTTACTGAAATTAACTTTGAACTAATTTTTTACTAACATTTTTTTTTTTGCTAACAAAATTGTGCTGATCAACACTTTTGGATTATCCAGAGGTAGATGTCTTAGCTTGTCTAAATCTACTACAGACAAAAAATATCACTAAAAATACAACTCCTTCAAGACATAAAAAATACAACCATGGAAGAGTTTTATGTACACCCAGAAAAAAAGTAAGTAGAAAAATTTGTAAACGGTTATCAATCCCACTTTACTATTTTTGTACTGATTTTTAGTAAAAAAATAATTTTTTAGCAAATCTTTTTGCTATCTACATTTTACAAATCACAAAGTTTTTCAGAATATTTAAAAATTTTTGTTGCTATTTTCAGAAATCATTTTACAAACTTAAATTGCCTTAAAATGTTACATAGATTAAAAAAGGGATCGGAAGTGAATATACCGACTCATGTCTGAAAATAGGACATCAACTTAAAATAGCATTAAAAAGTGTTTTTAGTTCTAAAAATCAGCCCTAAAAGCAATTAAAATTTGACCTTAAAAGTAAAAAAAAATATTGACTAAAATAATTTTCAAAACAGAAATTACCAAATAAAAATAAAATGATTAATTCGTTTATGTTTTAACAAACTATAAGATTTTTAAACCTTTGATTTTGTTTTTAATTTTGTATAAAATATTTTTTAAAAAAATAAATAAAATAAAAAAAAAATTGGTGCTCGATAAAAAAAATAAATTAAAAATTTTTAATACAATATTTAAAAAAACTTTTTTGCTGATTTTAGCAAACTGGTTTTAAATTCCACTTTACAAGAAGCTTACTAAAATTTAGTAGCGGCTACTAATTTTCCTAGTAATTTCATTGTACTACACGTAAGCAGACATGTGTTGCTAAGATTAGCAAAATTTCCCGTAATAACAACAAAATTTTCAGTTGCCATTACAGACTTTTTTTTGGTGAGTTTGTACTCATACATACATAAAACATAACGATGCCAAAAATGTGTGTATCTATGTTAGAAAATCTGAAAATAGAAAAATAAAATATTGTGTTTATTCCATTTTATTTAAGTCAATTATTATATCATATTAGAACAAACATTTTGTATTTTAAATAATATTTTAAAATTAAGTATAAATGTTATTGAAGTAAATATGATTCTGCTTAAAATAAACTAATTCCTATTTTAAGCAAAATCACATTTTTAATGCGGTTTTCGCATTTTCAAAATAGGTAGAAACACATTTTAATAAAAAAAACTTAGTTTGATTTTAAAGCTTATTCTATTTAATTTTATGTTGTTTCTGCTTGATTTTAAAATATTTTTTTTCTGTGTGTATCACATCAAAATCGGCTTGTTAATGTTGGGAACATTCCCCTGTTAGTGGGCAGAGAAATTTAATACTTTTGTAACGTTACTGTAATATGAAAGAATTTAATTTTTATCAATCATAAACTAATTTTATTTTATACAGTTTTACAAATTTTGACTTTCTACCCACTCTAATATATTCATTAGGATGGAACTTAATTTTGGATTATAAATTGAAAAAAAAAAAAAAAATTTTTGTTTAAAATTTTACAAAAAAAAAAAAAAAATTAACAGAACCTATTAATTCTGCGTTACATGCAATTTTTTTTTAAATTTTTTAACCTACGTAATTCCATACAAATAAGTGCCCGTAATATTTTTAACATATTGTGAATGATTTGAAAATTCATTAATATATTCGTAGGTACATACATACATACTTACATATATATTTTATTTGTTTATAAAGGCTTCTTCGCATTCTTAATCTCAGTTGTAATAAAAATATAAACTATGATAACAATTTTTTATTTTGTTTTCTTTATTATTTTTTTTTAATTCTAGTTCCCATATAGAGATTGTCAACGTGCTTAGAGCCTGTATAAAATGTAATTTAGAGAAAATTTCACATTTCAGTTTTAGAATAAAGCGCCAGGCGGTCAGTTGAAAGCGGACACTATCACTTTATAATACAATTAATTTAAATCGTGTTTTAATATAAATTATTATGAAATCGCTTATATTAAGTGCTTTGTTACTGTCATGTCTCTCAAGTTCTATAAATGGTCTTGATTTAGGTTTTAAAAATGTTTTGAAATCAACGGTCGATATTACTTCAGGTGTTGCCAAAGATGTTGCCAATAAATTGCCAACACCACAGGGTTTATTCGAGACCAGCAAACAAGTGGTAGCTGGTTATCCATTTGAATTTGTTTCATCGTCTATAAATAAAATATGTGAGTTGAAATATAAAAGAATACAAAAGTTAAAGTTAACAATAAATATTAGTTTTGTTAATCGAACATATTTAAAAAATCAATTCAGTTTGAAAAATATTAACAAATCGATAGCAAAGACAAACATTTTTGACAATATGTAACGCATTGGAATTTATTTGAAAAGCAACAAATCTTATTGAAATTTTTTACAATTGGTATATGTAGCTTACGATTTAATTTGTATAAATAGTATTACAATACAAAACAAGCCAAAGAATTTGAAAATTTTTTTTACTAAAATTCTGGTTCGGAATTTAAAAAATTTCTCTATTTGAACATCCTATAACACAAATCCATATCAAAATTGTATGAATATACTTTTTTATAAATTTTTATTACAAAATTTTAAAATTTTCTTAACACATACCATTTTGAAGAAATTTGCGATAGAAAATAATTAAAAGCATTAAATTCGGATTTTCCGATTTGTTTGTTACAGAGAACACAAAAAAATTAAATTGAGAAAACATTGCTGAGGAAATTATTTTAATTTTTGTGATAAAAAAATTTTTTGAAAATGAAAACAATTTTAGAGGTGAAAAAAATTTTGTTAAGGTAAAACAATTTTTTTTGGTGGAAAAATATTTTGAGGTGAAATGAATTTAGTTGAATATAAAATATTATTCACCTTTAGCCATCTGGTGAAAAAAATATGAAAAAAAAATGTATTCATCAGACGCTAATATAAAATTGTACTAATACACACAAATTTGTATAGAAAATTTAGAGGTTCCTTCACATTTTGATTCATAACTTTTTTTTTATCGCTGGAGTAAAAGTGAGCAACCTCACTTGCTTCTTTGCGTTATCATTCGCGCTGTCAATGGCTAGATCGGCTTAGAATAATGCAGAGCCTTAGACATATATTTCGATATATTCCAAGCGGGATGACAAACATATAAATATGTAATTTTCGCCATTTTCAAGTCTTCGATTTAAAATTTGTATGGAATTTGAAAGTTGAAAACTTGAAAAAAATGAAAATACGTATTTTGGGAGTCAGTGTGTATGGGGTTTTAAAGAAAAATTGTCAAATATAGAAATATTGCTTTGTCGTGCTTTTGACAATCTTTACTGGAAAATATATCCAAACGAATATTAAACGATTTTTTTCCTTTTTAAGTATCGAAATATTATTTAAAAAGCAACACAAAATATTTTTTATTAGTTTTTCAAAAATATTGTTCATAATCTATACTTAATTATTTTTCCAAAAAAAGGTTTAAAAATTAAATATAGAATGGAGAATATCTATGGTATTTAAAATTCATCAGACCATTATACCGTCAAATATCGCTCTGCAATGAAATCAAATTTAGATTAGTTTTTTTATTTTCGGTACCCAAGAATATTAAGGTGTAAACTATTGTCTACGTAGGTTAACCCTACTCCACTCGTACAAATTCCCCAAATTGGTGAATTTTTTTAAAACATTTTGAAGCTGCAATTCCGCTTTTTAAAAAAGTTGTATTAAACAAAATTTAAAAATGTGAAATGTTTTTTTTAAATAGAAGCTAACCGCACACTGATATAGTACGATAAATTGTGCTTACGAACTGTCTGTGTTTAATAATTTCCATTAATTACATAAATCAGATCAGCTTATATTGAAAGACATGCAATTGTTTTTTTTTGCTGTAAATGCAAGAGGATTTGTCACTCTGAGTTCAAACAGTTTTTATCAACTGCAACCATTTTGATAATACTGATTGTTCTACATAAGTAGAATATGTATATAAAACAATTCTACACCGTACCGCGTGTGTGGTTTTATAGTGAAATTTTATTGATCATCTGTAAAAATCTTATGTGAGATGTTCCTTATTTGGTTCAAGAGCATGAACAGTTTTACTTTCCAAACAAGCAAGTCGCAAAGAAACATCAGCTTATAGCTCATTTGACATATAAACTTATTGGAGACTATTAAACACAGTCAGTTCGTAAGTAAATTTCACCTTTACTCAATATAGTTGTGCGTTAAAAAAGAGATATTTACAATTAACACTATAAGTTAAGAGAGGAATGCTGGTGAGGGTCGTAGCTGACTAGAAAATTCAATTTCATTCGATTAGTGTCTAATAATTTTATTACAAACAAATTAGAATTTTCGTCTCACATAGATATCTATACAGATCAATAATAAAATTTTATTTTGAAAAATTTTATATCTGTAAATGGGTACACTCACAAAAAAAGTCTGTAATGTCAGCTGAAAATGTTGCTGTTATTATGGGAAATTTTGCTAATCTTAGCAACACATGTCTGCTGATGTGTAGTACAATGAAATTAGTAGAAAAAATTAGTAGCCTGTTTTTCTACTAACTTTTTTTTCTGAGTGTATATATTTAAGTTGGGAGAATTTTTTTTTTAAACAAAAGTGTAAAACAAAGCGTTTTTTATCAACACATATGTATTTTCTGGTTGTTCTAATAACACTGCTCGACAAGATTTTTGCACAGACTTCTACTTACATAAACCTATTAAAAGTATTTTGGGCTCCTAAACCCGAATCTAAAGTAAAAAAGTTCCATCTTTGCTTTCTTTTAACCAATAACGCAGGGAAAGATAATATATAGGTCAATACAGCGAAAAAGTATTTTAAAATATTTTTTATTTGTTATAAAGTTTAAATTCACATAAAATTAACTGTCAAAGAAGTACGATATAATCCTATAGGAAAATGTTTAAGGATGTCTGTTTTTTGAATTGTTTTTATAGCAATTAAATTTTATAAAAATATTTAAAAACAGTAAAACTTGCGAACAAATAGTTTAGATGCAAAAATTGGCCAAAATTTTGAACCAATTATTTTAAAAATTTTGGAATAAGCATCCCATGTAAAAATCGAAATATATATGAACATACATGATCATACATGGGCTTGTATATGATCATACATGGGCATTCATAGTCATATACGTCCAAACATGATCTCATATATGACCATATATCGTCGGATCCGAAATTTGAGGGTATATGGTGATATATGTGCATATATTATCATACATGGTCGTATATTATTCATGTATGTTCGTATATGATCATATACGTCCATATACCCTCCAATTTCAGATCCGTAGATATATGATCATATATGAGATCATGTATGGTCATATATTGAACAATGTATGGACGTATATGACCATGTATGCCCATGTATGATCATATACAGGTCCATGTATGATCATGTATGCTCATATATATTTCGATTTTTACATGGGATGCCATTTTATTTCTTAACATTTTGTTTTTTTTTTTTTCATTTCGACAGGCAATTAAAACTTTTGTGTGCTACTTTAAACTTATGAGTTCAGATAACGGTTTATTTAAGTCTATTAAAAAAACATTAAAATTAATTATATTATATGCGTTTTAGGTTCATCGGCATTATCATCCCAAACTATAACACCAAAATTTTCACCGAATATTGATAGTTTACAATTCCAGCTGAGAACATCATGTGAAAAATATAGTTTTCCCCTATTAAAAGCCAATGATATGTGGACTAGTCCGGCATTTGATCCTAAAAAGAAGGTGGTAATCTTGGCAACCGGCTGGACAACAACAGTAAATGAAAGTGATACAATAGATGTTTTTGCTAAAGCCTACAACTGTAGAGGTGGTGTTAATTTTGTGGTAGGTTGAAACAAGAATATAAAAACCATATTTGTTTTTGCTTTAATGATCTTCCTTTTTAGGCTGTAGATGCTGCTCGTTTTGTGGATACTCTTTACACTTGGTCGGCTTTTAATACCGAAGATTTGGGCATGCATATTGCTGAAGGTTTAAAGCAATTAATTCAAATTGTACCCGTTAAAAATATTCATTTGATTGGCCACAGTTTGGGTGCTCATATTGTAGGAGCTGCTGCTCGTCATTTCGAAACGATGACTAATAAGAGTATACCCCGCTTAACGGGTTTAGATCCTGCCAAGCCATGCTTCAATGAGGGTGAATCATTGTCGGGATTGTTAAGGGGTGATGCCGACTTTATTGATATTATTCATAGTAATCCTGGTGTTTTGGGAAAACGTGATCCTATGGGTGATATTGATTTTTATCCAGGCGGTTTAGATCCTTTACCTACAGGTTGTCTTAGTGTTTCCTGTGCTCATGCCAGAGCATGGGAGTATTATGCCGAAACTATATATCCTGGTAATGAGCAAAACTTTCTTGGTACCCGTTGTGGTTCTTTAACACGTTTACGTGAGGGTAAATGTCCTAGGAAAGAAGTAGCCATGGGCTATGCTGTACCCACTGATGTTAAGGGTAATTATTTTATGGAGGTACATGGTGAATCTCCCTTTGGTATGCAGGGTGATAAACATCGGTCTTTGAATTTTAAAGATTGTGGTGTCTGCGAGACGCAACAGAGAGAAGAAAAGAAAAATTGATTTTGTTTAACAATAAAATATTTTATATGATTTTAAACCATGTCAAAGCTTTTTTAATATACACAGAAAAAAAAGGTATCACAAAATTTTATGTAATTAAAAATATTTGTTAAAAATTTAAATACGATTTTTTACAATTTTTTATTTAAAATATTTGTAAGTTGTTATTTTTGATACAAACATTTTTAAAAAATAAAAATTGAAGTTACAAAAACTAAACAAAAATTGTTTTTTTTATTTAAAAACTCCATTGTTGCTGTCTTTAAAAAAAAAAAATATTTGTACCCGTATTTACAAAAAAAAAATTCTATAAAAGATGTTTAATAATTTTTTTCTGTGGATAGTTCGTTGTTATAACGGGATCAGCTACATTTTATACACTAAAAAAAATCAAAAATATAAATAGAAATCCAAAAATAAATACAAAAACTTAAAGAAATATGCATTTACAATATTTCGATTTTCAAAAATCACTCTTATTACTGGAGTGTTGACTTCAAAAAGAATTTCAATAAAAATGATTTTATTTGAAATGAAGATATAAAGGCTTTCAACTATTCTTTTTTTGTTTTCGATGCAATTAAATGCAAAATAGTATAAAAATATAAAAGAAAAATTTGAACAAATATGCATTTATGGCAAAATATGCACTTACAAATTGATGCCATTTTGCTACAAATTATATGATTCGAGAAATTTTTTGAAATCGTTTTTGGAGTACTGACTACAAATAGGCATTTGCATGCAAGTCGACGCCCTCATTATAGCATAATTGTTGACTTTTAATATTTTATAACGAATTATTGCGTTTTCCATTTCATTGCCAAATTAATGAATTTTTTAAAATTTTGAAAATATTTCATATATCATGTGTCATATGGTTTTCCATGATAACAAAAAAATTTAAATTACTAAAATCGGTCTAAGCAGTTTCGAGTTGTTGATTCTTGATTTTCACTAAAAATATTAAAATTTTCCTAAATTCAAAAAAACCCAGCAAAACCCACATTACCAAATAATGTGTAAAGTAATGTGTAGCCATGGGGGCTCATGGATTACTTTACACCTTACTTCACTGATGAATTTTACAGTAGATTAGCCTCAAAGTAATGTATATACCCATTACTTTAGAGATTTTTAAAAAAGAGGAATTTTTATTAAAAAAATTATTACAAATAATTAAAATGTTATTAAAAATAATGTGATCATGATCGAAATCGAACCAGGGAACTCTGTTTGCCAGCCAAGAACTCTACCCACTGAGCTATCGACGCATATAGTATTTGATTGCTTTAAACTTTAATGAATTGTTGTGATTCGTTTTTTCGCTAGTGTTGTCAAAACTAACATACATTACCCTTTTGCTTACAAAAAACACAAAGTAATGTATCTAAAAATAGATTTTTTAAAATATTTCAATTATTACTTTACATTTATAAATTATATATTACGTAATCAATAATGAGTAACTTATTACTTTATGCTTGCAAATAATGAAAAAGGTAACGAGCTATCATTACAAGGTATGAGAATATCGCACCCATGAGAATATCGCACCCATTACCAAAGTTTTGCTGGGATGTTTAAAAAATGTTTAATTTTCCTCTCTTTTTACCACTTTTTTCAGTGAAAATTAACCTTTCATTTGAGTATAATTCTGAGTGTATAAATTTATTGAAATATTTTTTAAAAGTTTCAGGTTTTTGATAATACTTTTTGTGACATTTTCACAAAATTCTTAAATTATTGCAGCCCTGTTATACTAATGTAAAAGAATCCTGTGGGAAAAAAGGGGTCAGTTAGGAATTGCGACCAGTCCCGTGATAGGGGAAAACTGGATCGGTTCCAAAAATACATATCACGAGGTAGGTAAAAAGAGGACCGGTTTCTTAAGTACCTACCACGGTTTAAAAGTAATTGCATGTTCTTTGGTTCTGTGATATGTTCTTTGGGGTTAGTTGTGTGACATGTTCTTGTAGACCAGTCCTGTGACATGTCACAGAGGGCAATTGACCCCCTACTAGGACAAGCCCATGTTAAAGTGATAGGTCATTTTCCCGCGGGAGATTGGAATCCATCGATTAAAAAAAACAATATGTTTTTTTAATTTTTGGATGTAGAAAACACGCGATTTTTGGTGAAAAGCAAAAAGCAATAACTCGAAACCCTTGGACGAATTTCAAAAATTTTAATATTTTTGTGATCAGGGGGCCAATTGCGAATAAAGTTGCTTTGCGAAATGATAATAAAACACAGTTCAACACAAAAAAAGAAATTACGGGGTTCAGATGATTGATTCTTGTTAAAGAGACAAAAAAAAAATATACGTGTTTCGGCATTTTGATAGTATTTATCGGAATTTCATTTTAGAGGCGGTCAAAATTTCCCATCTCTGGCCTGTTCTTGCAGCATATCGGTATATAAAACTATGTTTTCTTTACATCTGAGGTGTAGTTCAGCAACTTTGTAGATAATGGTATGACAAATATTTCTGTAGAACATAGAAAACCCTCTAACTCCCCCTAATAACAGCATTTTTTGGCTTCATTTGAACAAATTGTAAAAACCACCCCGAAAAAGGGTAAGGATGAAATGTTCTGAAATGTTGCCCATGAAATTCTACTATATATGTCAGAACAGACCAAAACACAAAACTTAACACAAACACCAAAAACCAATCAAATTCAAGATTGCTCGTCAGATTTCTAGTCAAATTTTGGGATGACCAACATATTAAAAGTCAGATTTTGGGATCACTTACATAATATTTAGGTAATCCCAAAATCTGACTAGAAATTTGATGGGCAATCTTGAATTTGTCTAGTTTTTGTGTTAAGTTGTGTTAAGTTTTGGGCTTTAGTGTGCTCTGACATATATAGTCGAATTTTATGGCTAAAAATTTTTGCTTTCATTTTGTAGATTCCCATTCTTCTTATGAAGACAAATGTTGTTATGATGACCATCTGTCAATTTTATTTCATTCCACTCGTTCCGTGAGTTTTAAAGCAAAATTAATTATTTATATTTTTGATTAAAAAATTAACATTTAATATAAAGAAATGTCTTTATAGGCGTTTATGCTTCTGGAAGAGAAACAAGAGTCAAGTTTTTTTTTGTTTTAGTTTTTATGTTTTTTTTTTTGTAGTATTGCGAACATGGATTTTTCAAATGCGATTTGAGCGTTGTTTGTTTTTATAATTAAAATGTAATTATTGGCGCATAATCATAGTTAAAATAAAGCATACTTTAGGAGTTCTAAAGTCGACTTTTCTTAAAAATATACTTTAGGTCTACTATAAAATTAAAACAACCTGAAGTTGGTTTTATCTAATTTAACAACACAACAGCTGTTTTCGGCGAAGAAAATATTTGGGAAAAAAATGTTTGAATTGCAAAATATTTAATGAAAAATAATATCAATAAATAAGGGATTTTGCATTACATATACTAATATAATAAATTTTTATTAATAAAAATACACTTTTCTTCCCTTTTTTTAAAAGTTTTTCCTTTTTACAGTTTTTCTCAGCTAATATAAAATCAGCTGTTCAATGTTGCCACTTGTTTATTTTTTAGTACAAAATGTATGCGGACATTTTATGTGATACCCATTTAAAGCCGGTTCAACTTAAAACTGGCTTTAATTCTTACTAGATAGATAATAACAGGTTTTTAATTTATAGTCGTTTTTAAAAAAAGCCAACTATGTCTATGATTACGGGCCATTGTTTTTATAAATTCTCTATTTCATTAAAAAATTAAAAATTTCGTAATTTAATAAAAAAAAAACTATGTTAGAAAAAATATAAAATGTTCAAAAATAGTGCAACACTACCAGGGATGGAAAATATGTTTTCTGTTATTATACCAACCAGACAAACAAATTGTACTTTTTCGATCCTCACGGTACCAAAATTTTTTTTAAACAATTTTATCGTAATGAGTCAGATGACCCGGTGAAACAAAATTTATCGTTAATTTTATGTAGTATAATTCCCACAAAACTTTGTAAAATTTTACTCTAATTTTTATGTCACACCTTTTTTTCCGGTTGTCCGCTTGGAGGGCAACTTAACCTTTTCACGATTTGCTATTTAAAAATTTAAAGGCATTTAATAGCTTTTTAAAAATAATACACTTTTTTTATTTTTTTGTTGCTTGAGAGGTAATTTAAAATCAGCTGTTCAATGTTGCCACTTCCGAATATTTTAGTACAATGTGTATGGAAACATTTAGTACATTTGATGTGACCAATTTAGAGCCGGTTCAACTTAAAACTGACTACTTTTTAGTATAGTAGCTGAATAAATAAAAACAGGTTTTTAATTTAAAGTTGCTTTTAAAAAAAGTCGACTTTATGTTATGTTGTTTTATTAAGTTATAAATTGAAAATTTGAGCCGCGGTAGTACCACGGTACCAACGAAGGTAAAAATGTACCAAAAAAAGTACAATTGTACCATATTTTTCATCCCTGAACACTACTATTTTTTCATGAACTTTTATTTGGTAAAGAAAAAAACAATAATGATAAAATTTTGACAGTTTTTGCAAAAGTTAAAACAGGAATCGATTTCTTTGCGAAGTGGTGAAAATTGTTATCACTTCACAGCTTTACACATTCAGAATCGGTTCCCAGCACATTAAAATTAATTCAAAATTTTGGAAATACTCAAATTCGTATATTTTTTAAACCGAAAAACTTATGTGTGGTAACATCGAAATTAAACAATTCTTAAATTAAGGGAAACCATAATGAATACATATGCATAAAAAAGCCACTATGAGGATTTTTTGATGATGTTTTACAATTAATTTGGTTTATAAAACTCTTTTAAAAATTTCAATAAAATATTATGCATGTAAACATTAATTTTTATGTTTATGATATTCTTGATAATTTTGACATTTGTTTATGTCATATTATTTCAATTATATAAAACTTGTTTGTGTATTTAAAAACTAAAATACTCATGTTATTCATTTTTTCAGTTTTGTAATAAGGTTGTAAAAATGATTGATTAAAACAATTTTTACTTGTTGAATGTTTGTAAGATACACACAAATTTTTATGTACAAAATATATTCTTAAGTACTAACAGTGAAATTGTTAAAACTAAACTGTTCTAACTGCAACTATATTAACATAGTGATAAAATGTGTTATCGTTATTTTACCAATAGTGAAGTCCTCTAAATAAATAATATAATCTTAAGATAAAAAGGATTTTTTGTGTTCTCAGTATTCACACATGACTATGTATAGTCACCAAAAAAAAGTCTGTAATGGCAATTGAAAATTTTGCTGTTATTACTGGAAATTTTGCTAATTTGAGCCCAGCGGCATTATTTTGTTTGCTAATCTTAGCAACACATGTGTGCTGACGTGTAGTATAATGAAAAAATCGCTACTTAATTTTAGTAAACTTTTTGTAAAATGGAATTTAAAATCTGTTTGCTAAAATCAGAAAAAAATTAACTAAATATTAAATATCAAATTAAATTTTTTTTTATCGTGCACCAAAATTTTTTTATATGATTTATTTTTTTTAAAAAATATTTAAGACAAAATTAAAAAAAAAATCAAAGGCTTAAATATTTTAAAAACAAACAAATTTATCATTTTGTTTTAATTTGGTAATATCTCTTTTGAAAATTATTTTAGTAAGGTCAAATTATAATTGTTTTTAGGTCTGATTTTTAGAACTAAAAAAATTTTTTTAGTGCTGTTTTAAGTGGATGTCCTATTTTTAGACATGAGTGGGTACAGGGTGGGCCATTTAAAATTTTAAATTTGAATGGGCTATAAAAAAAGTACTGATTATTAAAAAAATAATTTCTGGTTTTATTGGAAAGGTTGAACTTTGTCATTTAAGAATGGAAGTTAATTTAATTCATATAACTACCATGACTGGCTCGGCAGTACCTCATCCGATTAACCCAATTTTTCAGTACATTTGCGATTGTTTCGGCTCGAATCTCTTCAATGGCAACTTCGATTTCATGTTTCAATGCTTCAATTGTCTCTAGATGGTTTGCGTAGCATTTATCCTTAATGGCTCTTCACAGAAAATAATTCAAAGGGCTAAAATCACAGCACCGAAGCGGCTAATTGACATCTCAATTTCGGCTGATTACTCGATTTTCAAAAACAGTGCGTAAAATATCAATGGTTGCGTTGGCTGTATGACTTGTGGCCCCGTATTGTTGAAACCAAGTGTTGTCCATGTCATTCTCTTGAATTTTTGGAAACAAAAATTCGTTGAGCATGGCACGGTAACGCTCACCGTTGACGGTGACGGCCGCTCCTTGCTCATTTTCGAAGAAAAATGGTCCAATCGTGGTAGTTATATGAATGATATTGTTTTCCATTCTTAAATGACAAAGTTCAACCTTTCCAATAAAACCAGAAATTTGAAAAAAAAACAATCAGTACTTTTTTTTATAGCCGATTTAAATTTAAAATCTTTTAATGGCCTACCCTTTATATTCACTTCGGATCTATTTTGTTAATCTATGTAACATTTTAAGGCAATTTTAGTTTGTATGTGTAAGTTTTAATTAGAAATAACATTACCTTCAATATCCACTTTATTAAAATTGGTAAATTTGTTTGCTAATTTTAGCAAATCGGTTTTTGAAAATTTTGTAAAATGATTTCTGAAATTAGCAACAAAAATTTGTAAATATTCTGTAAAAATTCTGTAATTTGTAAATAACAAAAATATTTGTTAAATAATATTTTTTTTACTAAAAATCAGTACAAAAATAGTAAAGTGGGATTAAAAACCGTTTACAAATTGTTCTATTAACTTTTTTTTCTAAGTGTATACAAGATGTAAAACCTAAATAAAATAGCCTTATCTCTTATTCTTAAAAAACATTAGAAAATATAATTGGTACGAGGGCGGATTAATAAGTCCGTGACTTTTCGAACTTCCCTCGTAGTTATATGAAATGCAACACTGCCTCCATCAAGTACCACCTGTTAATAGACTACTGAGCAAGTTCCGTCATCTAATTTGCGTTAGTAGCTTTTCAAAACATACAACCTCGTGAATTTTTTAAAAACGGAATGTAGTGAATTTCTAGTGCTCATTACACATATTTTTTGGCGAAAAAAACCGTCAATCAAACCAAGGAAATGCTTGATAAATACTATGGGGACTCTGCACCATCTATTTCAATGTTAAAAATGTGGTTTACTGACTTTCATTGTGGTCGCACAAGTACAAATGACGCTGAACGTTCTGGACGGCCAATCGAGGTCAATACACCCGAAAATGTCGAATCACGATATGGTGTTGGCCAGCCGAAGAGTAAAAGTGCGTGAGATTGTTGATGCCATAGGCATTTCATATGGTGTGGTTTTGATTTTAAATGATCAGTTGGACTTAAGAAAGCTGTCTGCAAGATAGGTGCAGCGTTTGCTCTCAATTGACCATAAACATAATCGTGTGACGTGTGTAGTCTCAATGGCAAAATTCCATGAATTGGGCTACGAATTGGTACCTCATCCGCCATATTCTGCGGATTAAGCCCCCAGTGACTATTTTCTATTTCCAAACCTAAATAAATGACTCTGTGGAAAGAGATTTAGCTCCAACGATGAAATTATTGATTAAACAAATGTCTATTTTATAAACCTCGAAAAATCCAATTTTTTGGAAGGGAGACAAAAATTGGAGAAACGTTGGACTAAGTGTATTGAGCTAAAAGGAGATTATGTTGAAAAATTAATTTTTATTTTTGCAAAAAAAAAACTGTGTTTCATTCAAAAAGTTACGGACTTATTAATCCGCCCTCGTATTTCCTAATACCTCTGATATCAAAATGTTCATATTAAATTTAGGTTCAAAATAAAATTATGAAATAATTAAAACATTGAACAATATTTAATATACAATTTAAAAAAAATAATACATAAAAATTGGGGTTAAAGGTTTACAAGTATTTGTATGAGATTAAATTTACTGGAAGAATTTTGTCGTGTATAATTACTGTGTTGATATCTCGAACAATTTTGACAGTTGAGAGCAGCTACAATATAATTTTTTTTTTTATAAGAAAATTTTATATTACTTTATTAAATAACAAAATTTTAACCCACATTGGCCCACTTATATTTCTGCTTAAAACTTATTTACAAAAGTTTGCAGCTATTTTAACTCTTGTGAAATTTTTGCAATAGTTTTTTTTTTTACCAGAAAAGGATCCTCGGGTGTCAACTTTGACAACGCGATTAAAAATGATTTTATATAGTAGTATATAGACTGATAGAATTTAATATAATTATGTATTTTGGACTTATTAATATCTAAATATAATGAATTTCATGTAAAAATCGAGATGCATTGAACCCGACCCCCACAGATATCGATGAAATTTTGTTCATAGCTAAATTTGATCAATACAAACAAACTCTCATTTTTAGAAATGACTTTTTTGCGGTTTTTTGGGCGTGGCACAGTGGGAAAGCTTTCGAGAAAACGCGAAAATGGTCGAAAAGAGCTCCATTTAAATTATAATAACTCAGAATCGGCTGAACCGATTTACATGATCTTGGTATCATTAAAAAGAAATTTTAACAGGCTTTACGACACATTTATTACACTATAAAAAATTTATAACAAAAAGAAAATTTTAACTAACGAAAAATCCAAAAAGATCAAGGGTTTTTTTACAGTGTATTATTTTTTTAGAAAGGTTTATCCTTCACCTATACCATATCAAAAAATAAAAATGGGTTCTTTTTAGTTTTTTTTATATAATTTATTAAGTAGTGTCACTTCTAGTAATTGCCCTTATATTTTATATTTACATGTAAAATAAATAAACATTGTCCCAGGAAAATTGTGAATATGTTTTAACCCAAATTTTTTAAGTAATGTCACTTCTAGTAATACGTACCGAAAGTTTTCGAAATAATTAGAATAATGATTACATTTTTTTTAAGTTAATTATTTGTAAGAAATTTTGCGCTGCTCAAATTTGGCACAGTCAGAATATCTGCGCACATGTACAAAAGTTTCATTTATCGGAATAAATGAATGAAAGCCTTTCCTTGTTTCCTTGTTTAACAGTAATTGAATCTTGCGATCCTGGCATCATTCGGCTAATTTCATCATCTTCATAAAATAACTTGACTGTGCTTAGAGTTTCGTTTGGTAAACTACGTCGGCTCATTTTTAAAAGATTGATATTTGCAAACTTCGTTTTATTCCTTTGGATATCTTTACTTTTTTTGATACAATCGTGAGATATATCATCCCCAAAACGATCATTAATTTCTGCGTGACTCATATTGATTGGTAAGAGAGATAAAAGTTTTTGCTGTTCCAAAAGATTTGAGCTGTTCTCTATTTGATATTTCAAAATTTCTTCGTAAATGGCTTTGACGTTTTCGAGTTGCGCTGACAAATCAGACAATGGATCAGCTCCAAGTGAATCTGCTACATTTTCCAAAATTTGCAGTGATTTTCTATTTCTGTATGCATTTCGTTTGATATATTTCCTTTTAAGACGCGACATTTGGTTTGGTAGATGAGGAATAATATGATCATTTATATTTTCAATGAGTTCGTTGCTTTCGATGTTTGTATTACGGCTGGTACAAGTTTGAAGTTCATTCAATTCTTCGCTAATTTCATCGCTGGGCGTTGTTGGAAAATAATTTGAGACTTCATTCTGCTCCACGTTGGATTCATTACGACTGCGCGCTTTTCTCAGTGTATTCCGGCAAGTTTCGCAAATACGGCTACAATGAATGCTGGCGACAGCTGGAAAATATTCAATTATATTTGCAGCCTCGTTTTCACTTATTTTACGAAGCGAAGCGCAACACTTATTAGATATTTTTATGCATCTGTACTTATTGTTTGAATTCATATTCACTCAAATTTTTAAAATATACGCGTAAAAATTGTAATCGCTTGTACTTTTCGCGTTCGTTGGCACTTGTTGAATGACAAAAATCGATAAGGAACACCTATAAATACTACGTATTTTTCAATATTTTACTGGCAGGTACTTATGAATGGGTGCATATTTTAAGGGTGGCTATATACCTGATTCAGCCACACGTTTTGAAACGTTCCAAAACATGAGCACTCATAAATGTGGATTTAATTTCTGTAAAAAAATCATGCAGGTAGCCAACGGAAAAAACCCAAATAATTAAAAAACTGCACTTTCCTGTTTTCCTTTTAATTGTCCACGAACATTTATGACCGTTTTTTAGTTTGTTACCGCAATCATAAAAATCAAATAACCTTTTGTTTATTACTTTTTTTTTTTAATTCTGAGAATCATAAAAAAGTCATCAATGTTTTTTCCAAAGAATTTTTCAGACAAAAATAATAATAATAATTTTACGACATATTTATTAATTTTCCTGGGACAATGTTTATTTATTTTACCTGTAAATATAAAATATAAGGGCAATTACTAGAAGTGACACTACTTAATAAATTATATAAAAAAAACTAAAAAAGAACCCATTTTTATTTTTTGATATGGTATAGGTGAAGGATAAACCTTTCTAAAAAAATAATACACTGTAAAAAAACCCTTGATCTTTTTGGATTTTTCGTTAGTTAAAATTTTCTTTTTGTTATAAATTTTTTACAGTGTAATTTTTTTAAACGTGTCATAAAGCCTGTTAAAATATCTTTTCAATGATACCAAGATCATGTAAATCGGTTCAGCCGATTCTGAGTTATTGTAGTTTAAATGGAGCTCCTTTCGACTATTTTCGCGTTTTTTCGAAAACTTTCACACTGTGCCACGCCCAAAAAATCGCAAAACAGTCATTTATAAAAATGAGAGTTTGTTTGTATTGATCAAATTTAGCTATAAACAAAAATTCACCGATATCTGAGGTGGTCGGGTTCAAAATTTCAGTTTTATCTCGATTTTTAAATTCATCATATATAAAATTCTATTAAATTATATTAGTTACTACAAAATAGAATATAATTAGCTGATATCAAAACTCTGATATAATCGAATTCAATTATGTTTTTATATCTAATTTCAATTTTATAAATGTCACCTGCTTTAAATGTGAGTGTGCATCAACTGTCGCCACTTTAAAAACTGAAAAAATTGCTTCAAATAAGTTACTAGATGATAGTTGTTTATATAGAAACCAGTAATTGTTGTTTTTAACTGTGTTTCTATGGAAAATACAACACAGCTGTTATCATACCGTAGCAGTTGTTTAAAGGGGGTTATTTTAAAACTTGAAATTACTAAAATATTACTTTTGCAGTAAACAGTTAATTTTTGATAATTATTTAAAAATATAAAATTCTGTTGAGTTTTTGAAAATATATCTTGAAAATATTAAATCAGTCAAATGTGTTCAACTTTGACTAATTATGAACGAATTTAATAGTTGAAATACTGATTGATAAATATTTTAGTTATCTTCGATTAATAGAATACAGTCGAAACTCGATTTCAGCATCTTTACGGTATTGAAATTACAGGTCACAGTTTCTTTAAATGTTTTTCTTTGCTTAATAATATTTTTTTCTAAAAATTATTTTGCTGGTTGCATTGTACTTTTGCGGAAAAATCAGAAAAAAAAATAGTTTCTTCAATTTTACGCAGGAAAGAAATTTTTTCCATAATTAGTATTTCCCTCACTTAAGATCAGAAATGATCGGTTCAGACACTTTTACAAGGCGAATACGGACTAATTCATTGAATTTGGAGAGCAGATTGTTTACTCTATAGTTAACATTGCTCTGTTAACTATTTAATATGACAAATATACTATTTGTCGATGTCCCTAAATATTAAAAAATATTCCCAAAAAATTCGCCTTGAAAAATATATCTAAACACTCTAAACACTATAACTATTATTATCATTGGAATTCCAAAGCCATTCAAAAATTTTTTCTTTTAAAAATTTCACATATTCTTAGATTTTTTTCTTCTAAAAAACGATCTATTCCTTATTTGCACTTAAATTAAAACTTTTAACTGCAGTTAATATAATAATTTTTTTTTCTAGGAACTAATTCACATAAAAATCGGATAGCAAATTAGGTTGTTTTGAGCTAATCGAAATTTAGAATAATTCAAAGTTATTTTTATCGGGATAAGCATTAAATGCATTCACGGAATTAAATGTGGTTAAAACACAAAAGTTATGAAACAAATTTGTCAGGCGATGACATATTTGAAATTTTTTTTATACATTAAAAAATTTGCAAAACTTAAAATAAATTAAATAAAACATATGACAAATTCTAATTTATAGATGGGCACGTGAGCGCTTTTCGACTAGCGCTAACGAATCAGAATTGCAGCAAAATATATATTTTGGGAGGCTCTAACTTGTCTAAAACTTTGGGTTCTGAAGAGATCTTTTGCCGGATGGAAATACATGCATCAACCTAGTTTTTGAAAATATAATAAGGTTGAAATCGCTATAAAAAAGCAATAATAACATTCAAAAAAACCTTGTGGTATAAAAAACCTAGAAAACCAAAAAATTGTATAAACATAAAATAATTTATTTTGAACCACTTGAATGGAGTGTTACTATACTAAACACTAGAGTTTGAATTTAACGGCAAATTTTTGATTACAAATTTTCAAAAATTTCATAATTTATAATACAAATATTGCTTAATTTCATACTAAAAAATAGTTGAAAAGAAAATGCCAAAAAGTTGCATACAGCTTTTTTTGGGGTTGGCTAATAGTTTACTCACTCCGAAACTCAGCGTAAAAACGTACATATAAAAAATTTTATTTTTGATAAAAATTGCAAATACATATTAAAAATTTTTACATGTTTATATTGAATTCTTTATAAAACCTTTGTTTTAAAAAAATTAATTTTAATCGTAATCGTACGATTATTTTATGCGGTTATGGTTACGGTTAAATGGTTACGGTTAAAACCAAAATGCAAACTCTACTTAACACATGAAGAAAAAAACAATATTGCTATATTTCATGCAATATATCGACAAAAAAAATAAAAAACCAAAATAAATAAAAAAAACCGAAAAAATAAATAAAAACGAATAAAAGGTATAATCACGAAAAATCACGACAAAAAATTGACACACACAATCACGCACAAATTTTTTTACCGCTCACGCTTGCGCACGATCACGTCAAAAATTTATAAAATTATCTAAGCGGATTAATTTTGTATGCTTCTTTAAGGTATTGGTGACAACTTAAATAAGTTTTCGCAAAATTTATAAAAATTTTACCAAAAAATCTTTAATCCCCCAAAATATCCCCTGTCCCTAATTGAAAATTTTTATCCCCAAGCACAACGAAAAATCCCCAAATTTGGAGACAAAATTCCAAGCCTGGGAAGCCTGATGACAAGTATCATACAAAAAACATCCCTAATAGGTTTTTTACACTGAACAACATCTTTGTGAAACGTGTGGAAGGTGTTGAAAATGTGAAACAAGTGTTTACATTGGCAACATCTTTCATCTGCCATTTATTCAGCTGTCAAAAAATAAAAGAAAGGGAAGCATATTTTTTGTTAAAAATAAAAAGTGGATTTAGATAAAGCATTAATCATTGGAGTAATTGTTGCTTTGCAAGAACAAACCCGAATTTTAATGCAGTACATTGAAATATTAAGGGACGTTCTGAAGAAGAATTTTTGGTAGACATAAAAATAAAATTCTTACATGTACCGCTCATTTTCCTTTGTTGAATATTTTTTTTGTTTATTTTCTGTCAGTTTGCTAGTGATGGCACAAAGAAAATCGATTTTTTTTTCATTTTTTAGTGATGCACTTAAAATAACGAAAGATGTAAGATGGAGAAAGGACCATCTTTTGTAGATGTAGAAAGATGTAGAATTTTTGGCCTGTATGATTCTTATGGGAAGATGTTAACCATCTTTGCAAATCGATGAAAGATGAAAGATGTAGCTCAGTAGAAAAAGGCTATAATTTGTTCACATTTCCTTTTATCCACAAATATAAAAATATTATAACAAAAATGTTAAATAAATATAAAATTTGTGAATATTTTTACTTCAAATAAGCTAAAAATATCACGAAATTACGGAGTAGGTATTAAAAAAAGCAACTTTACTCTCTATTTTGAACTGTTAACAGTACACTTTGAGCTGAAACGAAGAGTCACTCTATTATTGTGAACTCGTCCAACAACTTTTTAGAATCGGTTATCTCTGAATCTATTCTGTAACAGATTTTTTTACCACCGCTTCCGTGGAACATGTTCTAGAATTGATTAATGGTAGTCAAAATGTAAGGTATCTCTGTCCGAGATCTAGTTCTATAACTGGTTCTAGAACCGGTTCCAAAGAAACCTATTTTTGCTCGGAAGAAAATCACCTGTTGCTAATAGGTCAAACTCAATACAAAATGAACCAGTTGTAGAATATAAATTGGAACCTATGGTAATGCCAGATAATTCTTTGGATCTTTAGTACTCCACTCTGCAGAGTAGGGTTGTAAAATTATTAAGTATTGAGTACTTAATACCGACTATTTTTTCGAGTACTCAATGCATACCTGTTGAATACTACCAGGTTTGTATTTTTTGTACATTATCAAAACTTTGTCATGAAAAATGCTAAGAAAATACAACCCTGTTTTCATCAAAAATATTTTATATAAACACAAAATGTTTTGAGAAAAATCGACATTTATCAACTCTACTGCACAGTGGATTAATTTCTTTTCTCCTGCAAACTTTCACATTTTTTGTATCATTTTCTTTTTCCTTTTTTTAAATCCAATCTGCAATATGGATTACTTCATCACTGTGAATGAATCTTAATATAATAAAAAAAACAATTCAATTTATAAATGACCCTCAAATATGTAATGTTACCACAGAATAATAAATGTAGAGAAGATTTAAATGTTAAATGCATTTTTTAATACCGGAAACAATAGTTGTTTGTTGCAAAAAAAGTTAAAAACGATTTCACAAGTGTCTACTTTAACTATTGTGTGTAAATTGTAAACCACCATCACAATAACCTGTTGATGATTAAACCAGAACAGACAGCAAGACAAGCCCGCCGACATTAATGAGACGAAAATTGCATAAAAATTCAATTCCATACAATGCAACAAAGTGTCATTCAAAATGTTTTTGCCTGCAATATACATACTCGTATTAAGTTAAAAATCTTAACATAAAACAAGAATAAATTCAAGATGAGTTTGTGGTTATTTTGCCAAAAATAAATATATTCTTTAAAACTTGTTACTTGATTATGTGGTGCATATCAGGGTAATTCGTTGACTAGCTGCACTGTGGGATATGATATAATGTAATAAATAAAAAGTATAAAATTTAGTTAAATTTTCAAACTTGTACCTTTTTCCAGTTAACTAATTAATTGTCCCACAGTGGAGTGGTTTGCTGAAAGATTATTATGGTGCCAACATGATTGATTCATTTGGTAGGAAATTGATAATTTTATTTGTCGTGATTACAACAATTATTAACAATTTATTTACTTATTTTTCATCTTATTTACTATACACCCTGTTTTAAAAATTTAAAAGTAATTTGATTAAGTTGATGACCCTGAACAATTTTATTGAAAAGGTGTGTTGTTAAGAACATCTCTACTTAAACAAGGTTAAGTACAAGTTTTTTCTTTAGCTGATGTTCTACTTTTTCTCTTATAGAGTTAACAGCTTCCTTCTTATCCTATAAGCAGAAAAAATAACAACAACTGCAATGTCCTTCACTTTTTGCAAGTCTTTGTTTATTGTAATTGTATTGTAATTTGACCGACAATTTGCCTTAACTTCGATAAGTTTTTGCCAAATATAAATACTAGCAGATGCATTCACTGTAGTAACAGTCTTTCAACTGCACTCATTCTGAAATCTAGAATTTTACGCAATTTTGAAAGAGTTGAAAATTATTTTCGCAATAATGAAAATATTCATCATTTTATTTGCTCTTATTGCCGCTGCCTCAGCTGGATATATTCGTTCATCTGGATGGAATAGTGGGTATGGCAACTCTGGTTGGTATAGCCCAGGCTGGAGTTCCGGTTGGAGTGGCCATTCAGGCTGGTCTACTCCTAGAGTTATAAAAGTCGTTAGTCATGGTGGTTGGAATAATGATGGCTGGAATAATGGTGGTTGGAATAATGGTGGCTGGAATTCTGGTGGTTGGAATAATGCATGGTAGTAGAGTTTTAACAAAAGTGTAAAACATCGAAAAAAAAATATTAATTTTATTTTAAATATTGTAAAAATTGTTTTATAACTTAATCTTTTTGATTTACTTGTATATCAGTGTTTTTTTTAAATAAATATTTGTTTATTTTACGTAAAATTTTTGCAATGACTTTTAATCGATAGACACTGTAATCAATAAATACATGTGTCTTCAAAAAACGCTAAGAAATTCAATTAAAATCCCAGCAAAACTTTGGTAATGGGTGCGATATTCTCATGCGTGAGAATATCGTAATCTTCTTCATTATTTGCAAGCATAAAGTAATAAGTTACTGATTATTGATTACGTAATATATGATTTATGAATGTAAAGTAATAATTTAAATATTTTTGAAAATCTATTCTTAAATAGATTACTTTGTGTTTTTTGTAAGAAAAAGGTTAATGTATGTTTGTTTTGACAACACTAGTTTAAAGCAATAAAATACTTTATGCGTCGATAGCACAGTGGGCAGATTTCTTGGCAGGCAACCAGAGTTCCCTAGTTCGATACCCATCATGACCACATTATTTTTAATAACGTTTAAAATATTTGTAATAATTTTTTTTAATAAAAATTTTTTTTTTTAAAGTCTATTTTTAGACACATAACTTTTTCCATTCTTGTAACCATATAAGTAACCCCTTACATTATCACCTCTATAGTAATGGGTATATACATTACTTTGAGGCTCATCGCCTGTAAAATCATCAGTGAAGTAAGGTGTAATGTAATCCATGAGTCCCAATGGCTACACATTACTTTACACATTATTTGAGAATGTGTGCATTTGCTAGGATGTTTACAAAAAAAGGTTAAATATGTTGTTAGATGATTGCATATAGTTTTTAAAACCATTTTTAGTAAAGTCGTAGCTCAACTTCTTTCCGAGATATCTCAAAATTGGTTCAAATCTAGGTCGAATCAATTAAATACACTCAAATTCTAAACCTTATCTTCAACTTCGCAAAACTATGTTTAAACATTAAATTTTGGACCCGTGGGTTCTATGGTTTTGAAATCGCGACGTTTAAAAATTCTATGAAATTGATTTGTATTGTTTGTAATTTCACGGCATTTTTTTTCTTGGGAAGTGGTACTGAAAAAATTAATTTCCCGGAATTCCTGTATTTTCGAATATAATCCCGGACCCTTTGAATCAGTTCATTTATCTCGGCAGAACAATTCCCATGGTAATATCTATAGAACAATGATACACAACCCACATTCCGACGATACTCGAATGAGTCAATAGAGCTGGATACACTTCTGTCATTTATAAGTGCCGGCGCCCTCCTTTGTTTACGGCTCTCAGGCTCCTGCCCATACATTAGAGTTGTATTTAAATTAAGGCCTGATATAGGTGGTATAAATATAAATAGTAAGGACATTGGATAGAGTGAAATATTTCTTACACTGTTTTAGGAAATACATCTTTTGAGATTTCAAATACGTGCTTATTCCAACGGACATTACACTGAAGTTTCATGCCCAAGGATATCCGATTCCTCGATACTGACACCATTAAAATTTACTGATGACATTGACGACCCCTCAGGCCTATAGGTCAATATACAACAAGGGGCCTTATTTGCATTAGCTTATTAGCTACATCCCACTCCGAGATTGCCGAAAGGTCTTGATTGAGTGTGTCAATCATAATCTGCCTTTTGCCCACAATCACCAAGAGGCTTGGCCTACAACCGAAGGAAAATGAGTGAAAAACGTTGCTGTCTTCAACGAAAGAGTAGATAGGGTTGAAAAATTAATTAATAAAGATGAGAAAAGATATGGAGAAAAAATGGAACGGTACCCCTGAATTAAGCTGAAACTCGTTTGATGAAATTCCATTTATTACAACACGTATAGTGCAACCTCTGAGAAAGCTGGAAATAATTTGGGAAAATGTCATTACCGACACCAAATGCAATAAGCTTTGATAGCACTTTACTTTCACTAAACTGAAACATCGACCTGTTTCAACGATCCGAATGGAATGCTAAAAGGTCTCCCTCTACGAAATCCATACTGTCGATCCTTTTAAAGTAAATTGGACTCTAGGTAATTAACAAGATGGAAATTAACCATACTTTCTATCATCTTCCAGAGTGCAGAGTCTGTTGATGCAAATAACTGTAAACAGGCAATTAAATATTATTGGAATAAAACCGAAGCCATTTCTTCGATTGCTACTACTAAGTTGGTGACCGGACATTACCCCAACGGACATTATCCTAATATGCCTTTTTGATTTATATTCGAAAAACTGTAGGTTATAATCCCAATTATGGAAGTTGGCGTTATGTCTATTGGAATTATGGCCGAATTATTGTTTTAAATAATATATTTGTATATCAAAACACTTTAGTTAATGAATCCTGAGTTGGACATACCTTGTAGAAAGTTTTAGAAAAGAAGTCGCTACACATAATCAAAATTCGAAAATATTCTGGGATAATGTCCCTTATTTATGTTCATTTGCTTCTGGGGATTTCGACCGAAACTGTTTCTGTCATAGTCCCAAAGTTCATTGTGCAGGTTAGATTCAAAGATTTAATAAAGAAAGTAGCTTTTACCGTCCATTTTGGAACAAAAACCCTACGCAGAGAAACACTCAAATTAATACTAACTGAAAATATAATTTAATGTTAACAAAAAATCACTTAATAATCGGTCTACCAACATTAATTTTATATTAAAAGAACTTTTCGTTTATTTTTAAATGTAAATAAATAAACTAACAAACTAACAACAAATCCGTAAAAACAAATGATATTTCCTGTATTTATTTTAACTGTCGACTAATTAATTACAAAATCCGTTAAAGTAATGATTTTTCCTATATTTCGTTTTTTTACCTATAAAATCTGTAAAAATAAATGATATTTCGTTTATTTCGCTCTTTTAAATGTCATAAAAAATTAACTTAAAATACTATAAAAATTAATGATTTTTCATTTATTTTGTTTGTTTAAGTTAAACAAAATAAAAACATTTTTTTTTCACAAATCATTTTAAATGAAAATATGAATTGTAACAGATAATCCATATTTATATTACAATTTGTTCTTGAAATAAATATCAAAAAAGTTGAAAATTTTTATATTTTAACTATTAATCATTTAAAAACTAATGTATTAATAACTTTTTAAATAAACTACAGTCAGTTACTTTAAAAATATTTTGACTGATCAATTTTCTAAAGCCTTTTAGGATTTTTTGTGTCAGTTTTTCATTTTTTTTTACACTTTACATCTAAAAATTTTAATTCGGATTAAAGACAAGTCAGGCTTTTGATTAAATAGACACATTTTGAATTTCTTTAATAATAATAAAAAATAGTATTTATTTGTTTTATATTATAATTACAAATTTTTTACTCAAAATTTATTATTACAAAATTTTAATAAAAAACTGTTTTGTGTTATTAAAATATTATAAAATCCTTTTTAACAATTTCCCGTTCTTTTCAGGAACTAAAGTTAAATTTCCTGGGAATTTACGCCAAACATTTTCCGAAATTTCCCGAATCCAAAACTCTATTCAACACTTATAGAAATAAATTGGTACACATAGGAGAATTAACTACTAGAATTTAAGTAAAAAGGGTTTTGCAGAGAAAATTGCTTAAATCAGAGTGATTCCGCTGATAAATATTATTTAGATAAAATTTTCTGAAATATTAAACAATTATAGTTTTGGATATTTTGATCAATATTAATTTTGCTGATTTATCAAATTAATTTTACTGATTTTAGTAATTTTCTTTGCTTGGCACATTTAGCTAAAATTTTAAGTATATTTGAATGTAAATTTGAATAACGATTTACATTAATGAAATCAACAAAAATTTTTGTTGAATATTAGCAGACCAAACAAAAAAAAAATTTTTTTATCTAAAAAATTTGAGTTTTATTTAACTAAATTTTAATAAAATTCAAATAAAAATGTATCCTGTTCAATAGTAGTATTATTATATATTCATGCTTTCTTGAAAATATTCTATCTAGACCCATAGTGGGGGTAGTACATTGACATTATTGTTAGTGTAACTATTATTGATGAATTTTGTAAAGATATACTAAGCTTTTAATGCCAGATTTAGTTACCGGATATATTTTAACAAGTGTCACGTTACTAAATTAAATTTATTTACCTTAGTTTACAATTTATGTATATGAATTAAAAATAAATTAAGAAAATTAATTAATTTTAAAACTCGCTGTTGAGTAGTTGACCATGGTCAGTTTTAAGATAAGAGGTGTGTATTAAAAGAACATCTCTATTTTAACAAGAATAATTACATGTTTGTTTTTAAGCTGATGTTGTTCTGCTTTTTAATTAAAAAAAAAACACTAAAAACTAAAACAAAATTTGAATACTTCTTTGTTGATTACAATATTTTAATATGTTTTATGGTGTAGTTTGTACAAAAATTGAGTTGACATGTAATTTTAACATATAATAGTTGAATTTGTTTTTAAATATAAATACTAGAAGATGCCTTAAATTTAATTACAGTCTTTCAACTGCTTTCAATCGGAAACTCAGAATTATACGTAATTTAAAAAATAAAATCGAGTTATTTATTTTAAAACAATGAAAGTATTCATCATTTTGTTTGCCTTAATTGCCGTTGCCTCGGCAGGATATATTCGTTCTGCAGGATGGGGTAACTCTGGCTGGTCAAGCGGTGGTTACGGTGGTGGTCATAGTGGCAGTTATGGTGGCTACAGTGGTGGCTATGGAGGTGGATATGGAGGCGGATATGGAGGCGGTTATAGCAGTAGCCCCAGCATTATAAAAGTAATTCGACTTGGAGGTGGTGGTTGGAATAATGGTGGTTGGAATAATGGAGGTTATGGTGGCTACGGTGGCTATGGCGGTGGTAACGGTTGGTGGTGAAATCTTTAAGAGTTGTATTATGTAATACAAATTAAACAGTAAAGTTTCCTTTTTACGATCATGTTTTTTTTATGTAAATCTGTATTTTTTTTTTGTAAATAAAATTTTGTATTCTTCCCGTAAAATTTGTGTTATTCATTTAAATCGATACACTCAGAAAAAAAAGTTATTAGAAAAATTTGTAAGCGGTTTTCAATCCCACTTTACTACTTTTGTACTGAAAAAAAATATTATTTAGCAAATCTTTTTGCTATTTACATTTTACCAATTACATAATTTTAACAGAATATTTACAAATTTTTGTTGCTAATTTCAGAAATCAGTTTACAAATTTTTGAAAACCGATCTGCTAAAATTAGCAAAAAAAAAAATAATAAATTAAAAAAAGTGTATATTGAAGGATATGTTATTTCTAATTGAACTTACACCTACAAACTTAAATTGCCTTAGAATGTTACATATATTAAAATAAGGGATCACAAGTGCATATACCAACTCATGTCTAAAAATAGGACATCCACTTAAAATAGTTAATAAAATAATTAAATTTTGATGTTCGATAAAAAAAAATTTTAAATTTTGTACTAATATTAATAATACTTAGTAATTTAGTAAGAAACACTGGGGGTCCTTTGTCTTCTTAAATTAACTAATTTAAGGAAATTGTTGCAAAAACAGAAAATATCACAGTTACATTTCTTGTTATTATTGGAAAATGGAAAAGTCATAAGTTTATTTTATGGGTTTTTTAGTTTAAACTTTATTTGACATATACAAATTTAAACTTTTTTATTATTAAGTAAAAAAAATAGTTCGATAAATATAAAGTTTAATAAGCGCTATATCAATTATAGGAAAGCCATTATGCCGTAATGTATTAAATGTGCCTGCGATATTTTGTATTGTATTTATTACATGCTCACGCACGATCACGAACCAAAAATTACAATCATGCACGATAGTTTTTTTAAATGATTACTTTAATTTGTTTCCTTTAATAATACTTTTTCTTGGAAATTAGGAAAACTAACTAGTTTGTTTTTAATTGATTGTTTTTTTTTTTTTTGAAATAGAATATTAAAAATAATTTAAACGTTTTCGAACAAAAAAAAATCCTATATCAAATTTTATTATTTTTTAAAAATAAGAAAACTTTTACTTGAAAAAAAGAATATTTTATTAAAATTTTTAAAATTTATCTGAACTAAGTTGCATGAAAATTTTTTTTAGAAATAGTTCATCAGTTTCTAAAATCAAGTAAAATTTTATTATTACATAAGAAAAAATGTATTACTTTTTGTTTTTAATTGTTTAAATTAATTTTTAGAAAACAATTCTTCAAAATTAGAAAGTGGTATACTTAAAAACTGAATTTGGAAATGCCTTTCTAAAATTTAGTTAATTTTACTACTCGCGAACAAAAAATGAACACACATTAAGTTCAAGTACTTTCTCAATTCAAGTAAGACACATTTTTTGAACTAAATTTGAGTAAATTATCCCCTAATTTTTTTTGGAACTAAACTTAATTTTATTACATTTGAGTATGCAAATTTCTTAAAACTAAGATGTTTTATCTTAAAATTAATAAATTTTTATTTAATTGACTTGTTTTTTTTTCCCTAAAATCAAGAAATATTACTTAGGAAAAATATGAACTATTTCTGAGTAAATAAACTATTTCGTTTTTCCTCAAACTTAGGAATTTTTTTCTTTTTAAAAAATTTTTTCTAAGTTTTAATAAAATTGTACTTAAATTGAGGACAATTCATAAACTATTTTGAAGGAAATTTTTGATTACATTTTAGTTTATGTCTTTTTTTTTTGAGTGTACCTCAAACTAATAAGAAAAGACTCTCCACCAAGAATATGTGGTTTTTAGAAAATTTAAACAAGTGCAAATTTTTCTAAGGGGATAAAAAAATGTATGGGAAACTCACTTATACAAATTAAGTTTCAACCTTTACTCACTGATATATTCCTACACAGAGAAAACAGATAAATTGTGACGACCAAATTCCTTGCCAACTGAATTATTTGGTTGTGGTATTCAAATATATCCTGACACAATTGAAATATTTTGCTTTAAACGGAATTCTGTGGTATTAACTGAATTTCTGTTTGCCAAAAACAAATACATAGGTGGCACCAACCGAACCATTCGGTTGGCAAATATTTTGATTGTGACCAACCAAATTTTGTTTAATTGTGACTACCGCATTGTGATTGAGACAACCGAAATACTGTTGTCGCAGTCAAGTAACTCATTTCGCAATTGGTTTTTTGTTGTCACAACCGAAAAATTCGTTTACCAAACTATTCAATTGGCTACAAATTCGGTTGTCAACACGAATCTATTTTCTCTGTGTTGGATTTTGGGCTAACTCACTGACAATCCGAAAGTTTTGAATATTCCTATAAGAAGAAGCAAGAATAGAAAAAGTTTCTCCTTAACGGACTGGCCAAAGTTAAATGTATACGTTTCACTTCAATTCGACAAACTTAAAAAAAAAAACGATTGGGTTGATTGACATAGAATTGTTCATATGTGACACATTATAAGATTGTTCATACACTCAAAATTGTTTGTAGTTTAAATTTACTAAAAATGTAATTTAAAACAAACGAAAAATCTCATAAAAACTGATCTACTAACATTTTATTTAAACTAACAATATCTGTAAATAATAAATTACATTTTTATTTTTTGAGCTGTTAACAAACTAACCACAAATCCCTAATAACAAAATATATTTCCTATATTTATTTCTTTTATTTGTCATCAATTACATAATCCGTAAACAGTAATGATTTTTCATTTATTTGGTTTTCTAACTGTCTACAAATTAACTGAAAGATCTTTAAAAAATAAATGATATTTAAATTATTTTTTTTTTGAACTATCCATTAAATTAAAAAAAGATAGAAACTATTTTTTAACAAATTATTTTAAATGAAAATATTGGCTCTAACCGGAAATAGGTATTTATATGTAATTTATTCTTTAAATAAAGGTACAAAAGGGTGGAAATATATATTTCTGTGTATTTTCACCATTTGAAAATTTAATAACAAATATACGGATAAAGTTTTAAATAAACTACAGTCAGTTACTGTAAAAATATTTAAAGTGTATCTAACTAAAAGTTTTTTTTTCAAAAATGTTCTGTTTTCTTTCACAGATTTGTAGTAAATACTCAAAATGTATTTGCCGTAATTGCCGCAATACCTTTACTTTAAATATAATAGCGCAAAAAGCATTGAACTATTTTTAGTACATTTTTAAAACCAAAAGTCGAAGATGACTGGCACGCCCGACAATTTTTTGTAGGAATATTATCATGGAAAATGCTCGGTGAATTTTTCCACATTCTCTTATACTACATGGGTCCTAGTAGGGATTATATCGCGTTTGTAGCAAAGCTCCCATTTTGCAACTTTTTCGCATTCGATGTAAACCCACTTCAGAAACGACTACATAAAAATGTCGGCGTGTACCGCTTGTGGCACATTCTCTGTAAAAAATGATTAATTATTTTGATAAGTATCTAGTTCCTGTATTTAAAAATTATGATAAATTAACCTTGAAACAAGTGGTTCATCGTTTTGTTGCAAAAAAAAAATAATATATATTTTGCAAATCTTTGCGCATTTATTGATCATACATTATCATCATCTGTGGGCACTAAGTGCATATAAAATTTTAGTTTTTAATTCAACAAACACAATAACATCTGTTAATTTATTACCAAATATAATTAAATGGTTTGTAGAAATAAACATTTCAGTGCTTATGCATAATAATTTTTTTAATCTTATAACACGTTTATAAAATGATTTTTAATTTTAAAATAACTATGCTTATAATCTTTTTTGTTATTGCTACTGTAAACTGAGTAGTTACTTTTTTTCTATGATATACAATATAAACATACACATACCATATGTTCATAGGGTATGCGTAATTTTATATATATAAATTTCTACACTGATTGTATTACATACACTGATAGAAGCTCAAATTATACAAAAAGAATTGTTTTTAAATTAATGCATTTTACCCTCGCACAAATACGTTTTAATATATTTGCCAGCTACATACCCGTTTAGCCTTTTTATTTTGCGTATTTTTAGGAAATCATATTATTAATATAACAGTTCTATAATAATCATACGCAACCATGATTCTTCCAAATTTTTTAAATTTACATCCTAGCAAAAAAAAAAAAAAAATGGTAGTCATTCCGTGACTATAACTTCTTACTTCCTAACTTCAGTTGACATTCTTTTATGATTTTTTGGTGTTGGTCTTAGACACTTCCAAAAGCTATCATGTTTTCATATTTGAAATGCAGTGATCTGGATATAAACCCGATGTATATCTTAAAATATCACTCTTCATTACTTCTAAGGCATAAGTTATAGTACACCTGCGGTCAAGCACATCTTCCATGTGGTCCAAACTTAAGCTGAAAAATTTAAAAAAAAAATGCAAAAAATAAAGTGGTAAGATGTGTGTGACCGCAGGTGTATATTCGTATATTTTTTTGAATCTTAAGCATTTCTTCAAATTGAGAAAATATTTCTGATGAACTTTTTTAATATTTTTATTAAATTATTTTTTATATTTTAGTTATAAATTTTTCAACGGTTAGAATTTCTGCAGTTTGGCAATTTTTATAAAAGTTTTGAAAAATCATGAAAACAGATTTTTTGACCTTTAATTGAAACTAGCTGGCCTGTCATTTGCATTTTTCAGCCTCAAATATTTATGACGACGCAATCTGTGCATTTTTGCATTATGTATTTTATTTAACACTACATCATTTCCAGTTTTAATTCAGAATTTATCAAAATAATTTTAAAATTGTGTAAAAATTATTTCAAATTGCCAAAAAATGTTTTAAATTTGTGCAAAAATTATTTAAAATTGTTTAAAAATATTTTAAAATTGTCTATAAATGTTTCAAAATTATACAACCAGTTTTTGAATTATCCAAAAATATTTTAAAATTTGTATAAAAATTTTTTAAAAATGTTCAAAAATGCTTTTTCACTAATGCCGAATTATTAATTTGTTTTAATAAAGAGTATTTGTATATCAATGCATAAATTTCGCTTTTTTAAACTTATTTTTCTGCATTTTATGAATTAAATTTTTATCAAAGCTTAAATATTACAAAGTATATGAACATTTTCCACTCATGCATCAGAATATCTAATCATTGTATTATCATTGCTTCCTTAGAGTAAAGTATGAGTAATGCTAGTAGCTACATTTGAGTACTTCCATCCTACGACACGCTAATGTTAAATTCATCAATGAAACCATCAGAAAAGAAGTGATGCCTTTGCCATAGTAGTGATGCTTTTATTGCTTCTTTGGCAGCTTCATTTTTGCTGGGATTGTTTACATTATAGGTCATAACTTTAGTTATTAACTACACTCAGAAAAAAAGTTAGGAGAAAAATTTGTAAACGGTTTTCAAACAACTTTACTATTTTAGTACTGATTTTTAGTAAAACAATTATTATTTAGCAAATCTTTTTGCTTTTTAAATTTAACAAATTACAGAATTTTTACAGAATATTTACAAATTTTTGTTGCTAATTTCAGAAATCATTTTACAAATTTTTGAAAACCGATTTGCTAAAATTGGAAAAAAAAAATTACTTATTTTAAAAAAGTGGATATTGAAGAAAATGTTATTCCTAATTAAAACTTACACCTACAAACTTAAAAGGTTTTTTTATTTCTAAAAATCAGCCCTAAAAACAATTAAAATATTTTTTAAAACAGAAATTACCAAATAAAAACAAAATCATAATTTTGTCTGAAATATTTTTTGAAAAAAAAAAAAAATAAAATAAACCGAACTAAATAAGAAATAAAACTAAATAAGGAATGTTAAAACTATTATACAGAAAAGATGAGAAGTTTTGTTGAATTTTTGGGGAAAATCGCTTATCGATTCCATTAAACTTTTAATTTGTGATAAAGATGACAAAATGGTCAGTTTCTGGTACATTTTTCATTTATTTTTATACTTTCAAAAGTACATTGGTTATCACATGAAATGCATTTGATAGGCAAATCTCAAAATGAAGAACATTTTTTACAACAAATCGTACAATTTGTTCGATACTGATAGGTCAAAAATAACTCAAAATTGTGCTTTGAAGGTGGTTTTACTCTAAAATTTTAATTTAAAAAGCTTCTTAAACACTTAAAAGAAAGATGCCCTCTGATAGGGGTGCCCATTATTTGAAAATTTCTCATAAAAATTTTCAGCTATTTTTTTTGGCCATTTTTCCCCACAAATTTGTCCATTTTAGATTACGACATTCTGGCAACACTGATAATTAAATCCAACTTGATCTGGACATATAATCAATATAAATATATATCCCACTTGGTGCCTTTAAAAATGGCTATGATCTTACATTAGATCTGGTATCAAATATGAATATATCTGGTTCCATATATGATGGCATATGACCAGATCTGCTCACAATTTTGCAGATCCCTTTATGTATCTGTAACAAGACCTGATCTGGTCATAAAATGTATTACATATGCCATATCTTATAATATATGAGGAAATCTGTCATCAGATCTAATTAGATTCAATCATGTATATTTAGATATAAACAGATCTGATTTGATCTAACCTCCAATTTTTTGAATCCTGTTTTTCCTCCTAGTTTTGTGATTGGGAAGCTACCAAGAATAGATTTATATTCGTATTTATCCCCTTTATCACATATACATATTTTTATCAAAATCTGTGGCGTCACTCCTTCCCCTGTCGGCTAGAAAAGTTAACGATTTATCTAACTAAAAGTCGGCGAATGAGTTTTAAGTTAAAGTTTTAAACTAATTTTGTTGTTAATTAATAATTTTGACCGACTATAAACTTAAATTTTTAATGCAAAAAGTAGATATGTAGAAGACTTTTTTAAAAAGTGGATATTACCCAGGAAAAATTTTACCAAACAATGAATTTTAGAAAGAGCAGTAACTGTTTGAAGTTTGCCTGATAAGAACATTATTTTAACATAGGGATTGGAGGTATCTAGTTGCCTCCAGGCTTAGAAGCAGTTATAGGTAAGGCAAAAATAAATGGTTACAATAACTGGTTACAATTCATTTTTGTTGAAAATTTGAACACTTATTCCCTAACCATGCTGGTGACTTATTATTCTCACTCTTTTTGTAAGCAAGAGGGTAAAGACCATTTTGGGACATCGCGAACAAAAGTAACTCTTATTGTGCTACTTACTCTCTCAATTACTTGGTAATGTCTCTTTTTGCTGGGTTATTCATTATAAGGTTGTTTTTTCAAATTTAATTTAAGTGGAGTACACACTTTCAATATAATTGATAAATTTTTGAAAATAGACAAATTTAAAAACAAAATGTTCTGATTTTTTGATTTTCAAAAATTTAACAATTTTTAGTTTGAAAAAAACACAACCTTAAAAAAATATCCCAACAAAAAGAGGCACCATCAAGTAATTGATTAAATTAGTTTTCAAAAAAGTGGACCAGTTTCTGTTATAATTTGGACGTATTTTTTTTCCATTGTTAAAATGTAATAATCCTTCCGCTTATTTAGGGCAGCTTTTATTCCGTATAACTTTTGACCATAGTGTACGTGTGATTAGTATTTACATACAAAACATTCATATTGTGTTCGCATCAGAATTTTTTTTGTTTCTAATGCTAATGCCTTCTATATAAATTTATTACTTTGAGTTATTGAAAACTATAATTTTTGGTTAATTATTATTATTATTTAAGTACAAAAATATATAATTTAACATTAATAAATTATTTTTCATAACTTTGATAGGAGATATAAGGAGACTTATGTACTTTCGATAATGTTAGAGTATCCGTAACACATAAATAATTTCAGAGTCGTACATTAGAGGGGTCAAATTCTAATTTTATTAGCTTGTTAGCTTCTTACAGCTTTAAACGATTAAACTCCCAGTAGAAAAAAATACTAATACAGAAGGAGTAGTACGAGTTCTATCGGCTCTCCATAAAAACAACTGTAGCATTTAATATGGATATGTCATAGACATGCGGGCAATAGTCCCCAATTTCCTACTTTAAAACTATTGCAAAGTTACAGTTTAAGGCAAAACTGAAACTAATTAGTCACTTGCGGAACCAGCTCTCTCTAACTCTTTGGTAATAGTACTGTACCAGTTTGTTAAGGCATCTTTTATATAAATGAGATACAACGGTTTTTCTTAAATAAAATATAGATAAAAGCAATGAATCCTTCTTATTTGTATAATTAGGTTCATTTAAATAATTTAAAATAATATTAAAAATGATTTGTATTTATGACTTCAATTTCCAATAAAAAAAATCTTTTGTTTTTTTGCAAACTCAGACTTTATTATTTAAACATATGTTAATAAAATTAAATCTTTTGAGACAGTCTCTTCATATTTACTATTACAATAATAAAGAACTGGTTCAAAGTTATTGTTTTAGTCAAACTGGTACTAATGAGACATTTACGAAACTGGTTATGGAGTGTCTTATTTGGACAAGTACTTGAAAATATAAAAAGGGTGTATTTGACTAATCTGATTTTATAATTAAATACAATTTTTTATCAAAATAAGAATTTTAAAACATGTATTTAATTATTGGTATTTTTTTAAACAATTCCAACATAAATTCTATTTAACTAGTTCCTAATTGATCTTGTTTCGTAATTATCAGTACTTTCTAAAATTAGTTCGCCTATTAACTACTGGTTTGGTAACATCAATGTTTTTGACATAATCTTCACTAAATTTCAAATATTTTAAACAATAAAATCACCCTTATCCAATGTATTACCTTCTAAACTATCGGGTCTGTTTTACTTAACGTTAAACACTTTTTTGTTGTTATAGTTAGCTTGTAATAACTTGTTTTGTTTTAAATTGTTAATGATTATTTTAATAAAAATAACATATTTTATTTAAATGCTTTTAAAATAAGCATGTGAAAATATATGAAAATATGCATGTAACTGCTTTTATATTTTAACATATTAGGGTAATTCTTATTTATGTAAAAATCTTGTTGTTTTTGCAAACAATTGAAAATATAGATTTCGTCAATTATTCGTTAATATTTTTTCACATTAAAAACATTAAAAGATTTTACAAAAAACAAAAATTCAACAAAAACTTTAAAAACATTTTAAAAAGATTTTGTTGAATTTTTGTTTTTTTTTGTAAAATCTTTTAATGTTTTTAATGTGAAAAAATATTAACAAATAATTGACGAAACGTTGGGTGTAAAGTATGTAATAAAGTTTTTTATTGACATTAACTATGTTAGGCCTTTATAGCTCGTAAACAAATAAAAATTTTTGAACAAAATAACTTGGCCAAGAAATAGAAATATATAAGAAATATTGTATAAGATATTATTATATATGATACAATATTTGCAAACAAATTTGAGATATTGTTATATAATGTAGTTCCATATCTAGAATATTTTTGATATGGTAAAATATATAAATTTATATTATTACATGTGGCCCCATGTCAATGGTTTCGAATCTCAGCCAGAGAGATACAGTTTTTGTGCTTTTAATTTATTTTTATTTCCTTATTAACATTTTTTACAAAACTTTCAAATTTTAAACCGATATAAGTGGAATAACCTAAAATCCATTAATAAAGCAAAAATGTTGTATTGGGAATTAAAAAAAGGGCAAAGAAACTAAAAATCAATCCTATTGTTTAATTAATGGTATTAAAAAAACATCTCTATTTTAACAAGAATAATTACATGTTTGTTTTTAAGCTGATGTTGTTCTGCTTTTTAATTAAAAAAAACACTAAAAACTAAAACAAAATTTGAATACTTCTTTGTTGATTACAATATTTTAATATGTTTTATGGTGTAGTTTGTACAAAAATTGAGTTGACATGTAATTTTAACATATAATAGTTGAATTTGTTTTTAAATATAAATACTAGAAGATGCCTTAAATTTAATTACAGTCTTTCAACTGCTTTCAATCGGAAACTCAGAATTATACAAAATTTAAAAAATAAAATCGAGTTATTTATTTTAAAACAATGAAAGTATTCATCATTTTGTTTGCCTTAATTGCCGTTGCCTCGGCAGGATATATTCGTTCTGCAGGATGGGGTAACTCTGGCTGGTTAAGCGGTGGTTACGGTGGTGGTCATAGTGGCAGTTATGGTGGCTACAGTGGTGGCTATGGAGGTGGATATGGAGGCGGTTATAGCAGTAGCCCCAGCATTATAAAAGTAATTCGACTTGGAGGTGGTGGTTGGAATAATGGAGGTTATGGTGGCTATGGTGGCTATGGCGGTGGTAACGGTTGGTGGTGAAATTTTTAAGAGTTGTATTATATAATACAAATTAAACAGTAAAGTTTCCTTTTTACGTAAATCTGTACTTTTTTTTTGTAAATAAAATTTTGTATTCTTCCTGTAAAATTTGTCTTATCCATTTTAATCTATAGTATAGTTATAAAGAAGTGTAATTGACTTCGAATTCTTACAACTGTTATTAAAAATACAAGTATGTGCCTCAAACTAACAAGAAAAGACTCGCCACCAAGAATATGTGGTTTCTAGAAAATTTCAACAAGTGCAAATTTTCCTAAGAGGATAAAAAATGTATTAGAAACTCACTTATACCAATTCTGTTTCAGCCTTTACTCACTGATATATTCCTACACAGAGAAAACAGATAAATTATGACAACCGAATTCCTTGTCAACTGAATGATTTGGTTGTGGTATTTAAATATAACCTGACACAATTGAAATATTTTGCTTTAAACGAAATTCTGTTGTATTAACTGAATTTCTGTTTTCCACATACAAATATGTAGGTGGCCCCAACCGAACCATTCGGTTCTGTTTTTTTTCTGTGTATGGGGTGCGGCAATATTCCCAAACTTCTTTGGCTGGAAACCTGAGATTTGTAATATGCGTTTCTTGACCCAGAAAACAGATTCGTGTTGGTTCAGTTGCAGCAACCAAATTTTTTGATTGTGACTACCGGATTGTTATTGAGACAACCGAAATACTGTTGCCACAGTTAAATTGCTCATGTCGCAATTGGTTTTTTGTTGTCACTATTCAATTGGCTACAAATTTGGTTGTCGACGCCAATCTATTTTCTCTGTGTTGGATTATGGGCTAACGCACTGATAATCCGGAATTTTTGAATATTCCTTTAAGAAGAAGCAAGAATAGAAAAAGTTTGTCCTTAACGATCTGGCCAAAGTTAAACGTATACATTTGACTTCAATTTGACAAACTTGAAGAAAATTGGGTTGATTGACATAGAATTGGTCATATGTGACACATTTTAAGATCATTCATACACTCAAAATTGCTTGTAGTTTAAATTTACTAAAAATCAAATTTAAAAAAAACGAAAAATCACATAAAAACTGATCTACTAACATTTTATTTAAACAAAAAAAACTTAAATGTATTTTTAAATGTTAATAAATAAACTAAGAGAAGTCCCCGGCCTGACACATAGACGGCGCTACTAGACTTAAATCACAAACACGTGTATAAATTTTACAGCTGTCGGATCATTAGTTTGTGAATTATAGCATTTTGAGTGAAGCAACTTTTGTTATTGTGAAAAAACTGGATAAAAAGAATTTCGCGTGTTGATAAAATAATGCATTTTGAAGGAAAAAATACAGTTGAAGCAAAAACTTGGCTGACACTGCCCCCGGAAAATCAACCATCAAGAAATGGTATGCTATGTTTAGACGTGGTGAAATGAGCACCGAAGACGGTGAACGCAGTGGACGTCCAAAAAAGATTGTTACGGACAAAAACATCAAAAAAATCCACAAAATTATTTCGAATGACCGTAAATTGAAATTGAATGAAATACCAGATACTCTTAAGATATCAACTGAACGTGTACATCTTATCATTCACGAATACTTGGCTATGAGAAAGCTCTGTGCAAAGTGGTTGCCGCGCGAGCTCACTTTTGACCAAAAACAAGTAAGTGAAAACTCATGAAAATCCATGAATTGGGCTTCGAATTGCTTCCGAATCCACCGTATTCTCCAGATCTGGCCCCCAGCGACTATTTCCTGTCCTCTGATCTTAAAAGAATGGTCGCTGGGCAGGAATTTTCGTCGAATAAAGGGGTGATCGCAAATCGTACTACAAAAAATGGTATCAAAAAGTTGGAGGGTCGCTATAATCAGTGTATTACCCTGGAAGGGAACTATGTTGAATAAAAAAACGAATTTTGCCAAAAAATGTGTTTTAGTATGGTATGGCAGGGACTTTTCAATTGACCTGTTAACAATATCTGTAAATAATAAATTACTTTTTTTATTTGTTTGATCTGTTAACAAACTAACCACAAATCCGTAATAACAAAATGTATTTTTTATATTTATTTATTTTACTTGTCATTAACAGGAAACCGCATATTTGTTCTAAAAAACGTGTTTTATGCGCATAAAATATGCAATAAATACATAGAAATATGCCCTTTAAAATTTAAAAAATATGCTCAAAAATAAAAAAATTTTATATATTTAAAAAAAAAAAAACTATTTTTATTAAAAAATCAAACCAATTCAATTTGATATATACCAAAAAATTGTGTATTAAAGAAATAAGATAAACTAAAACGATAAAAGAAAGGAATGCAAAACGAAAGGAACTAAAGTTTCTAAACGGGATTACTAAAAACCGTGAGTTTTTCCATATTTCAGTCAATTCTACATTTAGTAAAATGAGGCGGGGAAGGGATGGGGAGGGGAAGCGCTAACAAATATTAGCTTATAGTATATTAAAATAAAAAAGTATGCATACAAAAAGTCAAAATATGCCCATAAAATATAAATATGCTCTAAAAATGTAGAAATATGCCCTAAAAATATGTTTTTACCTCAAAATATACTCTTAATACTGAAATATGCAAAAATATGCTCTTAAGGATAAAATATGCTAAAATATGCTCTAACAAATCGATGCCTGAATTCTTAAATTTTTTTGAATCGAATAAATAGTTTATCCATACGACACACAGGAAAAAAACATAATATTGCATATTTGGGTTTTCCCTGGTCATTATTTATATAATCCGTAAAAAGTAATGATTTTTCATTTATTTGGTTTTCTAACTGTCTACAAATTAACTGGAAGATCTCTAAAAAATAAATGATATTTTGTTTATTTCGCTTATTTAAATATCACAAAAATTTACCACAAAGACTGTAAAAATAACCGACTTTAAATTTTTTTTTTTTTGAACTATCTATCAAATTAAAAAAAGATAGAAACTATTTTTTAACAAATTATTTTAAATGAAAATATTGACTCTAACAGGAAATACGTATTTATATGTAATTTATTCTTTAAATAAAGGTACAAAAGGGTGGAAATATATATTTCTGTGTATTTTCACCATTTGAAAATTTAATAACAAATATACGGATAAAGTTTTAAATAAACTACAGTCAGTTACTGTAAAAATATTTAAAGTGTATCTAACTAAAAGTTTTTTTTTCAAAAATTTTCTGTTTTCTTTCACAGATTTGTAGTAAATACTCAAAATGTATTTGCCGTAATTGCCGCAATACCTTTACTTTAAATGTAATAGCACAAAAAGCATTGAACTATTTTTAATACATTTTAAGAACCAAAAGTCGAGGATGACTGGCCGGGAGGACCATTTTCTGCAGGAATATTATTTTGTACGCTTAATCTAATGGTAAATGTTCGGTGAATTTTTACACATTCCCTTTACTGCAAAGGTACTAGATGGGATTATATTAAGCTCCCATTTTGCAACTTTTTTGCATTCGATGACAACCCTCTGCAGAAACGACGTGTACCACTTGTGGCACATTCCCTGTAAAAAATGATTAATTATTTCAATATGTATGTAGTTCCTGTATTTTAAAATTATGATTAATTAACCTTGAAACAAGTGGTTCATCGTTTTGTTGCAAAAAAAAATATATTTATTTTGCAAATCTTTGCGCATTTAATGATCATAAATTATCATCATCTTTGGGCAATAAGTGCATATAAAATTTTAGTTTTTAATTCCAAAAAAAAACAATAACATCTGTTAATTTATTACCAAATATAATTAGATGGTTTGTAGAAATAAACATTTCGGTGTTTATGCACAATAATTTTTTAAATCTTATAACACGTTTATAAAATGATTTTTAATTTTAAAATAACTATGCTCATAATCTTTTTTGTTATTGCTACTGTAAACTGAGTAGTTAGTTTTTTTTTTTCTATGATATATATAAACATACACATACCATATGTTCATAGGGTATGCGGAATTTTATATATATAAATAAACACTGCTTGTATTACATACACTAATAGAAGCTCAGATTATACAAAAAGATATGTTTTAAAATAAATGCATTTTACCTTCGCACAAATACGCTTACATATATTGGTTTTACCGTTAAATTTTTTCGCTTATTTTCAGGAAATCACGAACAACAAACTCTGTATGAATATATACATATTTTTATATCAATCAACATAAATATTTATATCAATCAAAACTATCGGTGTAACCATTATTTTCCAATATTTATATTTACATTGTTTATTGGTCATAACTTTGCTTATTAATTATGGGTTTTGTTGAAATATATCTTATTTTCTTCGAAAAAATACAGAGTAAATGCTAAAAATAAATACTTTACATCTCAATTTTTTGCTGATATAAGCTCAAAATAAAAAAGAACAATCTTGAGATTTAACGCAATGTAATAAATAAAAGCAAATATCATGTCGAATAATTACGAAACTTTAAATAAAATGTGAACATTTATTCAATCGTAGCATAAAGAAACGCTGATACCCGAATTATATCCGCTGTAACTAAATAAGGAATGATGAAAAACTAATGTAATGAAAAGATGAGAAGATTTTTTGACTTACAATTACAATTCATTCAACAACTTATGTCCGTTGAAATTTAATCCAGCGTGAACGGACTAAATTAAGAACGTTTACTCAGGGTGAATATACTATTTTTACTTTGCGTTAGCTACATATAATTCTTGTTTGGTTGATATTTTTTAAAAGTAGATAAGGTTTGTGTTCTGAGTGTTTAATACGAACAGCAAAGCTCGACACTGACTGGTAACGAGGAATTTTCGGAGAGAAGGTTGTCCCGTAATTAATCATTACAGCGTTCGCGGTCTGTTCTTATTTGACAGCCTTCGCGGTGTGATCTATACCGCCTATGTAGGTCGCCACACGGGATATCAAAACCGAGTAAGTGGATGACTGCCTGCCGCGAGTTACGTTTCCGGGTGAAAAGCTTTCAGAGGAAACTTCCAATATTTCATAAAATTCGTTTTGATTTAAAAATTACAAAAGTTTTGATTTATTTTATTTTCCAAAATTACAAAAATTTTAATTTAATTTATTTTCTTAAAATTACAAAAGTTTTTAATTTAATTTATGAAGTTCTTTCTTTAATGGTCCCTTTGTGACTGAATCGATATCCAGAAAATCAATCTATTATATTATTCAGTCAATACTGACAGAACAATCAATATTGCTGATCGGAAAAATCTAAACAAAGAAATTCATTGTGCCACTTACAAGCAGAGCTTGTATGTTGCAACAATGTCTGGATTTTATAATTAGAACATCAACTGTAGGCAAAATTCTACAGTTGCGACAAAGTTATATCAATAATACATTGTTTTGCTGAAGAAAAGGGCATTGTTCTTTGTTACAAAGTGTGCTAACGTACTTGAAAAATGTAAACAACCAACATTATTTAGAATTTTAAATGTCAGCACTTCAAAACTATTAAATCATTAATTGTAACAAAGCAGAATGTTTAGAATGAAATCTTAATTAAAGTAATATTAATAATAATAATAATAGTGTTAATAATAATAGTAGTGTTAGTAATGATAATGATAATGATTTGTTATTAAATGATGGTTACTGTTGAGGTGCCGTAACTCGCGCCATACCTGAGGCAGAAGATGATTCTGAGACCGGCAAATATGTTGCTGAGCCATTTTTTACAACGAGTGCACGCGGAGAAAAGATTGGTTGAAATTCGATCAAAACAATTAACATTTATTTGTAAGAACTTTATTTTATTTGTTATAACCTATAAATTATCATTATAGCAAAAATATGGCATTAGGAAATAAAAAAAAGAAAAAAGAACTAAAAAGAATACTATTATTCAATTATTGGTATTTCCAATCAACTTTATGAATAAAATTCGTTTGGTAATTGTCTACAGTAGAAGCAACCATTTATTTAGTGAATGTACTGGAAAATTAGTACAATCTATCAAATTTATTAAGAAATCGTCGATATTCGAAAGTGGTAACTACAAATACGATTATCCTGATCAACTATATCCTTAAATAAGGATTTCAGTTGACCCAATCGAATTGTGGATTGTATTGATTATAGAAGATTATGGAAAACGAATTTTCTGCTATATTTATTTTCCTAAAAAAATATTTAGATTCAAAATTAGTCATTAAAATTTATAAGTGTTTGTGGGCTAGTGGGTAGAGAGCAAGCCTAGTACTTCTAATTTCCGAGTTCAAATCCCGTATAAGGCAAACATTTAAAAAATTTATTTTTTTTATTAAAATAATATATTCAAATGTTTAAATAACAAATACATATATCAACAAAAATGAAATTAAATTGTGGTGCAGTAAACAAGGGTGTGAACTGTGAATCTGAATGCACAGGTTCGATACCGGAAAAATCTAAAAATAATTTTTTTTTAAATAAAATTTTGTCAAACGTAATAATATTTTTGTGGAATATAAATATTAAATTGTACAACTAAATATTGGATTTCACAACTAAAAATATAATTTAATATGACAACAAATTCGGTGGCCACAACTGATACTGTTGTCTGGGTGTGCATTCGAGTAGAGAAGAGATGTCTTGTCGTTCCTGAAATATTATGAAATAATAAATTAAATAAAGAAAAGTTAATTAACCCTTAATAAAGAAAATTTATTGTGTAGTTACTTAAGGTTTTCTATGCCTTAAGTAGACCCTGGACACGACTGAACTATCTCAGTTCTTAGATCTCGAAATTGTGGACAAATTTGAAATCTAGTTAGGGACAAATTTGAAATCTAGTTAGGGAGATATGGCGCATCAGATCCAATTGGATCTGGACATATAATATCTAGTCAGATTCAATATATATTTTTATTTTGGTGTCTCTGGCTACGATCTCACACTACATCTGATTTAAAGTGATATATTACCAGATATGATGTTATAGGATCAGATCTGTTCATATATGGCCACAAAAATCCCAAACTTTTCTAGATCCCTTCAGATATTAACTAGATCAGATTAGATCTGGTCATTAATATGTGATCAGATGTAGCATCGAATCTAATAAGAATCAATCATATCTAATTAGATCCAAACAGATATGATCAGATGTAATCTTCAATTTTTTGAATCCAATTTTTGCCTTCTAGTTTTGAGATTGGGCCGCTAACAAGTATGGATTTGTATTTGTTTTCTTCCCCTTACCACATATAAATATTTTGATCAAAATTTGTGGGGTCACTGCTGCCCCTGTCCGGCAGAAAAGTTAACGAAAAGTATCGGCAAAGTTTAAGTTAAAGTTATAACGAATTTTGTTATAGGTGAAAACTGACCGGGTCAATAGGGCAAGTACATGTTAAAGCGACCAGTCCTTTTCATATAAAAAACCGGTTCCGTGACCGGTTCCTATCACAATGAACCGGTCACTTGTCCTGGGATAGGCCCTTTCCGCGTAGGGTACCGACTATAAACTTAAATTCCCAGCAAAAATAAAGCTGCCAAAGAAGCAATAAAAGCATCACTACTATGGCAAAGGCATCACTTCTTTTTTGGTGGTTTCATCGATGAATTTAACATTATCGTGTCGTAGGATGGAAGTATTCAAATGTAGCTACTAGCAATACATATACTTTACTCTAAGGAAGCAATGATAATACAATGATTAGATATTCCGATGCATGAGTGGAAAATGTTCATATACTTTGTAATATTTAAGCTTTGATGGAAATTTAATTCATAAGAATGAAGAAAAATAAGTTTAAAGAAGCAAAATTTATGCATTGATACACAAATACTCTTTATTTAAACAAATAAATAATTCTGCTTTAGTGAAAAAGCATTTTTTAAACATTTTTCAAAAATTTTAATGAATTTTTAGACAAATTTTAAAATATTTTTGAATAATTCAAAAACTGGTTGTACAATTTTGAAATATTTTTAGACATTTTTAAAATATTTTTGAATAATTTTAAATAATTTTTGCACAATTTTAAAACATTGTTAGGCAATTTGAAATAATTTTTACACAATTTTAAAATTATTTTGGTAAATTCTGAATTAAAACTGGAAATGATGTAGTGTTAAATAAAATACATAATGCAAAAATGCACAGATTGCGCCGTCATAACTATTTAAGGCTGAAAAAATGCAAATGACAGGCCAGCTAGTTTCAATTAAAGGTAAAAAATCTGGTTTTCTTGATTTTTCAAAACTTTTATAAAAATTGCAAAACTGCATAAATTCTAACCCTCATAAAATTTTAAACTAAATTATAAAAAATGATTTAATAAAAAAATTAAAAAAGTTCATCAGAATTATTTTGTCAATTTAAATAAATGCTTAAGACTCAAAAAAATATACGATATACTATAACTAATGCATTAGAAGTAATGAAGAGTGATATTTTATGATATGAATCGGGTTTATATCCAGATCACTGCATTTGAAATATAAACACATGAATATGAACATAGAATACCACAAAAAAGTCATAAAAGAATGTCAACTGAAGTTTAGGAAGCAATGAAAGAAGTTATAGTCACAGAATGACTAGCATTTTTTTTTGCTGGGCTTATAATGCAAGAAGTAGGCATGTTGAAGAATTTTTTAATTAGTCGATATTAAATACAAATTATTCTTTTGGATTTTTTTAAGTAAGAACATTTTACTTTAGTAAAAGCCAGTATTATTTATTTATTTTTTTTTTTTATTTATTAATCATATAATTACAAATTATATGTTAATACCCTAACCGAGCACTAGCAACAAAGGCCTTCGGCTCGTTGTAGCGAAAACAGACCAGAGCCTCTGGTGGGAATTGAACCCACGACCCCCGCACTGATAAGCTAGGACGCTACCAACTATCCTACCGGGGCGCTCAATAGCCAGTATTAGTACTTATGAAAAATTATAATTAAGTTTAATACTATTCAGGGGTAACTACTTAACTCCTAGGTCACCAATTATCCTAACATTGTGTGTAACGACTTATTATTATGTTACCATTATTAAAAACTTACTTTACTATGAGTAACCATCCTAATAACTAAGTATGTATTCTCACTTTTTTTGTAAGCAAGAGGGTAATGACCAGAATTTTGGGACATCGCGAACAAAAGTAACCCTTATTGTGCTACTTACGCTACTTACTCTCTCAATTACTTGGTAATGTCTTTTTTTGTTGAAATATTCTTTGTAAGGCTGTTTTTTCAAACTTAATTTAAGTGGAGTACACACTTTCAATATAATTGATAAATTTTTTAAAAATAGACAAAATGTTTTAAGTTTTAAGTTTGAAAAAAAACACAACATTAAAAAAAATATTCCAACAACAAGAGGCACCATCAAGTAATTGATTAAATTAGTTTTCCAAAAAAGTGGACCAGATTCTGTTATAATTTGGACGTATTTTTTCCTTCCGCTTATTTGGGGCAGATTTTATTCGGTATAACTTTTGACCATAGTGTACGTGTGATTAGTATTTACATACAAAACATTCATATTGTGTTCGCATCAGAATTTTTTTTGTTTATAATGCTAATGCCTTCTATATAAATTTATTACTTTGAGTTATTGAAAACTATAATTTTTGGTTAATTATTATTATTATTTAAGTACAAAAATATATAATTTAACATTAATAAATTATTTTTCATAACTTTGATAGGAGATATAAGGAGACTTATGTACTTTCGATAATGTTAGAGTATCCGTAACACATAAATAATTTCAGAGTCGTACATTAAAGGGGTCAAATTCTAATTTTATTAGCTTGTTAGCTTTTTACAGCTTTAAGCAATTAAACTCCCAGTAGAAAAAAATACTAATACAGAAGGAGTAGTACGAGTTCTATCACCTCTCCATAAAAACAACTGTAGCATTTAACATGGATATGTCATAGACATGCGGGCAATAGTCCCCAATTTCCTACTTTAAAACTATTGCAAAGTTACAATTTAAGGCAAAACTGAAAAACGGATCCAGCTCTCTCTGACTCTTTGGCAATAGTACTGTACCGATTTTTTAAGGCATCTTTTATATAAATGAGATACAACGGTTTTTCTTAGATAAAAGCAATAAATCCTTTTTATTTGTATAATTAGGTTCATTTAAATAATTTAAATCATTAAAATAATATTAAAAATGATTTGTATTTATGATTTCAATTTACAATAAAAAATATATTTTGTTTATTTGCAAACTCAGACTTTATTATTTAAACATATGTTAATAAAATTAAATCTTTTGAGACAGTCTCTTCATATTTACTATTACAATAATAAAGAACTGGTTCAAAGTTATTGTTTTAGTCAAACTGGTACTAATGAGACATTTACGAAACTGGTTATGGAGTGTCTTATTTGGACAAGTACTTGAAAATATAAAAAGGGTGTATTTGACTACTCTGATTTTATAATTAAATACAATTTTTTATCAAAATAAGAATTTTAAAACTTGTATTTAATTATTGGTATTTTTTTAAACAATTCCAACATAGATTCTATTTAACTAGTTCCTAACTGATCTTGTTTCGTAATTATTACTACTTTTTAAAATTAGTTCGCCTATTTGCTATTGGTTTGGTAACATCAATGTTTTTGACATCATCTTCACTAAATTTCAAATATTTTAAACAATAAAATCACCCTTATCCAATGTATTACCTTCTAAACTATCGGGTCTGTTTTACTTAACGTTAAACACTTTTTTTTTTGTTAAAGTCAGCTTGTAATAACTTGTTTTGTTTTAAATTGTTAATGATTATTTTAATAAAAATAACATATTTTATTTAAATGCTTTTAAAATAAGCATGTGAAAATATATGAAAATATGCATGTAACTGCTTTTATATTTTAACATATTAGGGTAATTCTTATTTATGTAAAAATCTTGTTGTTTTTGCAAACAATTGAAAATATTGATTTTACAGAAGAACAAAAATTCAACAAAAACATTTTATTATATATGATACAATATGTGCAAACACATTTGAGATATTGTTATATAATGTAGTTCCATATCTAGAGTATTTTTGATATGGTAAAAGTTATAAATTTATATAATTACCCAGAAAAAAAAGTAGCAAAAGAAGAAGAAGCAGTGATTTTGATTCCGGTGTTGTGAAAATTTGGATCGGAACCAATGATTTTTACATAGGGGTGTCATAGGGTGAAAAATTAAATCTTTTGTTCTTCCCAAATAAATTTTGAATTTGTAATTTAGATTTCTACAGGACATCAGTAATCGAGCCTTAGCCTCAGTTTCACAATCTCCCGTTAGCTTCTACCTGGGAATTTAACTGACACATTTGTTGTTGTTTTTCATGAAATTCAGCAATCGGGCCTTATTTATCTCTATTCGAAATGTTTGCAACTTTTACTACAATGAATTTTTTACTTTTTGTAGCGTCATAGATTTGAAAAGTGTTTAATTTCATTAAAAATCACAGTTTTATAAGTTGTGAAAAACAACTTCCTTAGAAGAGAAAAATCAGAACTAAACGACACTTAAGAATCAATAAAAATTTAATTCCTTAAGAATCACTTCCATTTATTTTAGCTGGGTACACGTGGCCCCATGTCAATGGTTTTGAATCTCAGTCAGGGAGATACAGTTTTTGTGCTTTTAATTTATTTTTATTTCCTTATTAACACAGAACATCTCTATTTTAACAAGAATAATTACATGTTTGTTTTTAAGCTGATGTTGTTCTGCTTTTTAATTAAAAAAAAAACACTAAAAACTAAAACAAAATTTGAATATTTCTTTGTTGATTACAATATTTTAATATGTTTTATGGTGTAGTTTGTACAAAAATTGAGTTGACATGTAATTTTAACATATAATAGTTGAATTTGTTTTTAAATATAAATACTAGAAGATGCCTTAAATTCAATTACAGTCTTTCAACTGCTTTCAATCGGAAACTCAGAATTATACATAATTTAAAAAATAAAATCGAGTTATTTATTTTAAAACAATGAAAGTATTCATCATTTTGTTTGCCTTAATTGCCGTTGCCTCGGCAGGATATATTCGTTCTGCAGGATGGGGTAACTCTGGCTGGTTAAGCCACTATGACTCTGGTCATAGTGGCAGTTATGGTGGCTACAGTGGTGGCTATGGAGGTGGATATGGAGTCGGTTATAGCAGTAGCCCCAGCATTGTAAAAGTAATTCGACTTGGAGGTGGTGGTTGGAATAATGGTGGTTGGAATAATGGAGGTTATGGTGGCTATGGTGGCTATGGCGGTGGTAACGGTTGGTGGTGAAATCTTTAAGAGTTGTATTATGTAATACAAATTAAACAGTAAAGTTTCCTTTTCACGATCATGTTTTTTTTATGTAAATCTGTATTTTTTTTTTTTTGTAAATAAAATTTTGTATTCTTCCTGTAAAATTTGTGTAATTCATTTAAATCGATAGTATAGTTATAAAGAAGTGTAATTGGCTTCGAATTCTTACAACTGTGATTAAAAATACAAGTATGTACCTCAAACTAACAAGAAAATACTCTCCACCAAGAATATGTAGTTTCTAGAATATTTCAACATTAACATTTTTTACAAAACTTTCAAATTTTAAACCAATATAAGTGGTGAAAATTTATATATTAATTTATTTATTTATTTTATTTATAATTCATATAATTACAAATTATATGTTAATACCCTAAACGAGCACTAGCAACAAAGGCCTTCGGCTCGTTGTAGCGAAAAGAGACCAGAGCCTCTGGTGGGAATTGAACCCACGACCCCCGCACTGATAAGCTATCACGCTACCAACTAGCCTACCGGGGCGCTCGAAAAATTTATATAAGTATATATTTTTTTGCTTAGTCCATACGACATGATTTTATATAATATTATATAGTTATATAATTTTATTAAATCAGGACAAATTTAGTACCATTAATTCAGCCATGATATTTTTGCCCAATTTCTGAATATACACCCAGAGAAAAGATTGGTTGCAATTCGATCAAAACCATTAACATTTATTTGTGAGGATTTTATTTTATTTGGAATTACCTAAAATCCATTAATAAAGCAAAAATGTTGTATTGGGAATTAAAAAAAAAGGGCAAAGAAACTTAAAATCAATCCTATTATTCAATTAATGGTATTTCCAATCATCTTTCAAAATAAAATTCGTTTAGTATTTGTGTGCGGTGGAAGCAATCATATATTTATTGAATATATTAGTAATTTGGTACAATCTATCAAATTTATTAAAAAATTATCGATTTTCAAAAGAGGTAACTACAAGTACGGTTATTCTGATCAAATATATACATAATTTAATTGGGGTTTCAACTGAATTGTAGATTGTATTGATAATAGACGTCACTAATGATTGGTAATGCCCCACAAAAACAACTACTTACCAGGGTATTTACTCGCTTAATTACTTTTGTTCGCGATGTCCAAAAAGTAATGGGTACTCATTATTTTTTGGCTGTTAGTAAGCGAGAAGATAATGACCACTCATTACTTTTGGGATATCGCGAACAAAAGTTATTAAGCGAGTAAGTTGCCTGGTAAGTATTTGATGCCATGTTATTGCTGGGGATAAACAAACTTTATACTAATACTAATATACTATAGTTGTTTTCTTAAAAAATTGTTTAAATTCAAAATTTGCCATCAAAAGTGTTTATGGTGCAGTGAATAGAGAGGTACTCCGAATTTCCGTGTTCAAATCCCTGAATAGGCAAACATTTAAAAAATATTTTTTTTATTTAAAATATAATATTCAAATGTTTAAATGGCAAATATATCAAAGAAAATTAAAATTAGTTGTGGTGCAGTAAGCAAGAGTGTTTGCTATGAATCTGAATGCCCAGGTTCGATACCGGAGAAATCTAAAATTTTTTTTTTTAAATAAAATTTTGTGGAACGTAATAATATTTATGTGGAATATAAATTTTAAATTAGACAACTGAATATTGGCTTTCACAACTAAAAATACACCCAGAAAACAGTATCAGTTGTGGCCACCGAATTTGTTGCCAATCGAATTCTGGCGGTTACGACAACTATTTTTATATTAAATTATTTTTTAAGTCGTGAAAGCCAATATTCAGTAATTTAATATTTATATTCCACATAAATATATTACGTTCCACAAAAGTTTATTTAAAATAAGTTATTTTTAGATTTTTCCGGGAGCGCCCCGGTAGGCTAGTTGGTAGCGTGTAAGCTTTTCAGAGCGGGGGTCGTGGGTTCGATTCCCACCAGAGGCTCTGGTCTGTTTTCACTACAACGAGCTGAAGGCCTTCGTTGCTAGTGCTCGGTTAGGTAATTAAAATATAATTTGTAATTATATGTTTAATAAAATAAATAAATAAATAAATAAATACATTTTTCCGGTATCGAACCTGGGCATTCAGATTCACAGTTCACAACCTTGCTTACTGCACCACAATTTAATTTAATTTTCTTGGATATATTTGTTATTTAAACATTTGAATATTTTATTTTATTAAAAAAAATTTATAGTACAGTAAATTTACTTAATAAATGGTTGCTTCTACTGTACACAATTTCTAAACGAATTTTATTCGTGAAGTTTTTTTGGAAATACTAATAGTTGGATAATAGTATTCTTTTTCAGTTCTTTTTCTTTTTTTAATTCCCAATGCCATATTTTTGCTATAATAATGTATTATATGTTGTTCCAAATAAAATAAAATTCTAACAAATATATGTTAATGTTTTTGATTGAGTTCCAACCAATCTTTTCTCTGTGTGTATAATTATGTTATATATACTCGTAAGTTCCGAAGATACAATTACATATATATAACACAATTATACGAAAAATATAGTCTAGTAAAGTCAGCCATTATGTATAGCAGTGTGTAACTAAATGCTTACATCACGACCAATCCGGCAGACCGAGTTTATATCCTGGCATTGTTTTTTTTTAGAATTTTAATATATTTTTTTTAATTTAATTTTTTTTTTATTTTTTATACGTTTTTTAATAAATTAGTTTCTGTGTATATTATATTGTGGTATCTAATCTGATACAATTCGATCTGACATTTATCGGATAAATTTGGATATTACTTTATGCCTAAATATATTGCTGGATCTAATTTGATATGCAATTTTTTGGATCGTTTTTTGATTCTTTTAATCCCCAAATATATTGCTGCACTTAAAAAAGTTTGTAAGTTAAAATAACTGAAAATATCATTTAAAAGAAATGATATTTCATTTAAAAACCGGTCTACTTAATTTGCCATTTGTTATTTATTTTTAAATGCTGATTAATCAACTGACACATCCGTAAGAAACCAATGATATAGTCAGTTAAAATAAATGTCAAAATTTTACCTACCAATCCTTAAAAAATAAAGGTTTTTTCATTTATTTGAAATTATTTCCCTTTTTGTATTTATTGTTTTTTTTAATGTACTCGTACAATACAAAATGTATGTATGCATATGAAGCTATAAACACTTTTTGTGTGAATGTATTTGTGTATGTATGTGTGTTTATGAAGTTCTTGTAAATTGTATTGAAAAATTTTGTATATATACAACCAATTTAAATAAAAAAACAAATTGAAATTTTTTGAATATTTTTTTTTTTTTTTGAAACAGACACAAATAAACCACAAGTTACCGTTTTGTGGGTAAATTTTTATTAAATTTCAAACAAATGAAAAAAATAAATGAAACTGAAAAAAATCGGTAAATGATAATAAATTATTTTTAATAAATGTATAAAAAAGTTAATGTAGATATTTCTTTGAAAAATAAATGTATGTTCCTTTATTTTTAAATGGAACGGAAAACTTTTTTATTAAATTACAAACAGTTAACTACATAATATTCTGAGTGTGGATCTAATTTGATCCGCCATTACCCGGGATTATATAAAATTTAATTATATTACAAATTGTACAATACTTGCCAAGAAATTTGAGATAAAGTTATGTATTATTCATTATTAAGCGTATTTCCGATATGATATAAGATATAATTATATATGGCAATACATTTTTTTATTAATTTTTATTTTCATATTGGGCCATTCCATGTCAAACCGCACAGAAAGCTCTCATTTTCGCATTTGTCATATCCGATTTTAATGAAATCGCCACAAATATTGTAAATAGGTAGTGTTTTATCAAATCATTAAGTTGGCAAATTTTCGTCGACGAGTTCATATGCAAAAGCTCACATACAAAAACAATATGTATACAAAACTTTGTACACAGAAACACACTCATAGCATGTACAAGATTTCGCGTATAAAAACCGTCAAGATAAATATGCTTATGCTCATAACTCAGGAACCAAATTAGTCACCATCTTAAAATTTTGCCACAAATGTAGAGAAGTCTTAGTTTTTAACATATATTTTTTCAGAATTTAAAAAAAATTGGATTTTGAGATATGGGTCTTTGAGCATTAAACATAAAAAATGATTTTTAACCTTTTAATACAAGGTAATTTTTTCACCTTTAAAATGGTGCCAACATTTAGAAATTCAGGGCGACTTTGTATGAACACTTTTTCGATATTTTGACGTTTTTGCAAATTTTCATGACGTCATATTTCGAAAACAAAAAGGGTTTAGGGTCGTAAGGATAATGATTTGATAAACAATATTTGTGACGAATTTCATTAAAATCAGAGATGACAAATCCGAATGCGATGTGCGGTTTGAGCTGAAATTGCTCTATTATTACTTTTTGTGTATTAGTTTAAATTAAAGCTTAAGATCTTTTTTTATTTATAAAAATTAATAATAAATATTTAATTATCCCTAAAATAAATATTAAAGCTCAATTTAAACTAATATACAAATCAAGAAGTTCGAAGAAAACTAAAATAATTTTTTATTAATACTTTTTAACAGAAAAGTCAGCTATGACTACAGAATTCATTGCATTAATTTCAAATTTAAAAATTGGATTGCCTTAAGCTCATTAATTCAGTTGCTGCAACCAAATTCAGCTATCGCAGCCTAATTTGATTGAAACAATCCCATTTCAACTGCAACAATATAATTTCAGTTGCAACAGCCTAATTCTAACCAATTCTTTCTGAGGGTGTTGTTTTAAAAATCCATTATTTTTAGGTATTTTTGGAAAGTGTACAACTACTTATTCTAAATTTATTAAAATATAATTAAGCTCAATGTTACACAGTTTGGGCCTGTAGATTTCAAAAATGGTATCAGTTTCTCTAAAACTTGTCTAGTTTATAATTGATCAAATGAAAATAAAAATTACAGGTGAAAAATTACATCACTTTAATTCATACTTACAACAAAGAATATTATTTTTCATGATCAGTAGAGTGGTTGGAGTTTGACGATAATCCGGATTATTAAAAATTGAAGTATACATATTAAGATCAAAAGTTTTAAAAATTCTAAAGTTTTTTTTAATGATAAATTGAAAAAAAGAATAAATTTTTGTGTAGTAAATTTAAAAAATTTAGTTAAATAGCAATAGACTAAAATCGTAAAAGCTTTAGAAAGCATATTTATATGTTTAAATCTTTGTCTGCCTTTAAGTAGTTTTTTCATTACAATTTGTGTTTTTTGTGTGTCTAATAAAATGTTTAAGGATAAAATGTAACCCTAATGTACCCTTCAAATGTGTGATTTGAAATACAAAAGTAATTAATTATAAATCCATATTAACAGATCATAAAATATTGTAATTGTTAAATCATGATGAACATGTTGTTCTCTGCCATCATCATCATCATCATAGGAACGCCATTTTCAAATACAATCACTAATGAACACAATTCAATTAGGGATCGTATAGTTTGCTGTTTTAACTTAAAACCTTCTAAGTTATAAAGATGTATGAAAAAGATATAAAATAATTGAATTGTCTAGGTACATTAATGTGAGATGATTTAAAAGTATCATTAAAGCTTTAATATATTCTTGATCAAAAAAAGAATTATTCTCATAGTCTTAATCTACAGGGTGTCCGCCGGGAAGGTATACTGTTGGTACCACATGTTAATCAAGCCCAAAGCATGCAGGCGTTAAAAAGTTTTCAATCCTATGACGATATCGCTTTCCATTCACAGTTACCATTACGTCGTTTTCATTTTCAAAGAAGTAAGGTCCAATGATTCCTCCTAACCAAATTGCACACCAGACTGTAACTTTTAATGGATGCAAAGGTGACTGATGAATAATTTGAGGGTTTTCCATTGCCCCGAACCGACTATTCTGTTTATTTACATATCCATTCAAATGAAAATATGCCTCGTCACTTATTATGATTTTTTCATGAAAATCGGGTTTGTCAAGGGCGAGCTGTAACATCCTATTGGTATATTGGTAAATGGTCTTGTGGAAAAAGCTCTTGTGTCAACTTTGTCAATCCTTGTGCAAAATTGTGGCCAAAGTTGTTCTTTGAAGACCAATCTCCTGAGCACGGCGTCGAATTGAGGTTGATGGATTGATTTAAACACTTTTTTGGGCAGCAGTAATGTCTTCAGCCGGTCTTGCAGTACGTTGTGGTCCATGCTTTCACTACACGATAAATAGTGCGTTTTGTTGGCACGTGGCACGTGTCTACTTCACGACTGCCAAATATGAACGGTCAAGACTAATGTTTACCAGAATGGCGGCAAAACAAAGTAGTATACCTTCCCGGCGGACACCCTGTTCTCCCTGATTTTGAAAACTGTGAACCTCATCAAAATAAAAACTGCTGTCATGTGACATGATTTAGCGGGACATATTTCCTTTTTTGAGTACAACTTGGTAAATGAAAAAAATAAAATGCATTTTATTGTAATTTGAATATTGCACATGTGTCAATATGTGAAAATGTGAATATCCCAATTTAAACTTTTATTATGGAACATCTGATAATCCATTATGTATACATACACTCATAAAAAGTTGTAAGTAGGGAATTTAGTAAACCTTATTTAAAAAAGTTTTCCATAAATTTAATCTCATTAGTAGTTCGTAGAAAATACATAGATTTTTGTTTAAATTTGATCCAAATATTTGCAAACACTGAAAATTTTTTTTTTGGTCACAAAATAGTTTTTTTTTTTTTTTATAAATTTTACCAAATCGATTAAAAAATAATGTTTGTAATATGTTCGTAGTACCAAGATTTTTTTGCTTGAGTGTACACCAAAGATTATTTAACTGTGCATTAAGTATTTTTAGTAACTATTAACACATAAAACCATGTTTATGCTTGAGTTCTGAACACAAAAAAACAACTTAAAGTTAATATGAGAAGTACTTGACTAATTGCTAAAAAAGGGAAAATTTAGAAAATTTAATTCTAATACAAAATTACAACGAATTATTGTATATAAAGGCTGAATGCAATACGATTTTTATAGTCAGTTGAATTTAATTAATTGCTTTAAAAACATAAAATTACAATACGGGATTTTGAATATCATTAGATATAAAGAATTGTGATTTAATAAAAAAAAAAATCATCAAGATGCGAGTATTTGTTGTATTATTTGCAATTTGTTTGGCTGCATCAGCATCAGCAGGATTTTTGGGTGGATCAGGAGGCGGTGGAGGAGGAGGCCATAGCGGTGGTAGTAAAGGTGGATATGGTGGCAGCTCTGGAGGAAGTGGTTGGTCTGGAAAACAACTAAGTGTTGGTGGAAGTGGTGGTGGTTATGGGGGCGGATCAGGTGGTGGCTATGGAGGTGGTCATGGCGGTGCTTCTGGTGGTATTAAACAAGGAGGAGGAGGAGGTAAAGGAGGTAGCAGTTATGGTGGTAGTTCCGGTGGAAATCCTTGGGCTAGCAAGCAAGGAAGTGGTGGTGGAGGATATGGTGGCAGTAGTGGATTTGGTGGTAAAAAACTCAGCTTCGGAGGTGGCGGTGGCGGCGGCAAACATGGCTCTGGTAGTTCTGGCGGTTATGGTGGTAAACTTGGTGGAGGTGGTAGCAATCCTTGGGCTGGTAAACAAAGTGGCGGTGGCTGGTAAATCATCATTCATCTCCACACAATGACCTCAGTATATGATATTACTCTAAATAGTATGATCTTTTATATAGAAATGTGTTCATTTTCTAATAATTAATAAAACTTTTTTGATATGTTTGCAAACAAAAAAAAAAGTACAAAAATTTTAGTCGGGCATGCCGACTTTACTACGTACGACTTGGGTCATATACGGGGAAGGAATTTTGGAGCAAAAAATATAGTGAAATACATATATAATAACATAGGTGTAATGAATAGTGGGTCCGAGCCAGATATTTTAGATAGTAACTGCATACTGTGGGGTATTATTTTCCGATTTCTCCAAAATTGGAAAGTATCGGGCTTCTAAACTATATGCTTTCTCTTAGATCAGATATAGAAAAGTCACATAAATATCGGAACAACAGTTTTTGATGTCTTGAAATTTCATACGTCAACATTGTGGATTTTCAGAGGTTAGTCTGTCAGTTATGTCTTAAGTTAATTTTATACAAAAAATTTAAAAAAAAAACGATAGAATAATTTTAATTTAAGTAATTTTTTGAACCTCTCGACGTTAAAAACCCTACAAAAAAGCAGCAGATACTGAGTCAAAATATTGCTTAAAATCGCTTAGGCTTGTCAACACAATTTAAGCTGAATACATTCAATTTGAGATAAGATCTTTCCGTGGCTAGTGAGTCACAAATTCCTACCGAATTAAACAAAACCTTGTTTCCAATTGCTTTTTTTAATTTTTTATTAATTAAGAAATATAAAGAATAAATACATATTTCATAACAAAACTAGTAAAATTAATATTAAATAAACACAATAATAACAAAACTATATTTATTAAAGAGTTCTCAAGATCTGAGAGTTCTTGCATAGAAAAACTCCTATTGTTTTAGTATCTTTCTAATGAAATAATTTCTAATCTTTTTCACAGAACAATAAATATTTTTCACAGAACAATAAATGCAGTTTATAATGGTTTTTTCTTGGACATTTTCCGACGTAATCACTTTTTTAGAAATATTTCCTACCTGAGAGTTTATCAATTGAAAAAAAGTTCTCAAAAATTAGGATTTCTCTATGGAAAATGTCTTTAAGTTCTGAGGTTTGTGTTCCAGATTCAGATAGATTTTTTATAGAAAAAGTTTTTTAGAATCTGATGGTTTTTCTACAGGAAAATTTCTTTGAAATATGATGGGTTTTCTATAGCAAAACCAATTTGGTTTTCCTTAGGAAAATGATCAGAATCTGAGGGATTTTACATAGAGGAATATCCTCATACACTGAGCATATTTTTAAAGGGAAATGTTATCAAAATTTGAGGGCTTTTTTTACAAAAAAAATGTCCTTAGAATCTGATGATTTCTCTATAGGCAAATGTATTTATAATCTGAGTTTTTTTAGAAAAAGACCTCAGAATCTAAATGTTTTTCGTAGAACAAAATTCTTAGAATTTAATGTTTTTTTACAGGAAAAAGTCAACAGAATCTAAGAGTTTTTCTGTAGAAAGAAAAATCCCTTATAAGCTGTGGGTTCAACAGAATAGTGGAAAATTTCATTTTTTTGGTTAAGAAAATCACAATTTTTCTTTCTATAATTTTTAGATACGGTTTGGAAAACTTTTTCTTGCAGACAATACTTTAGGTCCAAGTGTTTATTCAGAAAAAAATGTTAGGTTCTGATGAAGCTTTTAATGAAAGGCAAGATACAGCAATGATTTTAAATTAATATACCGCTTGGAATATATGGCAATATGAATCAAAAACATCAATACAAATTCAAAATATTCTGTTTCACAGAGTGGAGCAGAAATATTTATCGGATGTACAAACAAATACTTAATTCCGACAGGGAAGGTAATTCGATATTTAACGATTCGTTTTTTTCTGTTTTGGTTATTTATTTTAAAAATTATCTTTATATATTTTTATTCTGAGAAACTTTCGATAGCAGAAGTTGCTTAGGACCTCAGAGATCTTCTAAAGTTTGGTCGAAAAATAAATTAGTAGAAAAATTTGTAAACAGTTTTCAATCCCACTTTACTATTTTTGTACTGATTTTCAATAAAAAAATTATTACTTAGCAAATCTTTTTGCTATTTACATTTTACAAATTACAGAGTTTTTACAGAATATTTACAAATTTTTGTTGCTAATTTCAGAAATCGCTTTACAAATTTTTAAAAACCGATTTGCTAAAATTAGCAAAAAAAAAAAAAAAATTACTTATTTTAAAAAAGTGGATATTGAAGGAAAAGTTATTTCTAATTAAAACTTACACCTACAAACTTAAATTGCTTTAAAATGTTACATATATTAAAAAAGGGATCGGAAGTGAATATACGGACTCATGTCTAAAAATAGGACATCCATTTAAAATAGCACTAAAAAATGTTTTTATGGTTTTAAAAATCAGGCCTAAAACAACTAAAATTTGACTTTAAAAGCCATTACAGACTTTTTTTTGGTGAGTGTAGCACTGTTTTTCACAATATTTTCCATCTTCCCTTTTTTACTCCTATTTCATATTAACATTTCAATATGATATTGAATCCAACAAATTATAAATGAAATGCAAACTTACAGCTCAACAATAACATATGTATATACCAAATAAATATTCCGAGCATACAGGTACTATCCAATGTAAAAGCTAAAAAAACAACACAACCAAAAATGTTTTGTTATGCTTTTTTGTAAACAAAAATAAAAAGAAATCTTTTATTAACCAGTCTCGCCTTGGGACTATGGGAATGAAGTGGGTATAAACGAAGTTATTGGCATATCGTTAGCTCACAACTAAATCCTCCTTACCAGAACCATCAAATGTTGATGAAATCGGGATATATGTTAAAGAACAAAAAGCTATCAAGGAAAGTGCTTTAAATGATTTTAATGAGGTAAAGATATGTCATAGAACAAACAAATTAAAGATTCACCTGACTTGGTTTCTGCTCCATCTCGGAATTTGAAGTAGAAAAGAAATTTCTGAAAAGTTTTTTATACATTTTCTACCAGCGGTTTTGACCACAAACTTTTGCTGTTATTCATTAAATAATTAAATATATTAACTTATGGATTTAAACTATTTGTTTTTTTTTTTTGAATCTATAATTAATTTTCATCCTGAACTTTTTGTCCCCTGCCTCCCTTTTGAAGGCCCACCCGAAAGGATAAAAAAGTATACGAAAAATAGTTTATTTTTAATCTAATTGTAAATAATTGCATAAAAAAGAAAAACAAAAAAATGTTATTAATTTAAATAGTTAACAGTTCAAATAAATTTTAGTATACACAAACTAGTTATTACAGCTACTCAAGCTGATCGCCAGACGGCTTGAACATGGCTGGTCGAGATATAGACCGCTGGGATAATTAGGGCACTAAATGTAAAATTACCAAACAGAAGCCCATGAGCCAAATTGATTTTATGAACTCTATAAAAAACAAATACCGAATTAACTTCGAATCATACGTGGGACTAATGCATTAATTAATTAATGCATAAATTAGTTGATAAAACTTGTCAAGAAATATATTTTACTACCATTATTTTAATTAATGATAATGATTTAAGGATTTGAATTCATTGATAAATTACAATGTTTTTGAATTTCATTATCATTACTAATGCAGAAATTAAATTTATTTCTGCCGATTAATATTTGTGTGTTTAATATTTTGTTTTATTATTTTCTGTATAAAGCTACTTTGATAATTTTCAAAGCGTATAAAATTTTTTGTTATCAAATGATTTTTCAATAAATTATAATAAGTTTTTTTTTATGCATTTGTGCTATTTCATTACAATTAGTAATTAAATTTTTAATGGAAAGACTTTTATTACCTGTTTATGTCTGACTCCTTTGTCTCGTTTTGTGCAACAGTTGGTGGCTTTAAGGCATCGATGGTGCCAAGTTGTCGAGATTTAACCAATGGGTGGCGCTGTTGTCATTAGAGAATCCTTTTTGATATTAATTTTCTTTTGCTTTTACTTACTTGTTCATTTTCTATAACTTTTTTTGTATTCATTCGTTGTTAACATCTCTTAGAGAAAAGTTCGAGAAATTTGTTGAAAAAAACCTGTACGCCATTTTAAAATTCTAAAGGGAAAAAATAAAGTGTGAAATTAAAAGGAAAGTAAATCGAATTGTACTTTTGTTTTTAGTTTTCTTTTCACGACAGAAGCTTGTTTTCCTTTTTTTTATCCTTTTTACTTGTCTGCCTAGAGAAGCTTTCGTTGGTGTTCCCAGTGGTTACAGTCCAGATACTTTGTTGCGGCATTTTTATTACCATTAAATTGTAATGAAATATTTTTCGTTTTTATAAGTGTGGGATAAAGGAGCTTTTTTTAGGTGTGCAATTTCACATTTAAGTCTTAAAATGTGGGGAGAAATGATCTGGTTTTTGTATAAAAACATGTCTTAAGTCCACGAAATAAAGATTTAAAATTAATTTGATATGCATATTGCCCATGTTTTGTACTAAGGTTTAAAATATTTAAGACCGGCTCGGGAAAACTCGGATAAAACCCGAACAGAATTAAATAAGAATTTAAAAATTTATTTAAAATACCGTTAATTTTTTTTTAATTTTGAATAACATAAACAATTGAAAATCAGTTAAAAAGGGGACTGTGTACTTTTTATTTAAAACAATTGTATTATGTTGTTTTTTTTTTAATTGTTAACAAATTTACTAACAATCAGTTTCACATTCAAAGGTTAAAAGCTATTTAACCCTAAATATTAATTTCAACATTAATATAAAATTTTTAATACTGAAGATAATTATTTACTATTTGAATTGTTTTTAATGAAAAAAATATATATTTTCCCACAATAAAGAAATTCAAACATTAAATATGTTTGTTATTTGTATTTTGCTAAATTGATTTCATTAATTTGCCATATTATTGAAAATGAAAATTACATCTGTATCAAGTTTGTAAAATCATGTGTATTTTATATAAAATTATGACAGTCACTGACAATTAAATGTAAATTTTATTTATTTTTAATAGTTCATGATCATTCAAATAAATTACAATATTTTCAATGTGATTATAAAATTACATTGTACCATCAATAAATAAATTGGTGGCATGGGTGTTTTGAAGTTATAAGTTTTTGTAATTTAACCCTTAACAGCATGCAATTCAAAATCATAATAAAAGTTATGTATTTTGGCAGAATATAAAAATTAATACCATACATCAATTTTTTTTTGGCGGAAAAAACAATAAGTAAAAATCCAAATATATGGGACAGAAAACTTTTATTTTTCTCTTAATATTTAATTAGTTTGTTTAATAGGCCTGTTTTTTAATCACTGGATTTATTTTGGATTTATTTTATTTCGTTAAAAATTCCGTATGTTGTGTCTTTCATTAAAAAAAAAAAATAAAATACGAGGGCGGATCAATAAGTCCGTGACTTTTCGAACTTCCCTCGTAGTTATATGAAATGCAACACGGCTCCCATCAGGTACCACCTGTTAATAGACTACTGTCAAATTTTGAGCAAGTTCCGTCATTAACTTTGCGTTAACAGCTGTTCCTAACATACAGCCTCGTGGACTTTTTTAAAAATGGAAAAAAGTGAATTTCGAGTGCTTATTAAGCCAAGGAAAAGCTTGACGCTGAACGTTCTGGATGGCCAATTGAAGTCAATACACCAGAAAAATCCAGGATATGGTGTTGGTCGATCGAAGAGTAAAAGTGCATGAGATTGTTGATGCCATAGGCATTTCATATGCCATTGTGGTTTCGATTTTAAATGATCAGTTGGACTTAAGAAAGCTGTCTGCAAGATGGGTGCCGTGTTTACTCTCAATAGACCGTAAACGTAATCGTGTGACAACTTCAAAAGATTGTTTGGAGTTGTTTAATCACAATTCGAATGAGTTTTTGCGGCGTTTTGTAACTGTGGATGAAACAAGGATCTATTACAACACTCCGGAGACCAATCAGCAGTCTAAACAACGGGGTTTTCCCGGTGAACGGGCTCCGAAGAAAGCCAAGGTAAGTTTGTCGGCAAATAAGGTGATGGCAACATTTTTTTGGGATGCACGCGGGATAATCCACATCGATTACCTTCAAAAGGGAAAAACAATAAACGACGAATATTATGCCAACTTATTGGACCGATTTAACGAGGATTTAAAAAAAACGACCCCATATGGCCCAGAAAAAAAGTTCCTTTTCATCAACATAATACACGAGTGCACACGTGTGTAATTTCAATGGCAAAATTCCATGTATTGGGCTACGAATTTGTACCTCATCCGCCATTTTCTCCGAATTTCGCCCCCAGTGACTATTTCCTATTTTCAAACCTAAAGGAAAGAGATTTAGCTCCAACGATAAAATTATTGATCAAACAAATGCCTATTTTATGGACCTCGAAAAATCCTATTTTTTTTTGGAAGGGATACAAGAATTGGAGAAACGTTGGACGAAGTGTATTAAGTTAAAAGGAAATTTTGTTGAAAAATAAATTTTTTTTCCAAAAAAAAAAAACTGTGTTTCATTCAAAAAGTCACGGAATTATTTTCATATAATTCTAGCACTTACTCTCATAGTGCAAATATAGAAATTAAAAAAAGCTAGGGGTAAATTGAATTTAAGCATTATAAATCCGTTTTGGATTTCGGTTAATCTAAGTATTTAAAATTTTTCAAAACTTAAATTTTTTTTTCTCTCATTGGAGGCAATTTAATTATTTGGACCCATTTATTTCTGCCCAAGAATAACCAATTGGTTAACATGTAGTAGCAATATAAAGATTACGTAATTCGAAACAACAATTTTGAAACTAAATCTAAATTTGTATAAGCTATTTTTTTTTGATTTTGGATAAATTCGTAAAAAATAAAAAATGTGGTGAAGAAAACGAGATATATATTACGAAAATCGATGCATAAATTAAATGTTATGGCGAATTATGTGTTATGAGTGACTTTTTCACAAAATATTTACAATTTTGAGTTGGTACCACACGGCGTATGAATAACAATTTTATTAATACCAAAAATTTTTATTCATACGCCGTGTGGTATTTAGAATTGTAAAATTCTTCGTTTTAAGAAGTTTTAAAAATAAAAAAAATTTATTTGGTTCGAGATCATAGAAACTTTTTTCAAATGAATTTATTTTTTTTTATTTAGTACTCATGGAGAATATTCAGAAAATTTATATAGACACTAGCCGAATGGAATGCATTTTCTAGTCATCTACGACCTTAATCAATATTCTCCATGCCCTTGAAAGTGCTAACAGTAAATATCTCTTATTAACTCACAATATCTTTTATTAACTAACAAAAGGAAAAAGATATTTATTCTAGCAATCAGTTGATTTTTTATTGAGTTTAGATAAAATTTACTTGCTATTCTTGTGTTTTTTACAACAAACAAATGGTAGTTGACAGAAGTAGTGTTGATATTTAACTAACTACGAGGAAAGTTAAAAAAATCACGTATTTGTCAACTTCTTTCGCTGACCTTGTTTTTAGGTACTTAGGAAAATATAATAAAAAAATTGATTTCCAAAAATCGCGAAGAGTCATTGAAGGAAATAATGTAAACAACATATTTTTTGCTTCGAAAATGTCGAATTTTTTTGCTAACAAAGCATCATTTGCGAGAAGTTTTGCTTTACTTCTTCAATTTGAATAAAAGTGCAGCTGATGCACTTTGATTGCTCACCCAGGCTTATTTAGAATTGCCAGCAAATACATGGTAATGACAGATCGTTGCTGTGTGGATTAATATGTAATTAAAGTTCATTACCTTTTGAATTACTTTAAAATACAAAATAATGACCTACTGATAATGGGTAATAGGAGTACTTATATGTACATTGAACATAATGATTTACTGGTAGTTACTGAAATAAGTACCGAAATTATTATTACAACAAAATTGAAAATTGTCTGCTGTAAAAAGTGATTTTGAAAAAAATTTTAAAATTTTAAAGGGTTTCTAATGTAAAATAACATTGCATAATCTTAAATTTTTGAATCCAAAAAGTAGATATTTTAAATATTTTTTTTATAAATTCAAATGCAAATTATTCTTATCGATTTCTTTAAATAAGGCAATTTTACTTAAGTAAGGTCCACTATTATTTTACTAAGAGTAACTACTTACTTCACTATTATAAGTAACCACTTATTTCTTCACTATAATTAACCAGGCTGGTAATTCATTATTCTCACTTTTTTTGTAAGTGAGAGCGTAATGACCACCCATGAATTTTGGGACATAGCGAACAAAAGTAATTAAGCGAGTAAATAGCCTGGTAACAAGTTAAACACTTTATGTGCTACTTACTCTCTTAATTATTTTATAATGTCTGTTTTTGCTGGGTGGTGACTTTAACACGGAAGTCAAAGACCGCCCAGGGTAGCCAAAAAAGTTTGAAGATGATGAATTGAAGGCATTTCTCGAAGAAAATTGTTGTCAAACTCAAGATGCAAAATCATTGCAGGTCACTCCAGCAGCTATTTCAAATCGGTTACAAGCAGCAGAATTCCTCCAAAAGCAAGAAAATTGGGTACCACACGAGTTGAAGCCGAAGGGAAATGTAACACTATTTTGCATGTACCAAATGCTGCTTGAAGGCCATAAAAAGAAGTAGTTTTTGCATTTAATCATTACTGGCACTGATCCATTACGGATCCATTACGATAACCCGAAGCACAAGAAATCGTACGTGAAGCCCAGCCAACTAGCCAAACCAACGACAAAGCCGAATATTCATGGCGCCAAGGTAATACTCTGTATTTGGTGGGATCAAAAGGTACCATCTACTATGAGCTACTGAAATCGGTCCAGACGAACAAAATTTTATCATGACAACGCTTGGCCACATGTTGTAAGACCTGTTAAAAAATATTTTGAAAATAGTGATTTTGAAGTTAGGCTTCACCCACCTTATAGTCCAGACTTTGCAGCGTCCGATTTCTAATTGTTTCGATCGATACAGAACGCTCTCACTGGAATACGCTTCACTTCGAAAAAGCATATCCGAAATTGGTTTGATTCGTGCTTGGCTTGAAAAAATGAGCGGAATCTATATGTTGCCAAAAAGATGGAAATAGTCATAGCTAATGATGACCAATACTTTAAATATATTTATATTGCACCAATGCTTCACAATAAACGCCCTAAATTGACCGAAAATCCCACATTTATAAGTTGATCTCTGCAGAAAGTTCCGAATATTTTAACATAATTATAATTATGTATAATATGAATTCATAATTCTTGTGTGCATATTATAAACACCATATTGGAAATATTTTCTGCCACCCACAAGTTTAAAAGGATTTAGTTGAACTTGGCATAGGGAGTATTTACACCTTAAGGAATAGGGGGAACATTGTAGAGATTGCGAATTTAAAGTTTTATATTTTTTATTGCACCAATCTTATGGGTTTGATATTTTATTTTAGGGCTTTGTGAATTTTTTAAGTGAAAAAATTTGAAAAATGTACAAAAAATCAATTTTTAATGAAGGGTATAAAAAATTCGATAAAACCGAATAAAATGATTTTTTTTGGTTGCTATTTAAAACTTTTTAAATTATAGCTTATGATAAATGTCTAAATTTGCCAGAAATATGAAGGAAAAATCCTTGAAATTTGATAATTTTTCTATATTTTTAATTTTTTACTAATTTTAAGTCAAAAAAAAAAAAAAAAAATAGATACCCTAGGATTAATACATTTGTCTTTGTCTGATTCAAACTAAATAAATTTTAATATTACGTACGATTAAATAATTTGTTTGATGATTAAACAGATCCTTGATTTCCTTTTGCTTCAAAAGCAATACATACCACTAACAAATACCTTTTCTTTGTTAAATAAAAGACTTTTTAAATATGTTTTTTTTTTTATCAAAAATTGTTTCTTATTTATATTTTTAATCGTTTATATACACATACATACACATTTACTATATTTATTAGCACCATTGTTATAATTTTTTTTTGTTGTTGTTGTAAACACATTAGAACACAAATATTTATTTATTTTTTTTTTTCATTCATTTTGAAGATATCACTGCTCAAAGGTAAGTTATCACGTTAAAGGGAAATTGAAATATCTTGCCAGCTTTGAAATATGTTTACCACTTCCAACCACCACCACCACCACCACCGCCAGAAGACCAACCACCGCCACCTCCACCAGATTTCCAGCCACCACCACTGCCTCCAGAAGACCAACCGCTGTTACCCCCAGATGGCCAACCACCGCTGCCTCCACCGGAAGACCATCCGCTGCTACCACCAGATGGCCAACCACCTCCTCCTCCTCCACCAGATTTCCAGCCACTGCTACCACCTGATGGCCAGCCACCGCCTCCTCCACCTCCTCCTCCTAAAGTAATAATTTTAATAACTTTGGTACCACCACCGCTACCACCACCGCCGGACCATCCGCCGCCACCAGACCATCCTTTACTGCCACCGCCGCCGCCAGACCAGCCTCCTCCTCCACCACCTCCTGACCAACCACCACTTGATTTTTGGGGCCATATATTAGAACTAGATCCTGACCAACCACCTCCACCTCCTGACTTAGACCAACCACTCGATTCTCCTCCACCACCTCCTGACCAGCCGCCACCACCACCTCCACCCAGGAATCCAGCAAAAGCTTGGGCGCTTAAGCCAACCAATAAAATAATAATAGAACTTTTCATACTTGCTTTATATTAACCGATCTTATACTGAAGGAACACTTCCTACCGCTTGGATTGAAGTGCCTCAACTACTAACAGTTAGAGATTAACAACAACTATTTATACCAACAAAACACTAGAAGAGTTTAAGTAAATACAAAATTTGACAAAGTTTTTATTTTTCCAACGCTCTGCCTTTTAAAATCGCCATCCAACACCACCACCACCACCCAACAACCACGACAAACACCAGGCATCTCTACTTGTGCCACCAATAGCAAATACCTCCTTCAACACTTCCTCCTCCTCTTCATGCTCATAATTTGCACTGTAAAGTCTTACAGCAAACAAATTCTATTCTTACGCTATGATTACGAACAAACAATGAACATAAGCTACTAGATTTTAAATTTTGTTTTATTTTTATTTTTGCCAACACATAAAAGCTGCCGAATAATAAACAATTCTCCTCTCAACTTGTACTATTTTTCAATTGTAAGTTAAGGTGTTACTTATTTGGAAAGGATATTATTGCTTGTTGTTAGTCAAGATTCAGATTATGATCAAATTTTAAAGTTATATCTGAAAAATTCAAAGGACTAAGATCAAAGGTAGAGTTTTGGTTCTATGAGCCAAAAAATGTTTATCAAAAATTTGTTTACTTCTTCAGTATCTGTAAAATATGCTTTATTTAAAATCCACCCTATTATAAATATTTATGCGCGAATCACTTGCTGCAGCAGCAATCCAACCGTCTAGTTATTACTTACTTGTTGCCAACTTTATTACACTACTGTTTACAATCTCACAAACAAATCTTTACAAAACTACGCCTTCGCATGACGTTGCAACCTCAGTTTATTGTATGAGCTCTGTTTACCCAATCTAAAATGCGTTCACTATCATTGAGCTAGTCAAATAATTATTAAATGTCCCTGTTCACACTGCTTTCAAGATTAATATAGAATTCTATTTTTTTCCTAAATGTTTAGTAATTCATTGTAAACCTTGATGCACTGGGCAAAACGCCCTGGAAAATTTTCAATATTAACATGGAATTTGGTACACTGAAATACCAAATCATTATTATGCCACTTAGCAGGGATTATAATCATTCCTTAGATCCAATTTTAACAGTTCTACTTGTTGATCCTTTGAATTAATACAATTTTGTGTTGCTGTGTGAACACGTTAACAAACAAAAGCCATTCAAATACATAATTTTGTTATTACACCTCTGTTTAAATTATCATTGTGAATATTATCATCACTAGCCACCATTTGAGCATTTTGTAGTTGACCATCAACTATGCCATAGAACTTGTATTCAGTACAGTATTAATTTAAAATTCGCTTTTGTTTCATACTCATCATCATTATCCACCATAAAGACAGACAGAAAAACAAGTTAACTATTTGCGAGGTCTCGTCTTCAGTTTGAATTATAGCGCCACTTATTTCAAATAGTTGGTCGTTCACAATACCATACAAAGTATTTGATTTCCCAGCAAAAGTATGGTAATAAATTGGACTCATTTCATATAGTACTTGGTAATGGGTACCAAATGCCCATGACAATATTTTGTATTACTGTTGATGGGTACTCTACACCATGTGCCATACACTACACTTGCCAAAAAAAGTCTGTAAAGGCAACTGAAAATTTTGCTGTTATTAGGGGAAATTTTGAGCCCAGTATTTTTTGCTAATCTTAGCAACACATGTTTGTTGAAGTGTAGTACAATGAAATTTGTAGAAAAAATTAGCTGGCGCTACTAAATTTTAGTAAACTTTTTGTAAAGTGGAATTTAGAATCTGTTTGCTAAAATCTGCAAAAAAATTTACTAAATATTATTAATATTAGTAAAAAATTTCAAATTTATTTTTTTTTATCGATTATTAAAATTTTTTATTTTATATATTTTTTTCGAATATATTTTAGACAAAATTAAACAAAAAATTAAAGGTTTAAAAATTTTAAAAACATGAACGATTTTATAATTTTTGTATAATTTCTGTTTTGAAAAATATTTTAGTAAATTTTTTGCTTTTAAGGTCATATTTTAATCATTTTTAGGGCCGATTTTTGAACTAAAAAAACTTTTTAGTGCTATTTTAGGACATCCACCTATTTTTAGACATGAGTCGGTTTATTCACTTTCGATCCCTTTTTTTAATCTATGTTACATTTTAAGGCAATTTAAGTTTGTAGGTGTAAGTTTTAATTAGAAATAATATTTCCTTCAATATCCACTTATTTTAAATTTTTTTTTGCTAATTTTAGCAAATTGGTTTTCCAAAAATTTGTAAAATGATTTCTGAAATCGGCAACAATAATTCGTAATAATTCTAAAAAATTCTGTTATTTGTAAAATGTAAATAACATAGAGATTTGCTAAATAATAATTTGTTTACTAAAAATCAGTACAAAAATAGTAAAGTGGGATTAAAAACCGTTCACAAATGCTTCTACTAACTTTTTTTCTGAGTGTATCTATTACAAGTAATGCTAACATTTTATCGCCAATAACATCGCTATATTTAAATAATGTTATTTTAAAACAAATGTATACAGCGAAAGCTGATTCATGGTGACAACTGAATTTCTGGTCAAGCGAATATTTTGGTTGCCAACCAAACCATTCGGTTGACAAAAAATTCGTTTGTCAAAATGAATCTGTTTTTTCTGTGTACATTAGGTACTTACCACTCTCGTTTTCTTTTTACAAACCCCATTATGTATTAGGCAACAAAAAAGTTTTGCTGGGTTATTAGTTTGTCAGTGTGTCAGTGTGTGTTTAATTTGCGATTTATGGTTAAATTATTCTTAAAAGCTTTTTAACTTGTGTAATTGTCTTACAATTGCATGTTGAGACATGATCATACATATGTATGCATGGACTAGTGTTTTCAATTCGGTTAATCGATTAATCGCCTCTATTTCGGTTAATGTCTAAACAAATAATTTAAAACTCAAATAATTTATAGAACATTAACCGATTAACCGGTTAAATTTTTAATATGAATTTTTTTGTTATTATTTTAAAATTGACTGAATCAAAGCAAATGTTATATAGGCTTAAGGAAATATGATAGACAATTTAAATTTTTGTTTCAATTACTTTAACACATAAATTTTAAATAAAAAAAAATTATACCTTCATGTGAAAAATATTCAAATAGATCTTTCAATCCTCGTATACATATATTGCGCTCTGACAAAATATATCATCAGAACGTGAAGTTTTAGAAAAGCTAGAGCCTTTAAGCAGAGCTTTAACAAAAAAACCAATTAAAATATATATGTATGTTCCTAACAAGCACAATGACGTTACTTATATTATAAAACAAATAATAATATAAAATAGCTTTAAATTAGAAAACTATATTTTCTAAATGAAACTTAAAATTCTATGAAAAAATTTATAAAAACTAAAAAATAAAATGGAATTTGGTTTCTAATTTGATTTATCAACAAATTTTGATGAAGTAGAAACTTCAGTAGAATTAAGTTGTTTAGTCAAAAATATTTAAAAATGCGTTTATTTTAACTCTTAATTGCAGAAAAATTGGTGAGGAATATCCGTGATTTTTATATTTTTTCTAATAGATAACCCAGCAAAATAAGAGCTGAGGAAGAAGTAGTTGAACACTACATCTACTGAACACGAAGTTGTGAAAATTTCGGTGAATCATTAATGATTTTAACATTGGCGTGTCATTGGGAGGAAGTAGTTTGTTTCGGTGCTATGAAAAATCGATGATCAGATGGACTTTTTCATTAGTTTACGGAAGTTGTTAAATATAGAGACTACAAAATAAATATAGGGAGTGGCGTTTTTTTTAAGTTAAAAATGTGATTTTGAACACGCCAAGAATTATTATTTCGACCAGGACAAAGTGAATATCACTGGTATGCAAAATATGTTTTCAATAAGGCATTTAATGACTGCAGGAATTAACCGTTTATGGACCAACTAAATAATTGATTTTTTTTACTAGTAGGGGCTAATATCAACATTTTGGAAGTTGTTTAAAATGACTTCTTATAAATCGAAAAATTTGGATGTTCTGAAAAAAACATCCATTTTATTTTGCTGGGAACCTCTTTAACTCTAAAGGTTAAACCAGGTAGTAAAATAATCAGGGAAGAGTGGGAGCTCGCAAAAACTATTCATACCATATTTTTAAGAATTTTTTTGAAGGCAGCTCTTGTTTATTCAGACATTTTTTTTATTCTGGACAGTGTCATATAAAGAAAATAAAAATCAACTTTATCCACAAAATGTCCCACTTCAGGTAAAATACTATCAACACTGCGTTTTTAAGGGTTTACTTCCACTGAATACGTCTGATATTTTATTTTTAAAGAGCCGTCAGATTTCTCTGAAAATCCCAAGAAAAAACCCAAGGCATTATTCTTTAAAAAAGCTCAGTGTGCTTTGAATTGTCCTAAACAAATACTTTAAAAACCAATGGAATAGACTCAACTTGATATATCAGCAAAAAGCAGCTCTTTGTGTTCTTTTTAATGAAAGAAATATATTTATTTTCCATTTAACGATTAATGGATTAATCGCCATTTTCCCCGATTAATCGACCTTCATAACCGATTAATAAATTTTCTTAATTTTTTTGAACAATGACCTAACCGATTAACCGGCAGGCTCGAATAATTGGAAACACTAGTATGTACCTATTGCTTGCCGTATATAAGTTTGGCTAATTATTAATTTGTTTCGTTTTTTTCTATCTTGGTGTTAGAAAATTATAGTTTATTTTTTATATTAAAGTGTACTCTATGATCATAATCATTTTGTCGAGGTATTTTTTGAAATAATAAATGTGTGTGTGTTTTTTATTTTGTAATTAGTTTGAAAAGTGTGTTGAAGTGCAAGCTATTTTGCTGCTATTTTGTCTTAATTTGAAATCATGTTCATATCAAAGTTCCGGTAGCAATTAAATAAAATGCTTATTTATCATGAAGTTCTGTTTTGTGGTAATTGAAACAATTTTCAGGGACATTAGGGGACAACAGCCAGAACAATGTATAATTTGTTGTGAATAACCATTTTTCTTTGCAAACAAAATTTTAGTTTAATTAAATATTAAATCTTAAGAATAAATTTAAGAAGTATACAAAATTATTTTATTGAACTCTTCAAGACAGAGCTTTTCGAAAAATTTTTCTGAAACTATCAATCATTCCATGTTTAACATTGGGTATAACGGACCTGTAATTTTGAATGGTGTGGTAACTTGGATGGAATACTTCAAATTTTTGTTGTAGAATTGAGAAAACTAACAATTTGTATCTCATTTAGGTTTTTGAGAAAAATTTTGTCAGTGCCGGTTATAAAAAAAAAAAACATTTATAATCCAATTTTAATGATTTAATGAGAAAAGATTGGTTGGAATTTAATCAATACCCACTGGCCACTGTCATTCACAAAGGGCCATTAAATCCACTCAAAGTCACTGCATTTTTATTTTTTCGGGCACGCCGTCGGTAATACGGTAACTCTAGCTGGTGTGCAGTACGGAACTATGATCAAAGAGTTTTTATTGCCGTATAATGTGATTGCCGACATGTGATTCCGGTGCAACTGTACACACATCTCGCGTGACAATGAATATTTTTTCATCTTTTGGCTTGGAAAAATCTAAAAATCAGAAATATTTAAAATTGCTTCTAAAGTTTTAATGCAAAACAGGATCACAATTTTGAGGGTTGTTAGTCAATATTTATCATTTTAATTTATTTTCCAAATTTACATATTCCTAAGTGAAAATCGTAAGCTGTATTCGAAAATGGAAATTATTTTTAGGATTGCCATACAAAAAAAAAAAAAAAATAGTCTATTCTACAGGTTGGTTGAAAAGTTCCTGCGCTCACCAAGAGATGGCACTGCTAGCTCCAAACTTTTTTTCTCAAGTTGGTATAACTGTCCTGAGAACACATGCAAAATTGCAAGTCATTCTGTCAATTCTTTCTTTGTTTACAAGCCATTTGAAGTTGATGTGTCATTGATTTCTTTTAATATGGAAAAAATTTAATATCGTGCAGTCATTAGATTCTTTGTTTTGAAGGGTTTAAAAGCAAAGGAAATTTATGAACAATTGTTAGAAGTGTATAAGGAGTCCTCACCTTCAAAACGCACCGTTGAATTTTGGGTTGGTGAATTTAAACGTGGTCGTACCAGCCTTGAAGACGATCCACGTGAAGGACGACAAAAACTGCAACCACAGTACTCCATATTTTACATGAAGAATTACGTATGAAAAAACTGTTTGGAATGTTAGTGCCGCACACATTAACAATTCAACAAAAACTGGATCGAAAACAAATTTCTTAGCGTAATTTAGAGCGTTTTAAGCCGAATAAAACCGACTTCTTGCATCGTTTTATAACTATGGATGAGACTTGGATCTACCACCATGATTCTAAATTGAAAGAAGAACGTTTACAGTGGACTGAAGCTGGTTGTTCAGCTCCAAAGCAGGTGAAGTCACAACGATCAGCAAATAAGGTTATGGCATCAGTTTTCTGGGATGCAAAAGGAATTTTGTTGATTGATTATCTTCAGAAAGGTAAAACAATCAACTCTGAATATTATTGCAGCTTTTTGGATCAGCTGGATGAAAAAATTCGTGAGAAAAGACCTGGTTTAAAGAAGAAAAAAATCATTTTTCATCAAGACAATGCACCTGCTCACAAAAGTGTTTTGACGATGGCTAAATTCAAAGAATTAAAGTACGAATTGCTTGAACATTCACCGTATTCACCAGATTTGGCTCCCAGTGACTACTATCTCTTCAGAAATCTCAAACAATTCCTTCGTGGAAAGCATTTTTCGTCGAATGAAGAGGCCATAGCAGCCGTAGACGGTTATTTTGCAGAGCTTCGGAAAACCATTATAAGGATGGGATTAAATTATTGGAAGATCATTGGAACAAGTGTATTGAGCTTCTAGGAGATTATATTGAATAAAAAAATATATTTCGTAACAAAAACAATATTCTTTTATTTCGAGCGCAGGAACTTTTCAACCAACCTGTAAAAAAAGTCTGGAAACCCCAAAATTTATTATTACTTTTTCTGATTCATCGGGTGAGTTGTAAGCAGTAAAGGTTTATTGCTAAAATCACTAATTGGTTTTAACAAAAAATAGCAAAAAATAAAAGAATTATAATATATCAGATAAAATTAACCCTCTAATGCATTGGACCGTCAAAAATCCGTCTTCATATTAATGTTAATTTTTTATTGAGGATATTTTATATGATAGTAATTATAACTTAATACTTTTGGACAACGAATGACTTTCAAGCGAAAAAATTAACTTTTGATAAAAATTATTTTTTACGACAATGAATTTGTAGTGAAAATTTAGTACAATAATCAGTTATCACGCAAATTTAATATAAAATACTATTATTTTTTTAGTGAAAAGTGATATGTATTTTTTAAACAGAAAAAATATTATAAAAATCGTCAAAAATATATATACGCTCTGGCTAGAGTATTCAAAAACCGAAACCGAAAATCGGTCAACCGGTTTCTTTATTTTTAAAAACCGATCGGTTTCGAATATTTTGTAAATTCGAAGAAAACCGGAAACCGGTCTTTTTTGTTCGGTTAACCGGTTTTTTTAATTACATCACCAACTGGGTTACTTGGTCTCTTTTATTTTTTCCGAAGACTTATAATCGTTTGTTTGGTTATGAGGATTTAGATGTAAGTCTGATAGATTCTGATAAAGACTTAATTTTGAATATTCCAAATACAAATAGTTTAATTTCTGATCTAAATAACACAACAAACAGTATTCAAAATCCTTAAAAAGAGACTGTACAAAATCATTCATCATTATATGATGATTTTATATATCTTGATAAATGCGACAAAAGAACTGAACAATTGGAAAATTTATATAAGTGTTTCTTCACTATTTGTCCAACGTCTACTATTAGTGAAAGAGTATTTTCCACTTCTAGCTTTACCAAAAGCAAACAAAAAAATCGTCTTAAAACGAAACATTTAAATTGCATATTATTTCTATAATATTATTTTAGAAGTGAAAAATAGATTTTCTTTTTACATATTTAAAATGTAATATTAAAAAACTTATTTAATGCCAAACGTTCAAATTACTAACGTTCCTAATTTACAAACTTAATGATCTCTATTCATTTGATATGAATATAGTTTTATAATATTAATTTTTAAGATATTATATTAAAAAATATTAAAACCAATGAATGAAATGTTGAAATGAAATACAATAAAAAAATTATTATTTTTTTCAAAGAATGTATTTTTTTATTTTTATTACTTTATATATTAAATTTCTGTTTTTTTTACATAATTAACAAATTATATAAGCTTTTTATTCAAATTAAAAAAACCGAAAAAACCGGTTGACCGGGGTTTTTTCTGCAAAAACCGAAACCGGTTTTTTTAAAATTCTATTTTTCGAAGAAAACCGAAACCGGTTTTTTCAAAAGGCCGGTTTTTTTGAATACTCTAGCTCTGGCATACCTTTCTTTTTTTATTATAACAAACATTGATCAGAGGCTCTACATGTAATATGAGTTACCATATTTGCGCCAAGACTCACAGAACATCGGCAGGTCACGTTTTATGAATATCTCTCTAACTCAAAAGCTAGTTAACAGATTTCTTTAAAATTAAGTTTAGCCTTATAACAAAAGTAGAAATCTTTGTTATAATTAATTTACATTTAGTGGCGAAAATCGCCATAACTTCTAAAATAGTAACACAAGATCATTAATTTAGATATATAATCTTATTTTACTGATAGTGACATTTAAAGGGTGGTTAAATTTTAAGGGCCGATGTTGAATTTGAGCCACACCTAAACGTCAAGTTTTTTCTGCATTTCATTTGACATTTCTCAATTTCAGACTAACTTAATTTGAACCATGGAAAGATTTACAATCGAGCAACGCGTAAAAGTTATTCAGGCTTATTATGAAAATGGGCGTTCAAATCAAAATGCATTTCGTGCACTTTTTGTTTTTTTTTGGTCAGTATAATCGACCAAATGTGTCCTTATTCGGGAGAATTGTGGGCAAATTTCAGCAAACCGGGTGAAAACACCTGTGCAAGCTCGCCCAGTGCGTTCTGCGGAAAACATTGCTGTTGTTCACGATAGTGTGCCATGAGGTCAGCCAAGCATTTACAGTGAATGGTGTTCGCTATCGCGAGATAATAACGAACATATTGTGGCCAAGAATTGAGGATATGACCCTGGACGTATGTGGTTTCAACAGGACGGTGCCACTTGCCACACAGCTATCGAAACAATGGCTCTTTTGCGCGACAAATTCAATGGCCGTGTTATCTCACGTGGTGGCGATGCCAATTAGCCGCCAAGATCAAGTGATTTGACACCGTTGGTCTTCTTTCTTTGGGGTTATTTGAAAGAAAAGGTGTACGTCGATAAGCCAGCAACAGTTCACGAGCTAATGGATGAGATAAATCGGCACATTAACGGCATAGAACCTCAATTATGCCTCAGCGTCATCGAAAATTTTGACCATCGGATGGAGGTGTGACGCCGAGGTCGCGGCGGCTATTTGGTTGATACTTTGTTCCATATATAATTAAACCATACCACATTATCATAATAAAAAGAAATGACAATAATTTCCTAAAAAATTTGTGTTTTATTCAAAATCAACATCGGTCCTTAAAATTTAACCACACTTTTTAACAAAAATACAACTTCTATATGGTTATGACCAATATGGAACAATAGTGTAAAAACGCCGTACTACTACCCAACATAAATTTGTGCATAAATTTATGAAAAGCGCAGCATTTTTTGAATTCCAATGCGATTTTCAGAAAAGTTTTGTTACACGACTAAAAAATAACTAATAAGAAAATTCAAAATATAGTCAAAATATGATAGTCATATAAGATAACACTTTTTTTACGATTTTTGTAAAAAACAAACGTTTTTTTTTTGCAAAAGGTACTCTTAAAAGAGTACTTTCCTTTGAACAAAATCACTTTTTTTTAAATTATTTTTGGAAAAAAACTCTTTTTTTGAACAAAATATTTTTTTAAAAAATTTTATATTTTTTTTAAAAGAACACACTGACAAGTTTTTACGGTACTTTTTTAGGTACTTTTAAAGAAGTACAATAATTTTTAAATAATCCTTTTTTTTGAAAGTACTTTTTTGCAATAATTATTTTTGACAAAAATTTTCTATTTTTTTTTTAAAAAGAGCACATTGACTAGTTTTGAATTTATATCCAACTAAATATATTGGTTGCAGCAACCATATAATTTAGTTGTCGCAACTAAATATATTCCTGATCCAATTGATCGGTTTGAGTAGCAGCAAACGAAGTTTTGTTGGAAACTGATAAAATTTTTCTTTGTGTGTGTCAAATTCATATTTCCGAAAACCTTATCAAAATCTATTAAAATTGTACTTTTGACGAATTGTTAAAAAACACAAATTTTTACTGCTTTTCATAGATCAACCCAAAAATACTGGTACTTCTAATGTTAAAATAATAAACTGTGCAACTGTCAATCCTAATATCTCAGCAAACTTTAATAAGTTTCTAGATTTTTTTTAACAATTGTAGTTAAATAATCAGTAGTAATGTGGCAATAACAATATAAGTAGTAGTTACTAATCTAGGCTTGTCCAATTTTACTACATTTTTATAACACAAAAAAAAAAGAAATAAAAAATAAATCGCAACACAAATTACGTATTAGCATATTCTACGTGCACTAGTTTATAAAAACGCCTTTAAAGATTTCCAAATATCAAAACAGATCATAAGAAAATCTTAAACACAAGCTTGTGCCAACAAGAGTTCACAGGTTAATCACTATGAAAAAATAGATATAAAGACGTTGTAATTTTATGAGATAAACAAAATCCTTGAAATCATATAATAATAAATTCATTTATTCAGAAAAAATAATAAAAAAATGATATACAGTAAAATCTTCTAAGAGCAGAAAACTATTATTACTAAAGTTTTTCCTCTAAGAAATAGATAATACTACACTTTAAGACAGGTGTCTGCTAATATAATTTTACACTATTGAGTAGTTTCAATGCAAAACAAATGAATTAAAATCTATCAAAATTAAAAAAAAAAAATAAAATCTTGGCAATAGATTTGGTTTTAATTTATATTGCAAATTAATTTATCTTTAGAGCTATATTAAAATTTTTAATCGTATCCCCTTTATTCATAAACGATTTACCAAGTTAATGAAGGTATATGGAAGAAACTTTGTAGGAAAAATGTATTTTGCAAACCTCTTTTAACTTTACAAAGTGTTTATGCATAAACTCTTAAATTTTTTAAGCACTTGGTTGTTTTTTCAAAATAAATTTTATACCAATATTAAACTCTTAAGTTTATGCTAATGCGTTGGTATTTTAAATTGCAACTAAATTGAAATTGTTTTGTACCCAAATTATTATTGTATTTAATAAATAAATTTTTATTATATTAAGATGCCTAGTCATTTTTAATAAAATTATAATCATCGATTTGGAAGTCTGAATTTGCATTATTTTTTACAAGAAATATTAATTATATAACCTGTCATAATATTTGAGAATATGCTTTGTCATAAATTTGGCGCGAAAAAAATTTATTTTGTTAAGTTATAAAAAGTTACGTTTGATAAATAAAACCAGTAAAAAGATTAAAATCTGGCATGCCAAACATATGTGATACCCTACACCAAGTTTATTTTGAATAAAATTTTAGGAAGCAGCCCAAATTCGGGGAGAAGTTGTAATCCTTTTTTATGAACAGGCCGGAGAATATAAATCTAAACGAAATTACCGAAAACGTCCCTTTAAGCAAAATCCGGTAAGGTGAGTTATATGGGGACCAGATCTAAATATAGTTCCATTTTCGTTAGATTTGGAGGCATGATTTTTGGTCCTATTTCATTTTTACAACCCAAATTTGAGGCAGATATATACGGTAATGTGTGTCTAAATACCATTTAAGCCCAAATCGAAACTGACGTTACTATGGCAGGCGGGTCTGAATATGGACTAATTGTAATCAAATTCAATAGGATTCGGCCTTGGGTCAATAGAAACTTATGTATCAAATTTCATTCAAAATGTCTTTATAATTGATTTAAAAATGTATATGGCAACACGGGCAGACGGACGGAATGGCATCGATAAATCGACCCAGTAAGTGCATCTTAGACTTTTTTTTTTGGAAAGAGATGCAATACTCTGGAAGTTCTTCTTTTTAGTTAATTTGTCACTTTCAGTGATAAGGGGATAGAAGAGAGATGGTGATAGGTAAAGGGCTTCGAGTATGGCAACACTGTAATTGCGAGATGATAAATCTTAAGATAGTCGCTGCTTGCCATCCGATTAAGAGTTGGCGAACTTATTGAAGCTTTTTATTTTTTTTTAAGTCATAAACCTATTATGTTAATTTACTTCGGTGTGGTAAAGTGATATAGGAACACGGAACACGGCAATGGAAACGTTTTAGAAATTAATGTTGCCGTCACTGGATATCGAATCCTCAACCTTCTGTGTAACAGTTCAACGCGCTAAACTTTACACCACAACTCCCACTAATGTGGACAAGGCATGTTGAAGTTAAGGTGTCTCACCGGATGTTGTGCGGGAGAGCTTTTGGAAAGATCTGTGGTATGAAAACTGCAGTTGCATACTGGTTGTCTTTACAGTTATCAGACCCATTGTAATATGTGCATCTGTAGTCCGATGATCCAGAACAATGGTGTAAGCCATTCAGGCAAGGGTGAAAAGATTACATATACCTTGCTCTGGGTGTTACCGTCTCTATGAGTACCACACCTGGTCACGTCCTTCATGTTATGTTGTACAATGTACATGTTACCCGTGTATCTTCATGTACAGGGTGAGATTATGAAATCAGTTTGCAGACTCCGGAAGAATGGAACCTGACATATGGATTACAATACAGGGCTTTGTCTTATCGTTGAGGGCCTTTCGATTACACGAATTCGCTAGAAAGCATGCTGTAATATATCCGAGTAGGGAGGACTGATCTAACCCAACTGAACTACACTCTAAAAAATGCTTGTAAACTTACAACTATAAAATGGGTAAATTCGTATGTAATATTACGAAAATTCGGTAAATATAAACACATAATGCGTAAAACTTTATTGCGCACACTTTCATATACAATAATACACACACGAAGTATTTTAAGACACTATTATGCCTAAAGTTAGTTTTTTTTGTAGAATAAAAATTTTACGCACAAAGTTTGTAAATATACTAACTTATAATGGTAAAAAAATTATGACATATTGAAATTGAAAAAAAAAAAATGTTAAACATTTTCAAAATTTAAGAAGTAAACTTAAATAGTTTTTTAAATTTATCACTTAATTGAAATTACCAAACAAAAAAATTATTGTTTTTATTTTTATTGTGAATTACTAAACAATAAACTTATTGATTTTTTTTTTACAAAACAAACATATTTTGGCTGTTTATTTTTCAACATCGTAGTGAAAAAAATGCGCATTTTTTAAGGATTTTTACGAATTATATGTGTACATTTACAGGAAAATCGTGTTTCTGTACGCACAAATTAGGTAAATTTACTTTTCAATTTTAAAATTTGATTTAAATTTTAGAAACTTTTAATGTAATTTTACCTATTTTGTATCCATCAATTTACGCATAATATGTGTACTTTTTTTTTCATTTACGCACACAGAGTAAATTTACCCAACTTATAGTAGTGTAGTACAGATTCCTGGCTGAAGTTTAACAGAAATTAATTAGAGTGTAGTTGGGGATTATTTTGGTACTTTTTACATTGATGGATCCAGCAGTGGATCCAATTGGTATCTGGACGATGCAAAAAACGGTACTCTTTTGACATAAACATAATGAGAACATTCTTTTAGACTGTAGTCACAGGCTGCGCATAAGGCTTCTGAGTCTTTGAGCACTTCATCCACGATTGTTAAGGAGTGCAGACGCAGGCTGAACGAGGTTTCTATGAGGAACAGGGTCCGTCTTCTATTGGTACCGAATTATGAGGGTATTCCGGGTGATCAAATGGCTGACTCATTGGCAAACATTGGATCGGTTTCAACTTCCAGGATTCAAGAGCTACAGCCGAGTATATGTTTGAATTGAGAAGTGATTAAGGCACACAACGCTTGTGCTCGTCATTGTCAATGGGCCATTCTGTGTGTGTCTGGAGGAAGAAGACAGAACGTCTTGTCTATTTCTGTCTAATTTTCTCCAAAACGAGACGAAACATTTTGGTTAGTTATGTCTTGTTTATGGATTCTTTTCATAAGCTACTTCTGCCTGAGTTTCTTGATTTTATAAAATACTGGGAAATTATTTTCTGTATCTTGAGAAGTTATTCAATTTACCTTCGAAATACAGGATGGGGCAAAACCCATTATCTAATTTATTTCGCTTTTTAACTTTTATTTAAAGTGAAAACATATTTGGTTTTTAATTGATTCTGTTTATTCGCATTTATTAATTTAATTTTTATTAGATAGAATTTCTATGTTTGGTGCAACCTTACTTAGCTTGTTACTACAAAACTTCAATCTCCATAACATATGACACACATCTTCGTATATAAAAAAATGTAAATTATTACAATGTATTTAATAAAAAAGTTATTATTATTATTTTGTATAAAAATCTATTTATAAGTAGAGTTGAAGGCCTTAGCTGCTAGTAATTTTTTCCACTTTTTATATAATATTATATTATTATATTATATAATTCTAAAAAAATAATTAGAATCAGCCCTCCGGGATGATTTAATTATCGCGCATTTTCGAGCCGAATAGTGATTTATTGTTATTCAGGAATGTGAAAACAAAACTAACATACGATGCGATTTCCATGAATGGCAGCACTTCCCAGTAGGGTGATAATTATTGCCCCATGTGGTATAAGTTTTCACAAATATTAATGAGAAAACAGTTTTCAAGAACCTTCATTATTTTTTGAAATACATTTTTTATACTTTAAAAATTTAATTACAAAAACATTTATTTAATATATATACACTAACAACGGAACTCTTTCAAGTCCCATCAAAAAAAAATGGTAGTCATTCTGTGACTATAACTTCTTTCATTGCTTCCTAAACTTCAGTTGACATTATTTTATGATTTTTTGGTGTTCCAAAAGAATTCATGTGTTCATATTTCAAATGCAGTGATCTGGATATAAACCCGATGCATATCTTAAAAAATCACTCTTCATTACTTCTAAAGCATAAGTTATAGTATATCGTATATTTTTTGAATCTAAAGCATTTATTCAAATTGAAAAAATAGTTCTGATGAACTTTTTTAAATTTTTTTATTAAATCATTTTTTATATTTTAGTTTAAAATTTCATGAGGGTTAGAATTTATGCAGTTTTGAATTTTTATAAAAGTTTTAAAAAATCAAGAAAAACAGATTTGCATTTTTTCAGCCTTAAATATTTATGACGACGCAATCTGTGCATTTTTGCATTATGTTTATTATTTAACACTTCAACATTTTCAATTTTAATTTAGAATTTATCAAAATAATTTTAAAATTGTGTAAACATTACCCCAAATTGCCCAAAAAAGTTTTAAAATTGTGCAAAAATTATTTAAAATTGTTCAAAAATATTTTAAGATTGTCTAAAAATGTTTCCAAATTGTACAACCAGTTTTTAAATTATCCAAAAATATTTTAAAATTTGGCTGAAAATTCATTAAAATTTTTGAAAAATGTTCCAAAAATGCTTTTTCACTAATGCAGAATTATTTATTTGTTTTAATAAACAGAATTTGTATGTCAATGCATAAATTTCCATTCATTAAATTTTTTTTTCTACATTCTTATGAATTAAATTTTCATCAAAGCTTAAATATTACAAAGTATATGAACATTTTCCACTCATGCATCAGAATATCTAATCATTGTATTATCATTGCTTCCTTAGAGTAAAGTATGAGTAATGCTAGTAGCTACATTTGAATACTTCCATCCTACGACACGCTAATGTTAAATTCATCAATGAAACCATCAGAAAAGAAGTGATGCCTTTGCCATAGTAGTGATGCTTTTATTGCTTCTTTGGCAGCTTCATTTTTGCTGGGGTAAGAATTGAGATTTTTTCAGTATTTTGGATTGTTATAGAGAAGATAAAATTATCGCACCCAGATGTTATCTTTTCGGGTTCGGAATCCTTCGAAACTTCTTCGCTTTTAGGTTTTAAAATAATTTCTTTTTCATAATTAAAATAGCTTTTGTTAAATACATTTTAATTAATACACATTTATGCACATTTAGGGAAAAAACGTTTCATTACATTTAGAAAACTATTTCATAAAACATTTGTCATTAATTCTTCAGCATATTTATGAAAATCATCAAATCATCTTCATTATGTCATAAAATTATTGCATAAAACTAAATTTGATTTAATAACTCTTACAAAATTTTGCTTTAATTACAAAACACTACTGTTTGTTATTCTCATTAAGTTTGCATTTTTTTTATTTACTTAGTGAAACCAGTTGCAGTAGCGGTGTGGTTAGGAAGCGATTGTAAAAATTGTTTCAAATTAATTTAGTTCATACAAAAAATAAAATATGATTAAAAATTAATCTATTAACAAAACCAATAAAAAAAACCTCTATTATGCGTCGGATTCTTTGTATTTAATATTTAGTGTTTTTTTTTTAAATTATTAATACTTAATATAATTTATGTTGAAAATTAGAAACACCTACATAAACTAAAATAATAAATCCAAACTAAATGGAGTAAAAAAAATCAAGCAACGTAAATATTTTGCAATAGCTAAGTTAATAATTTTTATGTAGTTTATTAAACAAAAACTAGAAATTAAAAATAAGAAAAAAACTAAAATTAATTTAAAAGTTTATGGCAAATAAAAATGTAACAATATATACAAAAAAAAAACACTGAAAATTACAAAGATTTATTTAATTCCTCTTCTCTTGTACGTTTGGCTTGATAAACTTCATCAGCACTTGGTTCCGATTGTTGTTGTTGTTGTTGCTGCTGACGCTGTTGTTTTAGCTGTTGATGTAGTGATCCATCCATTGTAAAATAACGATGCCAATCAAATGATACAACATCGCCAGCAGCAGCAGCAGTAGCAGCAGCACCTCTAGGTGATTGATCTACATTTAAGTTATTTGTTGGTTCAGCTGCTGCCTTTGGTAATGTTTCCATGTTGTCGGCATATGATGCAACTGTTGCAAATGCTGTTTCCAATTCCGCATTTAAACTTTGCGCATATGGATTAATGTCAATATTGTGCAAATCTATTGTTGTACTATACGAAAAACCAAACAATTTACGATCATACCTTAAAGGTGATTCAGTACCGAAAGTATTGTATGATTGACGAAATGGTGATGGTGCTGGTAAATTAGGGGGTGTTGGTAATATCCAATTTAGATTTTGATTATATACCACTGGCCAATGAGTTGTAGTAATGATGGCATTTGCTTCTAAACATGTCTGTAGAATAAAACTTAATAATGTTGTACAATTTATAACTTTATGAATCATAATATCTTTAAAAATGGTTATATCTCTGTCAGTCAGCCAGTTTGGATCTGACTGCCTTTACTTTACTTTATGAGATCAAATTGAATTTTGTTTTGTAATTTTAATCTATAAGCGACATTTATAGCTTTTTTTGCATGTTATTTTGTTTTGTTTTGTTTTCTTTTGTTCAAAAGAGATCTATTAAAAGTCTATTAGATATCTCTTGAAATAAACCAATCAATATTTTTATTTAATTATTGTACGGTTATTTTTGTGGAATAAAAAATGATATGAGCTTTTGAAAAATTACAAAAATCATGTGTACTAACGAAAAACTAGCTGTTAATTATAAAACCTATGCTTTGTCATTAAATATACCAGAGCAAATTTTAATTTAGTGGTTAAATTTAATTGTATTTCATCATTAATGAAAATTTGTAAAGAAACGAATTCAAGTCAAGTTCATGTTTATTAAAAATTGAATACAGTAATATTTTCTCACCAAAACAAACTGTAAATTATCAAATTTTAAAACTGGTGAATTTGTTTACCTACACTTGTTTACAGTAAATTTTTGCAGTGAAAGCAAATATGGTCTTTATATATTCCAACTTCAATAAAAATATTTTGTAATTTTTAAGAAAACTAAGGACTATAATCAGAGGCAATATCATTACTCTGACTATATTTGGGCCCAAGAGCTACCAAAAAGATATTATCGATATAAAGACAATCATATGGGAAACACAATTAATGAATATTTTTTTTAACCGATTCAATAATTTAAGTGCAATAGTCGACAAATCCTTAAAATAGAAGACGTCGTTTTGCCCTTTAGCGTACACGTAGAGGAAAAACATGGTTGCAACATAATCACTGCTACTATATTATACTTGCTGCATTCGGGTATGGTTGTCACAATAAAGTTATTGGTATACAAATTAGTTGTAACCATTAGTATGGTCGCTACCATAAATATTATAGTTAATATTTTATTATTTAATGATTGCCACTTTCTATTTTATAATACGTATGATTGGCTGTAATCATACTGTGGTAACATTAATTATGATAATTATGGAACTATAAAATGCTGACTAAAACATAACATTGACATTTACAGTCATACTAATGCCTTGTTTTCAAAGAAAAATTGTATCAATTCAGTCACCCATGTAAAAATAATAGTATATGATCATTTTCACCTAGGGGTTTTATTTTCGAAAATGTCTTATACAGTAAAAAATTTTGTTGTCGAAAATATATTTAAAGATTTTATATTTTTTAATCCTTTTGAAATGTTTGCCTTTTCCGGGATTTGAACTCGGAAATTCTACCTACTACACTACAAACACATGCATTTGTATGGCTAATTTAAACAATTTGTTAGGAAATGAAATGTTAGTATACATTTTCTTTATCAATACCAATCATTAGTAACGTCTATTATCAATACAATCCACAATTCGGTTGCTTTTACTTAAACCCTAATTAAATGATATATTTGATCAGAATAACCGTACTTGTAGTTACCACTTTTGAATAACGACAATTTTTTAATAAATTTTGTAGATTGTACCAAATTCCTAATATATTCACTAAATAATTGGTTGTTTCCACCGCACACAAATAATAAACGAGTTTTATTTTTAAAGATGATTGGAAATACCAATAATTGAATAATAGGATTGATTTTTGGTTTCTTTTTCCCTTTTTTTAATTCCCAACAAAATATTTTTCCTTTATTAATAGATTTTAGGTTATTCCAAATAAAATTAAATCCTCACAAATAAAGGTTAACGGTTTTGATCGAATTGCAACCAATCTTTTCTCTGGGTGTAATTAATTTCTTGTAAAACAATAACTTGTTTGCAAAAAATTACTTAGAGGATTAATAAAATATTTTTTTATACCAAAAAGTCTATAGAAACCAATAGTTATTTTGCACGAAAAGGTTTCTTATACAAAATAATAGATTTTTATACAATTTTCTGATTTTTATAACATATTCTATAGACTTTTCCTTAAAGTAAAGTTCTCGGTTCTGCAAACTGTTTCTTAGATACAAATTCATATATTCTTAATTCTTAGATTCTGAGGACTATTCATCATGGAAAATTCTTAGATTGTAATGATTACTATCTATCTGAAAAAAATCTTACAAATATCCTTGGAATCTAAGAATTTTTATTTAAAAAAAGGCTACAGAACCTTCATTTCTAAATTTAAAGAACTTTTTCATAGTTTCAAATCATAGTATAACTGTAGGGACCATATTACGGTAAAATTTTGGTTATTTTATTATCATAATATGATAACTATTTATAGTGCGACTATGGTTGGCACAATCATAATACCAAAACTATATGATGCTCTTCGAATTTGCTTGCCTCAACTATATTTTTCTCTGCGCGTAGGGTCCACATTCCAACGAAAAAAATATGTCATACATATGTATATTTATAAAATCCATGATTTAAATTAATATCAACAAGGCGTATAAGTACTACATTTTTGTAATTATTAATACTCATACGCTTAGTAGTACAACACTTTTTTATTATAAGGTGAAAAAATCCCATATGCAATTTACTATAATACTTCTGAATTTATTCATGTTTTTTTCTAACATATACCTTGAATTTTTTTTCATTGAAAAATGTGCTTCCTCTACATTTGATTTTAATTTGATTGCCATTATATTGGTGTGAAGTGTGAATACATTGATGTTCCTGCCACCGGTAAAAATCGCCAAAATTAATAGATTAAAATATAGTAGTATGTACATAAAAAGAAATAAATATGTGTCTTTAAAAATCACACTTAGGGCGCTGAAACTTTCAATTAGTTTGTAAACTAGTGTTATTTATATATTTTAGCTAATGATATTATGGATTTTCACTTTGCAAATATAATTTTTGTTTCGTAAATTACTCTTTTGGCATTCGTGTTTTAATGAAGTTAACCGATTAACCGAAATAAAGGCGATAAATTGAGGTTGCATATAATCTCAAGCGGTTAAAATTTGTTGATTAACAGGTAAAATTTATATACTATTTGTGTCCCGAAATTTCCTGATTTTTTCTACTTTGAATAAAAACGGCAGTAACAGCTTTAAAAACAAAAGCAGCTTTTATTATAAGGGCGCCTGTTATTAAAAAAGTACCTTTTATTAAAAACGTACCTTTTATTAAAAAAGTACCTTTTATTACAAAAGTATCTTTTATTAAAAAAGTACCTTTTATTAAAAAAGTACCATTTATGGAAAAAGTACCTTTTATGAAAAAAGTACCTTTTATAAAAAAGTACCTTTTATAAAAAAGTATCTTTTATTAAAAAAGTACCTTTTATTAAACAAGTACCTTTTGTTAAAAAAGTACTTTTTATTAAAAAAGTACCTTTTATTAAAAAAGTGGCTTTTATTTAAAAAGTACCTTTTATTAAAAAAGTACCTTTTATTAAAAAAGTAGCTTTTATGAAAAAAGTACTTTTTATAAAAAAGTACCTCTTATTAAAAAAGTATCTTTTATTAAAAAAGTACCTTATATTAAAAAAGTACCTATTATTGAAAAAGTACCTTTTATTAAAAACGTACCTTTTATTAAAAAAGTACCTTTTATTAAAAAAGTACCTTTTATTAAAAAAGTACCTTTTATTAAAAAAGTACCATTTATTAAAAAAGTACCTTTTATGAAAAAAGTACCTCTTATTAATAAATACCTTTTATTAAAAAAGTACCTTTTATTAAAAAAGTACCTTTTATTAAAAAAGTACCTTTTATTAAAAAAGTACCTTTTATTAAAAAAGTACCTTTTATTAAAAAAGTACCTTTTATTAAAAAAGTACCTTTTATTAAAAAAGTACCTTTTATTAAAAAAAGTCCCTTTTATTAAAAAAGGACCTTTTATTAAAAAGTACCTTTTATTAAAAAAGTACCTGTTATTAAAAAAGTACCTTTTATTAAAAAAGTACCTTTTATTAAAAAAAGTACCTTTTATTAAAAAAGTACCTTTTATTAAAAAAGTACCTTTTATTAAAAAGTACCTTTTATTAAAAAAGTACCTTTTATTAAAAAAGTACCTCTTATTAAAAAAGTACCTTTTATTGAAAAAGTACCTTTTATTAAAAAAGTAACTTTTATTAAAAAAGTACCTTCTATTAAAAAAGTACCTTTTATTAAAAAAGCACCTTTTACTAAAAAAGTACCTTTTATTAAAAAAAGTACCTTTTATTAAAAAAGTACCTTTTATTAAAAAAGTACCTTTTATTAAAAAAGTACCTCTTATTAAAAAAGTACCTTTTATTGAAAAAGTACCTTTTATTAAAAAAGTAACTTTTATTAAAAAAGTACCTTCTATTAAGAAAGTACCTTTTATTAAAAAAGCACATTTTACTAAAAAAGTACCTTTTATTAAAAAAAGTACCTTTTATTAAAAAAAGTACCTTTTATTAAAAAAGTACCTTTTATTAAAAAAGTACCTTTTATTAAAAAAGTACCTTTTATTAAAAAAGTACCTTTTATTAAAAAAGTACCTTTTATTAAAAAAGTACCTTTTATTAAAAAAGTACCTTTTATTAAAAATGTACCTTGTATTAGAAAAGTAGTATGGGTTCAACCAAATGTTGATCTTCATCGGTCGGTGTTATACTGAAACTCCTGATTTCACTTTGATCTTAGCAGCTGCTACATATTTCTACTGAGTTCAAAAAATGCTTAAATATATTTCATTTTTTACTACATAAACTAAAATTTTAATGCCAGGACTGCCATATGACAATCAAGGAAGTAAAAAAACAATATTTTTAAAAGTAAGGTCGGTTAACTTGCAACTAAAGAAATTTTATATTTTCCACTTAAAACTATTTGAGTTCTTTGGTTGGTAACATATCCAACAGGAGCCATGATGATTGATGCTTCCTAAAAAAAATAATTAGAAAAATTACAAAAAGTTTGTTAATATAGCACAGTTTTTAATATCCACATATTTTCTTTTAAAAATTTCCAACGGTTTTTTCACCTATTCAAAATGAGTTAAACCCTATAAACTAAAATCTACCGTTTAAAAAAGCTTTAACTAAAAGCTTTTGTTTTAATATTTGGGAAAAGTAACAATGTTTTAGTGTAACAATTTGTTAACATATTTTTAGGTTTTTTGTTAGAATTAATACATTTAGTTTACCTTAGCTATTAACGAATATAATAAATAATTCACAGTAGAGGCAAGATTTTATAAAATCCTATAAATCAACTTATAGAATTTCCCATTTATTCATTTCAATCAAGTTAATTGTTAGCAATAGTTTTTAAGTTATGTTTAATTGTATATTAATTTTTAACATACAGCAATTTTGTCTCATAAATATTGCTATTTTATGGAAGTAAAGTTTATTTAAATTGATTGTATCTATTATGATCGTTAACTGTATAATATTTTGCAAATGATTAGAATTTGTTTTTTATGATAGGATGTGGTGAGTGAGTGTCATACAGTAGTAAAATTAAACTATTCAATAAATATGTATAAATTGTATTATATGTAGTATAATATCTATATATAAAAATAAAGTGTCGTGAGTTGGAATAGTGTTAAACTATACGTATTGATTGCAAATATTTTGTGAGGGTACTTAAAGGTCGGTAACCGCATTCAAATTTGGCCTTCGTAGTATATTTTTATGAAATTTGTTCCCAAATTTTTAGACAAAATAGGACTCAAAAGTTTGGTAATGCTTGGCATATTAAGAGAAAAATATTTTTAAAAATCCCATATAGTAATTTAGCTCCACCACAGCATCAATTAAAAAAATTTTTTTAAAAGTTTTTATTTGAAATATTAAATAATTTCAAATTGCTTTTTGCATTTTTTTTTTAAATATTCAAATAAAAACTCTGGAAAAAGTACCGAAAAAAGGAAACTTTATAACAGCATTAATAAAGTTTTTAATATATATATAATTTTTGAAGCCGCTGCATAGAGGGGCGACAGCTATAATGAAATGATTAACATTGTTTTTGCTGGGTGCCTTTCAAAAAGGTAACATCTTTAAAATTCTTGTGTGGTTTTATGTGGAAGAATTATAGATTCAAGAGGCTTTTCTGTTTGTCATTTGTCAAACTTTAGGTTACTCTACATTATTGTGAGTTCTGCTGTTTTAAATATTTGAACATGTTTAACTGTCATAACCAGAGAAGGCAAATTTTCTTGTTGTGTTCTTTTTTTGTTTTTTTACTCATATTTGCTTCTTTTTGATTTTCCAGTTTTTAGCTTTAAGTAGTTTTTTCTTCAGATTTTTGTGCTTTGAATTGCTTCTTTCACATTTTTTGTGTTTTTTCCTAATAAAAAGATCTTTTTTGTTTTATTTTTTTAAAGCGTTTCCCCAACTTTTAGCTTTTGCTTGTTTCTTGCTATTTTGCTAATATTTTTTTTTTGTTTAAATACATTAAATTTTTCTTTTTTTTTGTCTTCTCTGGCCATAACCTAATAAAATGTTTAGTATTATTACAATTATCAATTGATTAAATCATTTATGCATTTGCTTGGAAGATCCCATTTAACTTATTAATATTCAACTTTCATTCTAATATTTTGCATATGAATATGATTATATTCTATAAAGTCATTTTAAAAAATTAAAAAAAATATATATATATTTTAATTTAACGACCATAATGTAAGCCCAGATATATTATGTAAAAGATGTATTTTTAAACAAATCAAGATTTTTCAACAATTTCAATTCCAATTAAGAATATTCTTATGAAATTAAATAAAAAAAAAATATTTTAAATCCCAGGTGAAAATGTTCATACATGGTAATATATGGCCACATATAGGGGTTCATATACTATTATATATATGGTCGGATCCGTAATTTGTGGGTATATGGCCGTATATGCTTATATAGTGACATATGTGAATGTTCATATATAGTCATACATATATAAGTACTTTCCCTATATGCCCGTAAAATAATAATATTTATTTTCCACGAAAATATTATTTTTTTATTTAAATTAATTAAATATTATACATTTTGAAGAAACTAATAAATTTTTAACGTATTTGAAGGTATTTCTTCGAATTTTACTTTTAAATTCAAGCAAATAACATACTACTTTTATCTTAAATCTACGGCTTAATATATGAAGGTTTATTTAAAATAGACTCCCAGAATATAAGCAGTTTTTCTCAAAAAAATTGTGTCTGGGATTTAAAATGGATTAATAAAGAAAATCACGTCAACATCTAAAGTTTTATTATGAAAATTCTTCGTTGAATCTTATGGGTTAACGAAATGAAAATGCCTGAGAATCTAATGGTTTTGCGTAGACTCAAACTTGTTTCTTTAGAAAACCGTATGACTTTTCATTGAAACCTTAAAATTCTACATCACTTTCTGTATGATTCCGGAAATTTATTGCTTTCCTTTCAAATCTGGGGGCTTATATTAAGGGAAATAATCCAAAAGGTGTGGGGCTTTATAACAATTTTTAAAATTTTAGGAACGACATCATTTGGTACCAGCAGGAAACTAACATTTATTTAATACCCATTTTAAGGGAAATATAGCTTTAAGGAAGAGAGCTTTTCAGATTACAAAGAAAGCTCCTGTAAATAATATATTTTATCATTATTCAAGTAACAATGTTTATAAATTATACCTTTTTGATGCATTTTGAAATGTCCTCAAAGATGATAGTTATTCTCATCTAAATTACAATTTTATCATAGTTATTTATTTTGTAAAAATTTTCCTTTTTCCTATATTTAGTTTTCTCTTTCATTTTTTTATATTAATTTTGTATTTTTCTAGTTTCATTTTGACATTTTAAAAATAATCGATTCCTTGGGTAAAATACTATTTTTGTTGTTTCAGTAACATCTAGTTTTTTACATTTGACCGAATTTTTATTAAATGACGTTAATACAGTCAACCTTCTGATAGTGAAAGTGGTTGCATAATTGGTTATATTAAATTTAAAAATTAAAAATATATCTAAATTCAAAGCGTGAAAAATGACACATATTTGTAAATTGTTGCAACCATGACGGCTTACTAAACAATTATTTATTTTTTAAATTTAGTTTGGGTAACAAATATTTTAAGAAAATGGACTATTTATTTGTTATGGGCATTGCCATTTTATATTTAAGATGTTTAATATGCCATAATTATATTTAGTAAGTATATGTTATCGATGTTGAATCAAAGGAAATGATTCTTTATGCGATTCATTGAATTCCAACTTATATTGTCCCTGTGTGAAGTATTAAAAAACCATGTTTATTAACAAAAATACACTTTCAGTTAGCAATCGAGCATGGTCGAAGTTTTATTTTCGGTTACTCAGGTAGAGGCGTAGATTAGAAAAGACTGAAAATTACTGAAAGTCATATGTTCACACCAATTTTCGCTTAAGATTTGAACTAGATGTTAATTCGGTCGAACAAGGGTATATAGTCATATCTGATAAAAAAGAAAACATATTATCCATTTGTGGAATAACATATGTATTCATATATGAACATATATGGCATATACGAATCAATATATGAACCAATATAAGTAATATGTTATCATATAGTGCCATATATGGAATTATATTTTACTATATATAAACTTTTTAAATGTATTTGCTTATATAAATGACATATATGATCAAATATGCTCAGACATGAAACCATATATATGAAAATATATGAATATTTTCAACTGGGATATAAAAAAAAAAATAGAAGAACAAGTTTAAGAATTGATGAAACATATTGTAATCCATAAAAATTGATTTGTAATATTAAATCAATTGTTGAAAGTTTAAAACAAAATATATGTGCTAATTATTACACATAAAATATTTAAATTCAGTTAATTAATAAAAACATTTTATGTTTGTCTGTGAATTAAAACTACATTTTGAACTATTATCATAAAAATTATTGGAAACTTTAATCTTAAAGAGTTTTCCCTTTATCAAGTCAGGAAAGTTGAAAGTTTAGGAAATATATAAAATAAAATCACTTGAATAAAACTGTTGGAGGTATGAGTTTTTAGCAGTTTTTATTTTATAAAACTAGAAAATTTCGACGCTTTGGTAAGGAGATATAGAAATTTAGATTTTTGGTTTCAAATTTTCAAGTTTTGTTTTATTATTTGTAATCTTTGTTTATATAGAATTATCACTAATTTGTCGATGATTGATTATTTGGCAGATAATGAAGGTATATAATGGAATTACCAACCACCGCCTTGGCTCCAACCGCCACCACCACCTTGGCTCCAACCTCCACCCCCACCTTGGCTCCAACCGCCGCCGCCACCTTGGTTCCAACCGCCACCACCGCCACCACCGCTATAACTTATTACTTTAATAACTTTAACGGGAGCAGAACCACCACCATAACCACCACCATAACCGCCACCATGACCGCCACCATAACCGCCACCATAACCGCCACCACCTCCTTGGTTCCAACCGCCACTATAACCTCCACCACCTCCTTGGCTCCAACCACCAGAAGAACCGCCATATCCGCCGCCGCCACCACCTCCGAGCAATCCAAGTTTAGCTTGGAGTAAACCTCCCAACGAACGTTTTTGAATATTGTGGGCTTGACTGCAAGCAACCAAAGCAGCCAAAACCAATAATAAACTGGTAAAAGGCTTCATAATTTGCAAATAAATTAGTAATCCAATGGTAGAAACGACAAATCGTTAACTAATCAACCATCTGAACGAGAACAGCCATTTATAGCAAAATTTGTAAATACTAAAACTCAACGTATTATAAATAATTAATAATTAAATCTTCAAAAAAGAAAAAAAAAATAATAATTTTAACAAAACGTGCTAAATAGAACCCTCAGCTTTAACTTCCAAAAAAAAAAACATCAACTGATATTGAAAAGAGACAACTACATACATGTTCAAACTTCTCAATATTAATAATTCTATAATTTGCATAAAAATAACCTAGTTTTTTTAACCAAACAAATCTACTCTTACCAAAAACTAGTCAGTTCGGCGTCTTTTTTTCAGAAATTATCAAAAGAACTATTTAAGTGTTTTCTATCTTTAACAAATAATGTTTAAACCATGAACCGGTTATTTATATGTTAGTAAACAAACAAAATTACTGGCGGATCTTATTCTTCTTGATAAAAACTTAAGTCTCCTCTAAAACATATTCCGTTTATATCTAATTATATGCTTGCTTAAACTTGAAAAAAAAAAATACAAAAACCTCAATCGTTTTCCTTTAATATTTTTCTGTTGTTTAAACATTCGAAATTAAGTTGAAACGTCAGGCGTTGACGACAATTTGGAATAATGGTTAAGAATTAATACAATTTCTGTGCACATTACTATAAGAGTATAAATATGTTCCAACGGGCCTTTGCACAATAGGCAATTGCACACCATCAACTTATGGTTGTTGTCTTTAACAGTGCATATGATTAATATTGTGTTTTACTTGTATTAATTGAGTTAATACCCTTAATTGAAGAGCTGTAAAGCATTGAAAAGTTTTTAACCCTGCTGTTAGGTTAAAAAAAACTTACGAATTCGAGGTTAACGGACCATTTTGGTCTATACCAATTTTTTTTGAAAACAAGGGGCGTAAGTCTATTTTTTATACTTATTTATTTCAATTAAGTATTTGGCAAGAAATATTTTCACTAAAAGTTATATTTGTATGCTTAACAAATCGTTTGGGCTATTCATTTTGTTTTGAATGTTTGTTATTATATTTCATACAAATTAAATTTGAAAGCCAATAGTGGGATTCCCCTAATTTTGTTTTGTTATGCCATCAAATCAGCTATTCAAGTTACTGTTGTCATTCAATAACTTGTGTTTTTTGTGTGAGTCCCCTTTTTGCATTTTATCATGCAGACATGTGTGTGTGTGTTTTTTTTTGTGTTTTTGTGATTCCCCTGATTTTATTTTGTGATGCAGTCGTGTAAATTGTTTGCATTAGTTGCAGTTCAGTTTGTGTCTTGTTTGTGTTGTGTTTATTTCTTGTTAGAATGGAAAATCGACGTTTTTTGGACACCGATGCTATGGCTGAAATCCTAAATGACAGTGCCTCGGATATTTCAAATTCAAGTATTTTAGAAGAAAATACTGAATTTGAAAATACCGAATCAAGTGATTCTGAAACAGATAGTGAAGAAGATGTGGCTGCTGCTAGCACTGTAGATCCATTGTTTATTGCAAAAAATAAAATGCAATGGAGTGCTGTTCCCTTACCCTGTTCTATTGGAACTCGTTCTGAAAATATTATTTCAATACAGCCAGGACCAACTCGATTTGCTGTATCATCTTTTTTACTGTTTTTTCCACCACCATTAGAAAAAATGATTATTGAAAATACCAATATGTATGGCAGAGTAAAATTCGAGGGTAAATGGAAAGACATTGATGAAGCCACTTTGCGTGCTTATATTGCAGTACTTATTCTTGCTGGTGTGTGTCGGTATGTATATTTATACAGATTTTTTTATTTTGGTTCAGTAAAAGAGTAGGCAAATTTATTTGTTATATGGCAACGGCAAAAACGAAGACATACATGGTTTGTTTGATAGACGTTTTGGTCGTCCTATATTCCGTGCAATTATGTCTGAGGATACTTTTCAAATGATTACAAGAGCGCTCCGGTTCGATGATGTTATGAGTCGAAGACAAATGCAAAGCACCGATAAGTTTGCTCCTATACGTGATATGTGGAACCGTTGGGAAGGCATTCTTTCAATGAGTTTCAACTGCCATGAAAATGTTACTATTGATGAACAACTGGTGTCTTTCAGAGGACGATGCTCTTTCAGACAATATATGCCTTCAAAACCTGCCAAATATGGCTTAAAATTTTGGTTGTCTGTTGACTCTAAAACAAGTTATGTGTGGAAGATACAGCCTTATTTAGGAAAACAAAGAAATGAGCAGCCTGAGAAAAACCAAGGACAGCGCATCGTATTGGACTTGACTGAAGGTTTGAAAGGTCAAAATATCACGGCTGATAATTTCTTTTCGTCCTTTGATTTGGCGCAAAAGCTTTTGGAAAGGAAACTGACATACTTGAGTACAGTTCGAAAAAATAAAACATTTATTCCACCGAAGTTGCTCATATTCAAAAAAGTTCCTTTATATACTTAAACATTTGCTTTCAATGAAGTCGCAACATTAGTTTCATACAACAGCCATAAAAACAAAGGTACTGTTTTGATGAGTACGATGCACAAAACGGCAGAAGTTGATGCCAATGGACCAAAAAAGAAGCCTGAGATTGTGTCTTATTATAATTCAACAAAAGGTGTGTAACTTTTTGCCAGTGTTCATAGATTTTTAGTAAACAAAATCTAATTTTGTTTTCTTTTAGGAGGCGTAGATACTGTCGACCAAAAGATTGGCTACTACAGTACTAAACGCAAAACAAATCGATGGCCGAATGTTGTTTTTGCAAATATGATAGATATATTAGCATTGAATGCGCTTATATTGTTTTCTGAAATCGATGATTCGTGGGCACCCAGTGATCAAAATCGTAAGCGACCAGAATTTTTACGACTATTAGCACTTTCTTTGGCCAAAGAACATATGATGAAACGAACCAACATACCCAAACAAAATTTCTCAGCAGAGTTATTGGCTGAGGTAAGAGCATCTACCACAGACCCCGTAGCTTCTACAAGTGATACAAGAAACCCACCTGCTAGAAAACGTGGAATTTGTGGTTGCTGCAAATCAAAATGCGATAGTAAATGTGTTATCTGCAGCAAATTTATTTGCAAACTAAGCCGAAAAATTGTTTGTACATCCTGCATAGAAGCGAATAAATAAAAAATTACAATGGACCAAAATGGTCCTTAACATAAAATTTGTAACTGTTTATTTTTCTCCCTTCCAATTTATGTTAGACACTTAATTATTTGAATAAAAACATTGATTTAGAAAAAAACCACGTGAGCTGACGTTTCAAGTCGATATGTTTTACCGTTGAAAAGATAGAAAGGAAAGAAAAAAAATTTGACCAAAATGGTCCAAACCTAACAGCAGGGTTAATGATGTTTATCGAAATAAATGCGTATAATTTATATTTATTTATATGCATATAACTATATTACTCATACGTTCGAGTGTCCTTTTGTAAAATATCAAAACTTAATCGAGTAATATGTGACCTTCTCCGTGAAAAGGGTCCTAGTGGGTCAAAAAACGGGTTTGGACTTAAGAGTGGATTCTGGTACCTAAAAGGGTGTAGAATAAGATGAAATGAGTTAGATTTCTGATAAAAATTTATTTACCCGATAAAAACGTTCAAAACGAATGAGAGCGAACAGATAGCTGAGAACGAACAGAGCAGCAACAATAGCAAAGGTATTGTCACACTAAAAGCGGCACCCAATGTCACCAAAGTCGGCACCCAATCATAACTAACCATACCAAATCGCATTTCCCAACTGAAGGTGTGTTGCCAATGATAATGCGTTATGAAACTTTAAATACGTTTTTCTCAAAACTTCATTTTCACACACTAGGTACCTTTTCTCCGAGAAGTTCACATATATTAAATCTTTCCAATAACTAGTTAAAAATCCCGTTAGTTCAGTGTTCGGTAGTTTTAAATATTGGAATAAGTATAAAAGGAATATACTTTTTAATAAATTTGTTTAACGTTTTTGTTGTAGATGTTTAAATTAAGCATTTTTTCACATTTACACCTTGTTTTTAGCAAAAATACAAGAAGTATATATCCAAAAAGCCCATACCTCAAGGAACATATATTTAAAATTTTAGCGAACGGAATTTGGGCTCCTATTTGCTTTTCGCCGTAAATGTTACCAACTTAGAAGGTATGATCTCTATGCTGTAAAAGGAACATACATACTTACACGCCAAGTTTTTTGCTCCAGCAGTTTGGACCGGGCAACCAAGACTCACTTTTCACCTTTTTTTACCACATTTTTAACACAATTCAGTGAATTAGGCCATACACCAATTTTAAATCAAAGTTTCCTAGTTTTCCCTTTTTGTTGCTCCCCGTAAAGATTTAGGAAAATGCCATCTTGGAGGAGGAGAACATTATAAGCCAAATTTCAAGAAAATAATTATTAGGGTGAATTTTCATCTAATAAATCTAGTTTTTACCACGAAATTCCAAAATTTATATGAGTCTTTCCAAATCAACTAATGTGTGTAACCCACCTCCTCTGAATTTTAGGGTTTTGTGTAGAAATACAGTATATAATAACATTAAAACAAGTACAAAGTAGTGAGGACACCGGAAATATGAGGTCTTGAAAATCGGAAAAAAATACAGAAGTACAAGGTTGTACTTGCTTAATTGTCTTTAATTGTATTAAAGGTACTAAAGGTATTAAAGGTACGCGGCTCATAAGCATCGCATTTGAAAGGGTATTAAATTACCTTTGATTTGATATGCTACTTAATTTTTCTTTTTGAAAAAGTCAAAGGTCACTTTTATTGACCAAAAACTCGGGAGCCTGTATTTCCGAAAGCGATCTTTTTAAAAATTGAAAAAAAAAATTGTGTTAAAGACGGTTTTCTCCCCTTCAGCTGTGACAAATCTCAGAGTGGAGGTATTTTCACATCAAGAAATAAAAATCAAATTGTAAACGAAGATATTTTACAAGGAAATTAAATATTTTTCATTTTGTATTCTTAATAACTATTTTATTCACTTTTTTTGTCATGAAATGATATATGATGATTTTCTAGCAATTGGATATATCCTCTAGACTTTATGCATTAAAAACATTTAGATTTCAAGAACTTTTAGACTTTTCCTTTTTATCCTCCCGGAGGAAGAACATACATGTCAAATTTCAAATATTCTTATTGGAAATTTATTCAAACCATACCCCTTACACCATAAAATTGACATTTTTTCCCGAAGGTGTTTGTGCCAAAGTTCCTGACTTAATAAATAACATGCTAAATTTTATGTTCATAGCTGCACTTCTTTATTTTTAAAGAAAAATTTTCTTCCATATCAAGCCAATATTTTTTAATTTTTAAGGCAGATCGTTAGGAGTAGGTTTTCCTGTTGAACCACCATTTTAATTACGTTCCTTGTCGAAAATTCTAAAAAGTGCCATATGGTCCAGGGAACACACATTTAAAATTTGAGATTTCTAGGAAAAAAGAGTTTTCGGATAAGCCTTTATTACAGACACTATTCCATAAAGTACCTTATCAGGGAATAGGTCCATACTCCAGAAAATACATATTTTTTATTTTCAGGTTTCTACACAGATAAAGCAGATTCATCGTGACAGCCGAATTCTTTGCCTACAGAATATTTTGGTTGCAGCAACCGAATTATTTAGTTGGCCCAACCAAATGTTTTCCTGATACAATAGAAATTTTTGGATTCAACCGAAAAAAAAGTTTGTAGAAAAATTTGTAAACGATTTTCAATCCCACTTTAATATTTTTGTACTGATTTTTAGTAAAAAAATTATTATTTAGTAAATATTTCTTTTCAGAATATTTACAAATTTTTGTTGCTAACTTCAGAAATCATTTTACGAATTTTTGAAAACCGATTTGCTAGAATTAGCAAAGAAATTTACTAATTTTTAAAAAGTGGATATTGCAGTAAATATTATTTCTAATAATTAAAACTTATACACATACCTCTAGGCAAAGATTCAACTATATTTACTGCAGAATTATACGCTATCTATACAGCAACGACCGAACTTCTGGAAAGGAATCTTGTGAGAGCCTTCAACCGACTAGCGACCATAATAAGGTAACACTTATTTGGGTACCAGGTCACAGTGGACATGAAGGCAATGAAAAAGCTGATGAACAAGCGAGACTAGGTGCGGAACTGCCATTTATAGGCCCGTGTCCTCAATTTGGTTTTATGAAAAAGGACATTACAAATATGATATCCGATCTGATCAGGACCAAATCCATTGAATATTTGAACAAACAGAAACTACTAAAACATTCAAAGAAATTCTTGTTATACAATGAAAAGAGGAGCAGAGAAGCCCTTCAGATGAACAGACCAAATTTAAGACTCCTATGCGGAGCATTCACAGGACACTATCCATGTAATTACATCCTGAATAAAATGGACATGATCGAGATACGACATGCATATATTGTATGGAAGATGAGGAGACCATGGAGCATGTAATGGCCTTTGCATACCTACGATTTATCGCATTTAGCAGACCTGATATCATGGAGGAACAATACAAGAAGCTGGAAGTGAAGAACATTGTACTTCTACTCAAGGCTGCACTGGAAAACAACTGAGTTCTAGAGGGTGAACAATAGATCCACTTGGTCGTGGTGCTGGAGATACGGACTACTAAACCCAACTACACCGTAAATCGTATACATACAAACTCAAATTGCCTTAACAAAAAGGCATCCGAAGTGAAGATAATTTTCACAACCGAATCATGTTCATAAAATAGCACTAAACATTTTTTTAGTTCTATAAATCAGCCCTTTAAACAATTACAATTTGACCTTAATTTAAATCCAAAAATTTACTAAAAATATTTTTCAAAACAAAAATTAGGAAATTAAAGCAAAATGAAAAACTTTTTTCTTTAACGTGCAGCAGGTGTATCCAAAAACATTGAGCTTACAGCAATTTACTAAAATTTAGTAGCGCTTACTAATTTTTTATACTAATTTCATTTTACTAATATTAAGAATATTTAGAAAATTTGTTTTGCTGATTTTAGCAAACCGTTTTTAAATTCCACTTTACGAAAGGTTTACTAATTTCATTGAACTACACGTCAGCAGACATGTGTGGCTAAGATTAGCAAAAAAATACCGCTGGGCTTAAATTAGCAAAATTTCCCGTAATAACAGCAAAATTTTCAGTTGTCATTACAGACTTTGTTGGTGAGTGTAAGCATTCCTTCAAAAAGCTCAGATGTTAGATGTCAACTCTGAGGAAGAATCCTACCTGCTTAATATTAAGTTCCCTTTTTATCCTCATTTTTACCATGTTTTTGTAAGCGGGAGACTTTTTCCCTTTCTCCCTTTCTTCTTTTCTGCCACGTTCCTGAAAGAAATTTTACAAAATTCCTCATTGTTTTTAAATTTCGAAAAGTACTTTATCAGTGAATTGGACAAAGCGATCGTGAAAGTTAACATACAGTGTTTCCAAAAGTACTTTTTCGAGCTAATGACATTTAAGACAACAATCCTTTACCGATTTTGAAAGTTTTTTTTATTAGTTTACAAAATTTCACACAAATATATTAAGGTCGATTTTTGAACCTTAATATATTTGTTGCCTGTACTTTTCTCTTTTTCTAAAATGACGCTGACAAACTAGCTGGTTGTTAGCATAACAATAAGTTTTTTTTTTTTAAATTGCCCATCTGTCTGTTTGTCAGCATTACAAGAAATGTATATTAATTTGCATTCATTAACTGCTTATTTGTCAGTGTTATTCGTGTCATATTAATAAATCTATAAAAAAAATAAAAATAATATTTTTTACTGTGACTGCGCTTTGAAACACGAGCCTCAAAACTAAAAACATATCGATGGCTAGGCGTTCAGACATATACATTATAATCATCATGAATTTAAAAAAATTCCAATTTTTTTAAGGTTTAGGTGAACGTATAAAGCGATAAACTGTCAAACAGAAGGTTTCTGGTTCCAAAAGTTGAGTGTTATACCAAAACATTTTTTTTTTTGAATGTAAATAGTGGGAAATAATTAACAAACGAAGAAAATAATCATAAACTAGTACAGAAAAGAGGCGAAGATAAAAAAAACTATACCATTTAAGTGGTAATGACCAAGGACTGACCTATACTGGAAATGTCAGCGAAGACCGGTTGTTAGATAAATATAAATATATTTTCATATATTAGTACATTTCTACACAAATTTCAGTAGGTCTGATAGGTATTTTGTACGGAACAGCAGGAATAGTGACATGTCGCTTAGCTGCCATTAAGATGGTCTTTAAGACTTTACCAACTGGATGTCCTCCCTTAATGCACTCTATGAAATAAATAAAATATTTTCTTATTAGATTTCATGAAAAAAAACTCGCGAAATAGCAAACGCTAATAAGTTCGCGAATTTTTTAATTTTTCTCAATAAATGTACGAGGGCAGATCAATAAGTCCGTGAAAAATATTTTTCAACATAATCTCCTTTTAACTCAATACACTTAGTCCAACGTTTCTCCAATTTTTGTATCCCTTCCAAAAAATACAATTTTTCGAGGTCCATAAAATAGGCATTTGTTTGATCAGTAATTTCATCGTTGGAGCTAAATCTCTTTCCACCGAGCCATTCTTAAGGTTTAGAAATAGGAAATAGTCACTGTGGGCTGAATCTGGAGAATATGGCGGATGAGGTACCAATTCGTAGCTCAATTTATGGAATTTGCCAATCCTTTGAAGTTGTCACACGATTACATTTATGGTCAATTAAGAGCAAACGCTGCACCCATCTTGCAGACAGCTTTCTTAAGTCCAATTGATCATTTAAAATCGAAACCACACTGCCATATGAAATGCCTATGGCATCAACATCGGTCAACACCATACCGTGGATTTTTTCTACATTTTCGGGTGTATTGACCTCAATTGGCCGTCCAGAACGTTCAGCGTCATTTGTACTTGTGCGATCAGAAGGAAAGTCAGTAAACCACTTTTTTACCATTGAAATCGATGGTGCAGAGTCCCTTTTCAAGTTTTTCCTTGGATTGCAACCGAAATTCACTTTTTTTCCATTTAAAAAAAAATCCACGAGGTTGTATGTTTGAACAGCTGTTAAACGCAAAGTAAATGACGGAACTTGCTCAAAATTTGACAGTAGTCTATTAACAGGTGGTACTTGATGGGAGCAGTGTTGTATTTCATATAACTACGAGGGAAGTTCGAAAAGTCACGGGCTTATTTATCCGCCCTCGTATACCTCGTATAAGCAAATAACCAACAATCAAAATATCGGTGATAGACAACCGAAACATGCAAAATATTTGGTTGTAATAATGAATACGTGTTTTCTGTAAATAAATCAGTTTGATTAATAGTTTTTTTATTTTTATCGATTTCAAATCTAAAGGAGAAGTTATAAATAAATTAGATTTTAACTTGTTATTTATGTAGCCTATTGTTTTAATTGTGTTTAGCATACAAAAATAATCAAACTCATTGATTATTGTTTATTACCTCTTTGTAGTTTTTATAAATATTTAGCATCTGTTAATATCCAAACAATATCTTCTTCCATTATCTTTTGGCGGTTTTGTTTGTGGTAAAATGTATTTATTAATTGGTTTTGTATAGGGCAGCCAAAAAAAAAAAAAATTAAAAACAATATATTAAGTTTTTAAAAAAAAAACGTCAAAAATGGTAAAACAAGCCGTTAGAATTAGAAAATAAGCCAATTAATTTCTAAAGTGAACTTTTACTAAATTCGGTATTACAAAGAAATCGGGCAGTATAACAAGACACAATAGAGCAAATATCTGCACTGTTTTGTTAAATTTTTTTTATTAAAAAATTCTCCCTCAATTATGTACAATTAACTTTCATCATTTCATTGAAAAAATTACTTTTAAGGCGACTTTAAAAAATACTTTAATGTACTGTTTAAAAAAAAAACTTTTTTTCAAAGCAAAAAACCTAAATAAACTTAATTTACAAAGGAAAGAACAAACGCAAAGTAATATTTGCATAAAGCTATAAGATACTATAGCTTAAAATTCATATTTTTCAAGTTCAAAACTTCTATTCAATTCTATTTTTAAAAAAAAGTCAAGCACTGGCTACTTACTGGAAGCCCTAATTATGTATAATTTTTGCAGTCAATTTTTAGTTTTGTTTTTTAGCTTCTTGTGTATTTTATATTATCTGTCATCACTACTGAATGGCAGTTGAATGGTGCAAGATTATAATTTAGTTTGTTATTTGTTATAATCAGGGCTAGCAAGTTCATGAATTAGAAATGCTTTTTTTAAGCTCAAAAATTATGAATATCTATAAAAAAATTTGAAAATATAGATTAAAAAATTATTATATAAAAGGTTTTATTTTACTCTAGTTTCTTTCAGAAAAATTCATTTTATATAAAGAAATTTTTCTAAAAAAGTTGTATTTAACTAAAAGTGGAACCATTATTCACTGCATGCAGTTGTTTTCCATAAGTTTTATGGGTTTTAGTATACTTAAAATTGTTTTTAAGTTAAAATAACTGAAAATATCATTTTAAAGAAATGATATTTCATTTAAAAACCGGTCTACTTTCTTTTCATTTAAATCAAATGGTTTTTTGTTATTTATTTTTAAATGTTGTTTAAACAACTGAGACATCTGTAAAAACAAATGATTAATCAGTTAAAAATAAATGTTAAAATTTTATCTACCAATTCCGTAAAAAATAACTGATATTTATTTATTTTAAATTGAATTTCTATAGACATATTTTGTACGAATGACCATGTGTGAGTGTTTATGAAGTGCTTGTAATTTGAATTGAAATAATTTTGTATATAAACAAACAATTTTAATAAAAAACAAATTGCAATTTTTTGGATATTTTTTTTAAGCAGACATCACAAAAAATTTAAATTTGTTATGACTGTTTTGGAAACAAATAAACCACAAATTTCCGTTTTGTGGATAAATTTTTTTAAATTTCAAACAATTGTTAAAATAGTAAATAAAACTATAAAAATCAGTAAAGGACAGTAAATAATTTTCAACAAATGTTTAAAAAAGTTCAAATAAATATTTCTTTGATAAATAAAATTTAATTAAAAGCAGTAAACTATATAATATTCTGAGTGTACATATGAAAGTAACAAGGGAAACCTTATGGACCGGACCAACGTATACTTAATTATTCTCGGGTATGTGATAGAGGAGGCAAAGGTTAAAACAATGGCTAATTATAAGCCAGCTAATCTTATTTTTACATACAAATGTATTTCTCTAACTGATGTCCAAAATATTTTTTCCTTAAGACCCAATTTGAATGTGGGTTTTTGAAAGCAACATAATAGAAATGTTAAAACGAAATGTGGTACCACTTTTGATCCAACCAATAAACTTATTTTAAGTCTTTCCAGGCCATACATTTAAACAAATTTTCAATTTTCTCAAAAGGTGTACAAAGTGGCCGAATTACCGTTCATTTTTAATATAGTATTTATAACGATTTAATGCAGAGTGGAAAATGGTCAAAATTTTACTATAGAATATTTTAAGGGCAATTAAAAAAATCATATTATTTTAATTAGGAACTCGTTTTAAATTTTTAGTGTAATAGATAACTCAATTTATCTAAAATTCGTACAATTTTTTTTATAAAATAGAACATATGGTTTTCTATCGATTAGAAAAGAGTATTACTCGGCTTTATTTTGGAGGAAATATTCGTTAAATATTATGTGTTCCATTCATTCAATAGCAATTCTAAAGGGCTAACTATATTATACTTTTGCTAACTTAAGCTACTGTCGAAAATTAACGAAAAGTCTGTCAAATGCTTAATCAACTTATTGAAAACTTTTGGGTGGCTACAATGTACTTTTTAAACTTAAATACTTACTACACTTAGTTGCAAATATATGTACTTTTGCAAAAACTGTTTTCTTCTTATATTTCCAAAATATATGTATATTTTCGAAAAATATTATTTAATGTGTTCAATTTACAAATATTTTACAATTAACAAGTAAATCTATATTAATTTTAAATAATTAAAAGAAACAAATGAAAACATAAATAAAAAAGTACTAAAAAATGCAACAGTGCTTGCATCTCAATCGAAAAACAAATACAAAACCCACCCCTTTTGTTATACATGCACGTTTGTTTTTTACCATTTTCAATTAAATTTTCTATAAAAATATTTTCCGCGTACATTGAAATTTGTTTTTTTTTTCATAAACCGTTTTTCTAAAAACACATGATTCCTTAAGTAAAGTGCGGTCAGTTTCGCTGTTTGCTTAAGCAAATGACACTTGACGAAACTTAACGAAAAGTTTGTTAAGTACAATATAGTCATACACATTTGATTACTTGTATTCGCACATTTGCTTAAGCTAGCAAAAGTATAATATAGTTAGCTCTTAACATTTGTTCTAGGACACCGTACGTATAAGTAATGTCGTATTAATCATACGTAGTGTAGTGCTTATTGATTATAGAACAATTACCGAATTTGAATTGAATTTTTGTGACAGACAATATTTAACGAATATTTTCTTCAAACCGAAACCGAGCACCGGAACTTTTTTTTAATAAAAAAAAAAAAAAAATTACTTGTGCCAATTTTTAAATAATTTGAGTTCTCTATAAATTTAAAAATTCTGAAATTTTTTTGATTTTTTTTAAATTTTTGTTTTACAAATTTTGTCTGTGGGACAGTGGGCAGCTAAAAAAGAAAGCATTGTTGATGAGTTCCCCCTCCGCCAATTGCAATGAAATTGGTATATGTGATAAAGGAGATGAAAATAAGAGGCAGTATCATGTTTAAGGAATTATATGTTGGGTCAAACACTGTTAAAGTTTTGTTTAGAAACATGTCGGAAATTTAAAAAAAATCTGATCTATTTGTATGCTTTGTTATATTATCCGAAAGAATTTGGTAGCCATATTGTCAAAAAAAAATTAAATAAAGTTATTTATTTCAGAATATACGAGTACACACACAATATATTTTCCGTTACCGACTGTAGTTTATTTAAAAAGTAAAAATAATACGTATAGTTTATTTTTAAATGAAGAATTAATTGAAATTCATAGAAATATATTTTTTAACTATTTGGATCAGTCATTAAAAAAAACAAACTATAACAAATTACAGACATTCAGAAGGTGTTGATATTTTCTGTTAAATATAAAATTTTATGTTTTCCGTTTCTAAAAATATATAATTAAATAATTCCTTTTGTGTTTTTTTTTTATTAAAATGGTTTGTTTATATTCAAAATTATTTCAATAAAAATTACAAGAAATTTTCAAGTATACATACACAGAAATAAAAATATATACATGTGTGTGTGGTGTTTTGTAAAATTACATACAAATAAAAAAAATTTTCATTTCGAAAAACAAACCACAAAAATCGTTTTTTCTTCATTTTGTCATTTAAGAATGACAATGGTTGTTTTAAGCCACACTTTCGATTGCTTTTACTACTTATGTCGATAATTAAACAACGATTGAAAATAAACAACAGAATGGGCTGAATATTATGAAAAACTTTAAGTTGTTTTTAACAAAATAATATTGTGAGTGTGAACAAACATTTCGTTTGTAATGTAGGACAACGAGTTCGATTCCTACGGCCGTCGGGTTATATAAAGACAATCTGACAATTGTAGCATAAAATAATTATAACAATTTAATGGAAAATCATTGATGACGACTGTCCCAAAAAAGAGGCAGAAATTAGCTATGATTGAAAATTAATAGTGCTTACAATTTTTAAAGTAAAACATTTATTCTTCTTCTTAACCTCAAAACTCTTATGAAAAAATTGTTAATGCATATTATTACAATAACGTATAAACAGAATAATAAACTTAAAAAACATCCATATATATTTATAGTTTATAATTTGGCATATTCAATAAGCATAATATGCGAATATATTTATCAACCAATCGATACCATTTTCTGATTGCAAATTTGTTGTTTGGCAAAGATATTTAGTTTATGTTGCTCTCAAACCAACAGCATGCAGACATGCGTTTACATAAACTTCCTAGCCCTGTTCATAATAACAACAGGAAGTATTAATTTATTATAGTATGATCATCGGAAGCTGCGCATGATCACATTTGTATATCTACAGTTATCTTCAAACAAGTGTATTGTGACTACAACTGTTAGAATAAAGGTTTATAGGTTTAAAATTAGTTAGATGTTAACGTAATATTTTAAATTAGTATATGCTAATTTATATTACTTTAATTCTTGGTTACAACTAAATTTATAGCCAAACGAATGATTCGGTTATGGCAAAAAAAAAAAATCAAATAAAACAACTGTTATTTGATTATAACCACAGATTATCCGTTGCCTGAATATAAATTTAGTGGTCTCAAATGGGCTTTCAGCAGCCGAACCATTCATTTAATAATATCCCAGCAAAAATTAACGGAAGTGATTCTTAAGGAATTAATTTTTCATTGATTCTAAAGTATCGTTTAGTTCTGATTTTTCTCTTCTAAGGTTTATAAAAATGTGATTTTTAATGAAATTAATCACTTTTCAAAAATATGACGCTACAAAAAGTAAAAAATTTATTGTAGTTCAAATTGCAAGAATTTCGAATAGAGATAAATAAGGCCCGATTGTTGAATTTCCCGCTAAAATTTAACGAACAGTAAAACTTAAACTTTATATAGGAAACAACAACAAATGTGTCAGTTAAATTCCCAGGTAGAAGCTAACGAGAGATTGTGAAAATGAGGCTAAGGCCCGATTACTGATGTCCTGTAGAAATCTAAATTAAAAATTCAAAATTTTCGGGAAGAACAAAAGATTTAATTTTTCACTAAACCATAAGAAGGGCTTTAGATGCAATGAAAAAGGATCATAAAAGAAAACTTCCACCCTATGACACCCCTATGTAAAAATTATTGGTTCCGATCCAAATTTTCACAACACCGCTTCTTTTTCTCTTCTTTTGCTATTTTTTTTTGCTGGGATATTCTGTTATCAGATTTTTTTGTTGTAAATTCATTTATTTACAATCTGTTTTTACAACAATAAGTAAATTTGTTAAACTTAAGATAAATTAACATAAACTGGACTCTAGCAAAAATCCAACAGAAATATATACAAATTTATAAATTGCAAGCCCCTGTTTAGATTATTTTCTTAATGGTATATCAAAGATGCAATAGCTTTTCAGTCTATAAACTTCCTCAATTTCAGAGCACCCCGGTAGGCTAGTTGGTAGCGTGCTAGCTTATCAGAGCGAGGGTTGTGGGTTCAATTCCCACCAGAGGCTCTGGTCTGTTTTCTAGTGCTAGGTTAGGGTATTAGAATATAATTTGAATTATATGATTAATATAAATAAATAAAAAAAATTCCTCAATTTCATCTAATAAATACATTGCTAATGGGTTACTATGGTTATTAAGCCTTTCTAAATATCTTAAGCTGTAATTATTAATTTCATCTTTAACTTTATTTGCATTTGCGATCAACCTAAGTGTTTTTGTAGAATTGTTTGTAGAATTTGATATTAAAATTACTACATGTTCCCCACAGCTGTATTCCATAAGTCCAAACTGGTTTTAATATAATTTTGTATGAACCTATTTTCTGGTTGTTATAAAAAAAGACATAAAGATTTTTTATTGAATCATTATTAGTTTATAACTTAAATACCTTTATCACTTATATCATCTTAAACTTAAAGAACGTTAGATGTGTAAAGTTTATAATATATAATTTTTTAAAACTATCTTTGAAATTATAAATTCAAATATTTACAGATTGAACAAGATTGTAACGAATATAAAATAAAAAATTATAAAAATTTTCTTTAAGAAAGGGAAGAATGGGGGATGAGCGTGTAAAAAAGGAGTAAAAAAATAGTGTTAAAACTAAACTTAGAAAAATCCAACATTACAAGTTTGAGAGATAGTTTATATGTCAGTTAATATCGATAATTAAGTAGAATGTTTTTTTTTATTTTGTTGGTTAATTTGTCTACAACTTTTTTTACTGTTTTTTTATGGTAATTTTGTATAATTTTATTTAACTATTAACCAGCAGGAGGTGTCATGTTGCTATTAATAGAAATTCGTATAATGTCTTTATTTTTAGATTTATCTAGATTGTGTTATTATAAAAAGTACAAGTGATGTTAAAACATCGCACAGTGGGGTGAATTGAATATTAATGGTAATAAGTGGGGTAACCAGATATATGCTTTATAATGATTTTGAAGTGGTAAATGATTAATATATTTAGTAATTATATAACTTTATTTGATCTTATTTTAATATTAATATCTTATTTATTAAGCTAAAATTTTGTTTTCCTGAAGATGCTTACAAATTGTTAGCGAAATAAAATAAGAATTTTTATAAAAAAAAGATCTGCAAATTAAAAATAAGATATTTATATATTTATTAATTTCAGAACAATTTAAGAATTGTGTTATTTAAGCATAGTTTGCTGTTTAGTACATATTTCAAATATATTTGGGCAATTCACAGCCGGTATTGTATGTTGTATGTTGTATTGAAATACATTATACAAATATTTTGTTGTGAACAGTCAGTTGTATTTTCATGTTGTAAAACGTCAAATAGTGAATAAGAAAATTAAAAAAATTTATAAATTTATAGAAACAAGAAGAAAAAAAAAATAAAATGCAAAAAAAAGGTGAAAGTGAAAAAAGTGGCATTCACTTGAGACTGATATGTTATGATACACAATAAAACATTTAATAAACACAGCAAATGACGTTGTAAAGTTGTATCAGATTTTTAGGTGTAAATTACCAACAACAATTTTACACTATTGTAAAGTAATACGCGATACAACAGATACAACGATACAATACCCGTTGTGAATTGAACAATTAATTTTTAGGGCATATTTTTAAAACAAATTCATATTTTTGTAAAATTTCAAAATAAAAGAGAATTTTAAATGAATTATTCTCCGATTTTTTGTTATTTTTGGCATATTACTAGTTCATTAAAATGTTCATGATTTTAATTAATTTAATGATTTTAATTAATTTTCTTTTCGAAAAGTTTTAGATCATATTCTTTTTAACAATTTTCACCAATTAATATCAAATATGTCTAATTGCTGCCGGTAGTTTAAGATAGACCTTAATATTTTCTTTCATTTTTTTTTATTTTTTTTTTATAAGTTTTATTAACATTTCATATAAACACAATTAATTAGGCCTCAGCGCCCCTAAGGGGCATTATTGAGGCAAGTTGGCAAATACTGTCATTATAACTTAATTAAATAACATGAGTATGCATAATAATAAAAAAAAATGTATATATAATTATAATCAAAATTATTTTTAAAGTATTAACTTACGAAAGAAGCATTTTAAGATTTTCAAAAATATATTCTTTTAACTCTCTTTTAAAATTTGAAATTATGTTTATTGTTTTCAACCTTAAAGGTAAGTTGTTGTATTCAAAACTTCCCATATATTGTATTCGCTGCTTTGTTGTTTCCAATCTGCACCTTGGTGTATGTAAGTTTCGCTGATTTCTCGTGTTAAAAAACGATTGATTTTGAACAAAAGTTATTGTACGATATCCTATATTGTGTAAGGATTTAAGCATATACATTAATAGCTGATACTTATATAGTCCATAAATAGGCAAAATTGGTTTACAGATATTGGCATAAAGAGATACAGTTGAGTAAATTATTGGTAAATTATGAATTGTTTTTAAGGCTTTATTTTGCATAACTTGCAGCGACTTTAAATCATTTGTGTTTTTGTATCCATATATTATTACCATGTAATTTAAGTGACTTTGTATCAGGGACTGATAGATTAAAAGCTTAGTTTTCTTAATCAGTTTATTTTTCATTTTATATAATATACCAACAGCCGGAGCAATCTTTCGCTTTACTTCTGCAATATACAAATCCCATGATAGATTACTTTGTAAAACAATTCCCAAATATTTTACTTTATGTGTTTCAAAAATTAGATTTCCGTCTACAAAAATATTAAAATTATTATTTAATGCATGTGAATATGGCCTAAATCTGATAAGTTTAGTTTTATTTGCATTAAGTATCAATTTATTTAACCGTGTATATTTGAAAATAAGAACAACATCTCGTTCCATATTAGTCTTCAGTACCAAATCGTTTTTGTAGGGATAGAATAGACAGACATCATCAGCAAACATATATAATCTATCAGTCAGATTCAAGTTACAAAGGTCATTTAAATAAATAGAAAACAGCAAAGGTCCCAAGCAACTACCTTGAGGCACTCCACTTTCAACATTTAACATTTCACTTTTTCCATTGTTCAACTGTACAAATTGTCTTCGATTATTAAAGAAACTTTCAAACATCTCCAATTCATTGTCCGTAACGCCATAATACCTTAATTTCTGTAAATCTAAGAAAAGCCCTGCAACACCGCTCGAACCATTATCCATACCATCACATATAAAATTTACAACATTCGCTACTGCTTCTTCAGTGCCGCATCCTTTTTTGAAACCGTACTGATATTTGTACATAAAGCTTTTACTATCAAAATATGACAACAGCCGCTCGTGAATCAATTTCTCAAAGATTTTATCAATAGACGACAGTAAAGAAATCGGACGAAAATGACTGGACTCAGAAGCATTTAAAACTTTTGGTATAGGAACAATTTTACTTATTTTTAAACAATCTGGATAGCTCGACGAATTAATAATTTTATTAAAAATATTTGTTAGTATCGGAGCTAATAAAGGGTGTCCCAAGAAGAACGCAATTTTTAAATCTGGCAACATTCGAAGTGTCATTGTTTGACATTTGAACAATTGTTATTGTTTGCTAGTAGAAGGTACGAGGTTAGTAAAAATGGAGCGCTACACGAATGAACAACGCATTCTCATTGTGAAATTGTTTTACCAAAATGGTGAAAGTTTTGCGGCTACAGTTCGCAAATTGCGATCAATTTGGGGTCACAATAATGCTCCAAAAGTGTCAACTGTAAAGAGATTAATGGAAAAATTTGCCGAAACTGGGTCTGTTAGTGATGTAAAGACAACAACGCGCCATCGACCAGGTCGATCGACCGAAAATGTCGCAGCTGTACGTGATGATGTCGCTCAAACTCCATCCACCTCAATTCGACACCGAGCTCACCAAATTGGTGTCTCCAAATCCACTTTGCAGCGAATTTTGACGAAATATTTGCATCTTCATGCATACAAAGTTCAATTGACTCAGGAACTGAAGCCAGCTGACCATGGACAGCGAAGGGAGTTCGTTAATTAGGTATTGGAGAGACAACATGAAAATGCTGATTTTGCCGATAAAACATCTTCAGTGACGAGGCCCATTTTCATCTTGATGGCTTCGTCAATAGGCAGAATTGTCGCCTTTGGGGTGAGGAAAATCCTCGAGTGATTCACGAGAAGCAAATGCATCCTCAACGTGTCACTGTGTGGTGTGGTTTTTGGGCTGGAGGAATCATTGGACCTTTTTTTTTATGAAAATGAGGCAGGTCAAGCGCAAATAGTCAATGGTGTTCGGTATCGTGAAATGATAACCAGTTTTTTCTTGCCTAGAATTGAAGAAATGAATGTGAAGGGCATGTCATACAGCCAGAGAAACAATTCAATTGCTGCATCAGTCATTTCCCGGTCGTGTTATTTCGCGTTTTGGAGATCAGAATTGGCCGCCTAGATCGTGCGATTTAACACCATTAGATTTTTTTCTTTGGGGTTTTTTGAAGTCGATGGTTTACGTGAATAAGCCGACGACGACTCAAGCCTTAAAAGAGGAAATTGGACGCTGCATTAATGAAATACCGCAGCATTCATGCAAAACGGTCATTGAAAATTTCATTAAAAGATCGCGTGCATGCCAGTTTTATTTAAAATTTAAAAATTGCGTTCTTCTTGGGATACCCTTTATTTCATTACAATTGTATATTACTTTTGGGGCGATATTATCATTACCAGTGGATTTTTTCAAATTCAAATTATTTACAACTGCACTCATATCATCTATGGTAATTGGTTGAATTTTAAAACGGTTTACATTTCAAGAGCATATTTTTAATTTTAAGAGTATATACGTTCAAATGGAGTTCTTATGGGCACAAAATAGTGTATTTAGAGCATATTTCTGGATACTCTTGTAATAAGCATGAATTGGTTCCTAGCAAAATCTAATATTACCAAGCAATGGGAAATGGAATAAAAACACAGTTATTTCAAATTGTTTTGGTTTTTTTGTATTTTTTTTTTTAATCTAGAAAATTTTACTCACACAGTCTATAGACACATTTATTTGAATATTCATATGTGTGTGAGCTTATGAATTTCTTGTTATTCGAATTGAAATAATTTTGTATATAAACATATAATTTAATTAAAAACAAAATTTTTTGAAATTTTTTTTTAAACAGCCAGCACACAATATTTTTATTTCTAATAACTGTGACGCAAACAGAAAAAACACAAATTTCCGTTTGGTAAATATTTATTAAATTTCAAACAAATGAAAAAAAAATAAATGAAACAGAAAAATCCGTAAATGACAGTTAATCGTTTTGACCACATGTGTAAACATTTAAAATAAATATTTCTTTAAAAAATTAATTTATGTTAACTTATTTTAAACTGAACTGAAATTTTTTTTTAATTAAATTACAAACAGTAAACTAGAGAATATTCTGAGTGTATATATAGAATATATATTTCTCTTTTAATTTGTTAAAAGAAGCTGTTATTATGATCGGGCATTACAATTTTTTATACAAACCCTAAAAACTTCAGGCTAAATAACTTTGGTAAATTTTGCGTTGATATCTTGTCATTTGGGCTTTTGACAGAAAGATCCCATAGTGCAGTGTAGAGCAAAATATAAATTTTTAATGTTTTTTTCTCACAACCTGTAGTTCAGAATCAGTTGCCAAGAAGGTTTTACCGATTTTAATTTGTTAATTTTTATTTTTCAACATTTCCAAATTGTTGGCGAAAAAATTAAATTCGAAAGCAAATTTTGCATTCTTTTTGAGTTTGTGAAATAAAATATAAGAGATTATATTATAAGAGTGACACGAATAAATGCGCACAGATATACAGACATACAATTGACAAATATAGACGATCGAGAAAAAGGTTAGTTGTTACAAAGAAGCTTACAAAGAAGTAAGAGCTTTTCAACTCACAGAAACAGTCAAATATATTTTTAAATAAATTATTATTGTGAATAAATTGTTGTGTTTATTACTAATTTATTTGTTTTGCCAGAAAAATTATAAAAAGTATGTATATTTATGTAAACTCACAATATTATCGAAAATACAATCAAAAAGAGGACTACTGATTTTCCATTATATTCAACCCATTTTGTTGTTTATTTTTAATCATTGCTTAATAATCGACAAAAGTAAAAACAATAGAAAGTCATTTAAAATAATCATCAAATTTTTACCGTCAAAAAGTTAGAAAAAACTACTTTTGTGGTTTGTTTTTCAAATTGAAAGTTTTTTTATTTGTATGTAATTACAAAACAGAACACAACACATGCAGATGTGTATATTTTTATTGGCTTTGTGTGTGTGTATATTTGAATAATTTATTGTAATTTTTATTGAAATAATTTTGTATATATACAAACTATTTTGGTAAAAAAAAACAAAAAGGAATTATATGAATTTCTATTTTTTGAAGCAGAAAACATAAAATTTTACATTTAACTGAAAATATCAACTTCAACTGAATGTCTGTAAATTTGTATAGTTTGTTTTTTGATTGACTGATTCAAATAGTTAAAAAATATATTTCTATGAATTTCAATTGATTCTTCATTAAAAAACATATTTTACGTATTACTTTTTAAATAAACTACAGTCGGTAACGGAAAATATATTGTGAGTGTATCTTTGTCAGATCCCTTCAAGATGATTTGCGATGCAAATCGAAATATCGGAAAAATAAAATATAAAAATTAAAAGAAAAAATATTTGGATTTTTATTTTTAAAAATTTATGACCTAAAGCTAAAAAATTTCATAATATAAAAAAATAAAATTTAAAAAATATTGTTATTAAAAGCTTTGATCGTATAAATCCCTCTTAAATATTTATTATTTATTATTGCAAATACCTAAATAAGATAAACAATTTTTTATGATTTTAAAGTATAGATTATGAGTTTTAATATCCATAACAATTTATTATGATCACATTAAGGATGTAAAATATCTAATGATATTCGTGATCTGAGTAATTTTATAATGTTTTTGTGTATTTTGTAATTAAAACCAATTTTGTGTTTTTAATTATAGTTTAATTATTTTTTAATAAAATATTTTGAGATCCAATTAATTATGACACAAAAAAACTGCATGCAGTTAAAAAAGCAAAAAAGAAAAAGAATCTATAGTTTTGCCTGACAGGGAGAAAAACCCAATGGGTTCTCTGCGATCTTGATGAAATTCGGATATGTGATAGAGGATAAAAAATAAGAGAAAAGTATTTTTTAAGAGGCTCAATACCATGTTTAGAAGTTAAGAAGTGAAGTGAAAAAATTGCAAATTTTTTAGTATTTTAAATTATTTCTTATAATTTAAAAAAAAAAAAAAACTGTAGACAAAATTGGTATCAAAGGACACGTTTTTTGACACACCTACCAGTATATAAAATATAAAGAGAACATTTTTATGGAAAGTGTTGTTGGTTTGAATTAAAATCTACATACAATTATTTCTAATTAATTTCATCGAGGGTGAGCTTTTCGATATTTGTAATTGTTCGCCTTTTGGGCAGGCAACATTTCACGAAGAGCTTTTATAATTCATTTTTGAAAAAATTTAAATATATGGTAACTCTGGGGCGAAAAAATTTCACATATTGCTATCAAAATGTAACAGTGTGCAAAAAAAGTGATAATTTCATGAATTTAAGACAGTTTTCCAAGCAATTATTGAACTTTCATACTTCTTAATCCCTAAACGTGAGATTGGACCACAGATCTAAGTTTCATTAAGATTGGAGAGAACCCATCGGGATACCTTACTTGTATGTCATAAAGTGTTTTTTTTAGTATCTTAATTGTGCAAATAAAAAAATTTAAATATTTTTCAGACAAAGCAAAATAATGTTATTTTTTATAATACACACATTTATAGATATTAGACACAGTAAGTTTTTTTTAATATTTTTGATTTAATATTTTTTTAATTATTTTGCTTGCAAGTCAGAAACTCGTTACTGGTAGTTTTAAATGTCAGAATATATTTAAGAACATAATTTAAATCTTTTTTCTAAGAATCTTCATTTTTAAATGAATTTATTTAGTAGTGGATGTTTAAATTTCTGACTTTAGGAGTTTGTTCAGGCCATTAAAGGGTCCCTCTTTATAACCGATATTTTACCATTCTTTATATGGAAATTCCAAAAACTATTTTATTTAGTGAGAAAATCTCATACCACAAGAAAGACATATTATAAATGTGAAATTTCTAGCGAAATGTTTTTGGAAAGGGCTCTAATGGGGAGATTTTTCCATTTCCAAAAATGTATTGTATGTCTGCGTTGGTGGAGATATCCTCATGACGAATTTTAAGTTCTTAGCTTCGGCGGTTTGTTTTGGGTGTTTAAGACAGATTTTCTATTTTTGACCCTATTTTACCTTCTTATTGGAAATTTCAGAAAGTGTATCTAAAATAAATTAGTTCACACCAGAGAACTGCAAAATCAACTTTTTTCTTGATTTAATCATACACAAAAATTCTTGTTCACATTTAATAATTCAAAAAAATTCACTGCAGAATAAAATCAGCATCATGTTTCTGAACGCGTAATTGGGATCTGTATGGACCATATGTCGATTATGTTTACTGCAAATGTAATCACTCAGCAAAAAGTCAGCGTTGAATAAATCAGAAAAAACAACAAACAACGCATATGAGTTTATTCATAATTACAACAAAATAGAAACACACATTAGGGTGGGACTTGAACCCGATTTTTTAGAATTTTTATTAGTAATACAATACTAAATATATTCTTCTTTGTGAAATAAAAATATTTTTTTTGAAAAAAAATTTAAGTCGATATCTCAGACTTGCCTAATCCGGAAAAATTCAAATATTGTCTAAATTTTTTTCATCTATTTTGATTGGAAAATTAGCCAATATTTAACTTTAACCGGATTGGGAGAACCTGAGATATCGACCTAAATTAAAAAAAAAAAAAATAAATTTCACAAAGAACAATATTTTTGGTATTACTAATAAAAATTCTAAAAAAACGGATTTGAGACCCACCCTAATATACATATAACATATATGAATGTATTTTCACAAAATCATCCCCTTTTTATAGATAAGAAACTATTTTGTTTTAATTATGAATACACACACTCGTTGTTTTGTTTTTTTATTTATTCTATAATAATTATTGTTGACCCGAACGAACAAGAATACAATGAATGGTATGAAAATAACCGTTAAAACGGTACGTTGGCGTTGAATAATATGAAATTGTTTTATATACATATATGCATTTCGTGTATAAATTAAAGCATTAGTTACATTTAACAGGGTGGGACTTAAATCCGCTTTTTTAGAATTTTTATTAGTAATAAAAATATTCTTCTTTGTGAAATATAAATATTTTTTTGGAAAAAAAATTTAGGTCGATATCTCAGGCTTGCCTAATCCGGAAAAATTTAAATATTGTCTAAATTGTTTTTCATCTATTTTGATTGGAAAATTAGGCAATATTTCACTTTAACCGGATTGGGCGAGCCTGAGATGTCGACCTAAATTAAAAAAAAAAAATATTCTCAAAGAACAATATTTTTGGTATTCCTAATAAAAATTCTAAAAAAACGTATTTTAGACCCACCCTAATATACATATAACATTTATGAAATGTGTTTCTACAAAACCACCCCCTTTTTATAGATAAGAAACTATTTTGTGTTAATTATGATTACACTCATACACGTTGTTTGTTGTTTTTTCTGATTTATTCTACATCAAAATAATTATTGTTGGCTCGAATGAACATAATAAAACAATGGTTTAACAACGACCGATGATTATAAACCAGTGGCAAAACAATTTGCACATCGTTTGATTGATTTAAAATCATCAACGAATATGTGTGTTGGAGTATATTCAGCGTTTGAACGCAAACAAAATTTATTTTTGTGTTGATTGCGTATGAACATTTTGCAATCAGCAAATGCAGTTCTCTGGTTCACACCCATGCGACACATTTATTAGGATTCGGTTTTTTGTCAGGAAGGTTTCGGCTGACCGTTCATGGCTCTACCATTGAAAATCTAGAAACTCCATTTATACCACATTAATAAAAACGTTAATAAAATTAATTAATAAAAAAAGTTAATAAAATTTTCCAATCCGTGACAAAGTAAATAAAACACACTTTTTAAATTTTAGGTTTGGGAAGAGTGCTAGGGGAGAGTATGTTTCCCTTTTGAGTTGCATTTTTACCACGCTCCTGTTAAAAATTCCAAAAAGTATCCTAACAATAAATGAGTTTATACATCAAGAATGAAATGTTTTAAATTTTGGGTTTCTAGTCAAAGCGATTTACGCTGGCCGTTGCGAGATATACATTTCCCCTTTAGAACTGCCATTTCTACCACGTTTTTATGAAAATTCCTAAAGATACCTTATTAGTGATAAGGGAACAACCCAGCAAATAAAGTAGCAAAAGAAGAGAAAAAGAAGCAGTAATTTTGATTACGGTGGTGTGATAGGGTGAAAGTTTTCTTTTATGATCCTTTTTCATTGCATCTAAAGCAGTTCTTAAGGTTTAGTGGAAAATGAGATCTTTTGATATTTACAAATAAATTTTCAAATTTTGATTTAAATTTTAACAGGACATTAGTAATCAGGCCTAAGCTTCATTTTTACAATGTCCATGTAGCTTTGTTGTTGCTGTTGTTTGAGTTTGACTGTTGGATAAATTATAACGGGACATTTAGTAATCTGGTAAATTGTAAGTTAGAAATTGATACAAGCCACTCAGCTTGTTTTTCAAATAAGTTACCCGTCATAACATATATTTGAAAGGAATTAATTTTATTCAAAATCATATTTTTGGAGTTGTGAAAAAGATCTGCTTTGGAAGAGGATAATCAGTACTAAATGATACTTTAAAATCAATAAAAAATTTATTCCTTAAATGGTCCCTTCCATTTATTGAAAATAGAGACTTATCGTTAAAATGGAAAAAATTCCGATCTCATAAATATCACTAAAATCCTGGCTCGCTTCATTCCATTTCATTCCCTGTCTTAAGTGTTTTTCCATTCGTTCCACGTTCTATTCCAATGGTTGGGCAGATTGTTAAGCAGGAAGCTTTTAATCTTTTAAATTTCAGTGAATTATTTTATACTTCAAAGAAAAAATATTTCAAATATCCCCCCCATTTTTACCACGTTCCAGTCAGAAGTGTCCTAGTGACTTTACCAGTGAACACATATTTTAAATTTCAGATTTCCAGCCATAAGGGTTTGTGCAGGCCGTTAAGGGGCAGTCTTTCCCATTTTTATTTTTACCGCTTTCCTGGCCTATACTTCGGAGAACACATATTTTAACCAATATGGTTAAAGGGGAGGAGCATGTATGCCAAGTTCCTTTTTCCAGCGGTATAGGCTGGGTGTAGTTAAATAAGTCAGCGCGTTACGTTATGGAACGAATGTCCAACCCATGCCCAACCATATTTTTTACACTTTTCTAAAATTTATTTAAAACGCACTACCTTAAATTTTTAATTAATATCAACGGAACATCGTTTTTAATGTATTGATTTATGAAATTATCACAAAATATACTTAATTATATACAGGTTGGTTGAAAAGTTCCTGCGCTCACCAAGTGATGGCACTTCTAGCTCCAAACTTTTTTTTTATCAAGTTGGTATAACTGTCCTGAGAACACATGCAAAGTTGCAAGTCATCCTGTCAATTCTTTCTTTGTTTACAAGCCATTTGAAGTTGACTTGTCATTTATTTTTTTTAATATGGAAAAAATTGAATATCGTGCAGTCATTAGATTCTTTGTTTTGAAGGGTTTTGAAAGGAAAGGAAATTTATGAACAATTGTTAGAAGTGTATAAGGAGTCCTCACCTTCAAAATGCACCGTTGAATTTTGGGCTGGTGAATTTAAACGTGGTCGTACCAGCCTTGAAGACGATCCACGCGAAGGACGACCAAAAACTGCAACCACAGCAGAAATCATTGAGCAGGTACATAATATGGTTAGTGAAGATCCAATTTTGAATAAGCGTGAAATTGCTAATGCCATATGCATCTCAGACGAACGAGTACTCCATATTTTACATGAAGAATTACGTATGAAAAAAGTGTTTGGAAAGTTAGTGCCGAACACATTAAAAATTCAACAAAAACTGGATCGAAAACAAATTTTTTAGCGTAATTTGGAGCGTTTTAAGCCGAACAAAACCGACTTCTTGCGACGTTTTATAACTATGGATGAGACTTGGATCTACCACCATGATCCTAAATTGAAACAAGAACGTTTACAGTGGACTGAAGCTGGTTGTTCAGCTCCAAAGCAGGCGAAGTCACAACGATCAGCAAAGAAGGTTATGGCATCAGTATTTTGGGATGCAAAAGGAATTTTGTTGATTAATTGTGTTCAGAAAGGTAAAACAATCAACTCTGAATATTATTGCAGCCTTTTGGATCAGCTGGATGAAAAAATTCGTGAGAAAAGACTTGGTTTAAAGAAGAAAAAATCATTTTTCATCAAAACAATGCACCTGCTCACAAAAGTGTTTTGAGGATGGCTAAATTTAAAGAATTAAAGTACGAATTGCTTGAACATCCACCGTATTCACCAGACTTGGCTTCCAGTGACTACTATCTCTTCAGAAATCTCAAACAATTCCTTCGTGGAAAGCATTTTTCGTCGAAAGAAGAGGCCATAGCAGCCGTAGACGGTTATTTTGCAGAGCTTCCGGAAAACCATTATAAGGATGGGATAAAATTATTCGAAGATCATTGGAACAAGTGTATTGAGCTTCTAGGAGATTATATTGAATAAAAAAATATATTTCGTAACAAAAACCGTATTCTTTCATTTCGAGCGCAGGAACTTTTCAACCAACCTGTATAGAAAGTCCGCGACATGATCGAATAACTGCACAAATTGGTATTCGAACTTGTTCATTAGCGTTTATGCCTCAATGGCGTGCACGAAAAATTGAGATGTACCAAAAGGTAAGGTGTTGTGCTTATGTGCAAGCTTACGAGAAAATAAAGAATAATGAATTACGGGTATGTATATTAATAATTACTAATAACCAATTATTATTTATTTTTCAGTAACAAACATATTATCTTTTAACTCCTGGAAACCAACTATAATTTTACTTTCAGTAAGTGACAAGGCAATGCGATGCAGTGTTGTGAATCCCAATTTCTAATTGATAAATGTTCCATTTTTAACCAATTTTTTTAAATGTGGTTTGCATCGAAAGACGATAGTTGTTACTTTCACACAATACTTACCATAAATACATATTTTTGCATAATTTTTGGAACACATTTTATCGTATCCTATTGGATAACGTTCCATCGAAACATCGATTGGTTTAGTCCATTTCTTACAGGATACTGATATAATTTAGGCAGTCAAAGGTAAAAAAGGAAGTTTTTGCTCAGGTTTAAACATTTTTTATTCGCACTTAAATTAAAGTAATTTTTTTTTTATTTTCATAGATTTTTTCTCTTGATTCCAAATTTGGTATTTAAAATTTTCTATCTCTTTACAAGTTTGAAAAATTGTATATTAAGGATATTTCGGAACAACAGTTAAAACTTGATATTTGCCCTAAGTTGTTTTAAAATGTTTGTAATATTCGTGATCTGAATACCAAAATTAATTATATAAGATGTGTCACAACACAAACAAGTTAAAATAAATTAACTTCACACTACTCTAAACTAATTTGAAGGTTATTTCCTGTTTACTTACATGTTAATTTGGTTTATGAAAATCTTTAACTTCATAAATTAATAAAATACACATTAATTAATAAAGCTATTTAAACTATTAACAATGACTCATCATTATTTATATTAAAATAATTATTATAAATTATAATAGGTAATACATTAGTTTTGTTTTGAAAATAAGGCTGAATGTAAGGAGTACTTATTATAAAGTAATGATATGTCATTATCATATTTTTGCTGGATTCACCTGTATGGTCTAATTTATGAGCAAAAGTGGTGAAAACTTTTATGAGTTTTTTAGTTTGCAATAGGAATTAACTGTCAAGTGAAGATCATTTTCAATGCAGGTAATTATTTTTTGTTCAAGATTATTTGAAAAATCATATCGGAAAAGTTATTCTATCATGATGGAAAAAAATTAACTTTTGGCTTTCACTTTTAGCCGAATGAAAAATTGAAAATTGGCCCTTCCTAATGCGCTTTAAAAAAAGCAGAACGCGGTACACAATCGTCCAAATTTTTTTTAATACTAAGTGCCAAATAATAAGCTAATACGTAAAAACCCCTATTTGTAAATTATAGCATGTTGATAATATATGTATAGGGTGGCGCAAAAGTAATGTCATAGTGTAAAGGTGCCTTAATTTGTTTGAATAGCGTCAAATGTCATTGTTCTTTGACATGTATTATTTAGACAGATAGAAAATTTGTTGACAATAAGCAATAGAGTGATACACATCTAGGAAAACCTCAAATTATTATTTCTGCTAGTTTGATCTGTTTCCGCTCTGTTGGTAAATTTTTTAGTCAATTCTGGTCAAATTGCCAGATTTCTGCCTTTGAGTATTTATGAAACCTCGTATTGACACCAACAAACCTTCCAAGTCTTAAAAGTCAACGTTGAAGAATAAATCATCATTTTTTAAAATGCCGCTAAGCAAGCACAAATAAGCATTAACTCAAAAGGTGGTCATTTGATCGATATCATATTTTTACTGAACCCTATCAATTTCAAACCTTTAAATGAACTTTCCGTGAAAACAGAAAACAATATTTTTCATTTAAAATAAAATTTCAGCTAATTCACATTATGGCATTACTTTTGCGTCTCCCAGTATAAAATTTCTAAAGAAAATTAACCCTTTAACCCCTAAGACCGTCTACAGAAGGTCATCACTAAAGTACAATTATATCCAAAGCAATATTTTTGGTGGACTAATCGCCAACAACATTTTTGTTGGTTTGAATTTACATTTCAAATAGTGCCGGTTTGAAGTGCGCTCAGTTGAATAGTTTGATAGATACACCCATTTCTATCAAGATTTTTGTCAAAACGGACACGAAAATTATTTATGATTTTGGTGCAAAATTAATATTAAAAAAACATACTTTCCAACAGCTCCATTTTCGGAGCTGTTGGTAAGTAGCTTCAAGTTGTATTTTGATAATTTGTTGCGTGTTCGATTTGTGAAACAAATTTTTTTGTTTAAATCGAGCTTTTTGTCTTTAGATGGTCTTACATTTTTTCCACCTGCCACTTTCAGGTAAAATTTTTTTCACATTCGTGCTTTTTGGTCCAAAATGATACTAGAACCAAAAATGTCAGAACAAAATACCTCGTATTTCGACTTCAGTGTTTAAAGGGTTAAGTTTTTTCCTATTTCACACGACAGGTAATCCACCAATAACTATGATTAATTGCTAATTTAAGACTTTTGTAAATATTGATAAGCCTAAATAAACCTTAAGTTAAATCAAGTCCATGATTCTTAGTTAAGCATAAAGATAAACAAATGTGAGTATGAGTTTGAAAATAGACTTAAATGATTTATAAAATTTTAATTAATTTAATAAGAAAAACAAACAAAATTTAAAACAAGTTTAAATATTGGTTTATATTTTAAAAAATTTAAGTTCATTGATCTTTTAAGTATACGTATTAGAATGTAAGTTACCCAGCAAAAGAAAAAAAGTGGCAGTAAATTTTTGATTAACACTTCTTTCATTGTTCATTTACAGATTTTTGGAAGTTATTCTGAAGAACTTTGAAAAGAATTCATGTTTATATCTTAATTAATGGTGATTTGGATACGATATAAACCAGATGCTTATCTTAAAAATCATTCCTTTCCTAACTTCTAAAATAAAAATATTGATAAATTTATTTTGTTTACTTTATTACATATTCAAACATCGGAAAAATTTAAATTAGTCTTATTTATGCGGATTCCAATTTATAAAATTTTAAAATATTTAATAACTTCAAAACTTATTTTAATGCATTCGGATTAAATAAATTTTCATCATAGCATAAAACTACAAAAAAAAAAAAACATATAAAAATTTTTAACTCATTCAAAGGAATAACATGTTAAGTGCCTATTAATTGCTTCCTTAGAGTAAAGTAAATGCAGTGGTAAGTAGCTGCATTTGAATACTTCCATTCTATAACACGCCAATGTTAAATTTATCAATAAAACCATAACAAAAAATTTGTACCTTTGCCACAGTAGTCATCTTTTTAATGTTTTTACGGCAGCGCTATTTCCCAGCAAAAATAAATGGAAGTGATTCTTAAGGAATTTATTTTTCATTGATTCCTAAGTATCGATTAGTCCTGATTTTCCTCTTCTAAGACAGTTCTTTTTCGCAACTTCCAAAAATCTGATTTTTAATGAAATTTATCACTTTTGAAATCTATGACGGGTAACTTATTTTAAAAACAACCAAAGTTAAATATTAATCTTAGATATTTCTATATAAATTTGAAATTTATAACTATGCTTTAAGTTTAAGGGATTTGTTTTTATATTTTACTTACAATTAACCAGATTTTATAATTTAACCAACAGTCAAACTCAAATTTATGGGAAACAACAACAAATGTTTTAAATTCCAAAGAAGTTAACAAGAGTTTGTGAAAATGAGGCTAAGGCCCCATTACAGATGCCCTGTTGAAATCTAAATTACAAATTCAAAATTTATTTGGGAACATCAAAAGATTTAATTTTTCACTAAACCAAAAGAAGAGCATTAGATTCAATGAAAAAGGATCATAAAAGAAAACTTCCACCCTATGACATCCCTATGTAAAAATCATTGGTTCCGATCCAAATTTTCACAACAGCGGAATCAAAATCACTGCTTCTTTTTCTTTTCTTTTGCTACTTTTTTTTTGCTGGGTTTTGTTGGATTTATATTATTTATTTTGATTACCTCCATGTTGAATGTGTATTGACAGGGAAAGATTCAAAACTAAATTACCATATCAAAAATAAATATCTATTAAACATTTACTTATAACATATATACACTTAAAATAGTTTGCAAGTTAAAATAACAGAAAATGTCATTTACAATAAATGATATTTCATTTAAAAACCGGACTACTTAATTTTCATTAAAATTAAAAGCCTTTTGTTATATATGTTGATAAAATAACCGACACATCCGTAAGAAACAAATGATATAAACAGTTAAAATAAATGCCAAAACTTAACCTACCAATTCCTTAAAAAATAAATGATTTTTATCATTTATTTGAAATTGTTTCCCTTTTTGTATTTTTTTTTTTACAAAATGTATGTATGCATAGCTATAAACACTTTTTGTGTGAATGTGTTTGTGTATGTGTGTGTGCTTATAAAGTTCTTGTAACTTGAATTAAAATAATTTTGTATAAATACAACCAATTTAATTTAAAAAAACAAATTGAAATTTTTTGAATATTTTTTTTTGAAACATACAGCAAACAAAATTTAAATTTGTAATAACTGTTACGGATATAAATAAACCACAAATTTCCGTTTTGTGGGTAAATTTTTATTAAATTTCAAACAAATGAAAAAAATAAATAAAACTGAAAAAAAATCAGTAAATGATAGTAAATTTTTTCGAACAAATGTATAAAAAAGTTAATATAGATATTTCTTTGAAAAATAAATGTATGTTCCTTTATTTTTAAATGGAACGGAAAACTTTTTTTTACTAAGCTACAAACAGTTAACTACATAATATTCTGAGTGTACTTTAGTCTTAATATGATCAAATAAGTATAAACATATTTGGTCTTATATATAATATTAAATTGGTTTTTGTTAAACATTTGATTTACAAAGGCCAAATAAATATTGAAATATTTTTCAAATAAATATTGTAAATTTAATATTCAAGGGTATTCAGCTTAGTTTACTTTGTACGGTCAATTTGCTATGAGTTTGTTTACAAACAAATAAAAATTGTAAAATAAAAAAAATTAAACAAGTTTTAAGAAAAAAATGTATGTACAATAAATCTTCTTATAAATATATTGTTTATAAAATTCAGTTAATATTAGTTTGAAAAGTATATGATTTATAAAAATGTATTACTCATCTTATAGGGTAGAAAAGAAAAAAAAAGCATCAAAATAAATCGCAAAACATCCAAAATATTTTGTACGTGTTTAAATTTCTAAAAATAACCAGTGTTTGCCCCCGATTTAATTGAAATGCAAAAGGCATATTAAACATGCAATATATATCAAAATATTTTTGAGACAAACTCAAAAAGTAGCAGACTATATAATTTATTATTAGAACTATGTTATGAACTGAAATTAAAATTTGGTTTTTACGTTGCGATATTAATGACGACGGGTAAAACAGAATGTAGAACAAAAATACTTTTTTCCTATCGGATGAGGAAGAACAAAAAAATCGCTATTATAAATAAATGTTATTATGATTAATCGTTTATTTTTAAATATACCACAATAATATTCATTATTTTATCATTTGAGTTTTTATTTTATATGTATTTATTTAATTCAAATACAAATGGCATAACCTGGCGTGTATGTGTCTTAAGTCTTTTGTTTTCGAAAATACGTTTTACAATACATAGTAATTTGTATTTCATCACACTCACATCATATTATTACTTTAGCAGGAACACTTTGAAGGTTATGTTTTATTAACACATCGGCTGAAAAGTCCGTGGGATAACTAATATTCATCAACATAGTCTACAATCATTCCAACGCCTTTTTAACATTTCGATATATATTTTTATAAAATGATTTACCTTTGGCCTTAAAATAGACCTCTGGTTCGGCAATCACCTCTTCATTGGAACCAAATCTATTTCCAGCAAGCACTTTTTTGAGGTAAAAATAGCTGGAAGCAAAATCTAGCAAATACGGTGGGTGCGGAAGAAAACAACTTTTATATCTATTGTGTCGAAGCATCAGAGTGCGAATAACACTTAGTCCCGTTTTACACACTGCAATTTTAATTGTAGTAATTCTGAGTTTATGGGGAGGGAGGAAAGAAGAACGGAAAGAGGTAAAGCCATGATAGTAAAATTTCACAAACAGACTTTCGCAGTGTGGACACGAAAGCAAGTTCAAAAGAGAATTTAAAAATATGTTTACATTAGTGGCGCCACCTATTTGCCGATGTTATAATTATAAATTACATATATGTGACCTTCTCCGAGAAAAGGTACCTAGTGTGTGAAAATGAAGTTTTGAGAAAAACGCATTTAAAAATTCATAACGCATTATCACTCTGAACACACCTTCAGTTGGGAGATGCGATTTGCGTGCCGAGTTTAGTGACGTCATGCCTAAGTGGTGACGTATTTCTTTTGGTTTTAGTGTGACAATACCTTTGCTATTGTTGTTGTTGTTTTTCTCATTTTTATCGATTTTCCCAAGTTCGTTTTGTACGTTTTTATGGGGTAAATAAATTTTTATCAGAAATCTAACTCATTTCATCTTACTCTACACCCTTCACGCAGAGAAAAAACATGGTTGCAACATGATCACTGCTACTATATTGTGATTGCTGCAATCGGGTATGGTTGTCACAACCAAGTTATTGGTTTTCTAACCATCAACATGCTCGCTACCATCATTAATTAGTAAATATTTAAATATTTTATGATTGGCACCTTCTATTTTATATCATGATTGGCTAACACCAAACTGTGGTAACAAAAATTCTGATTATCAAAAAAATATGATAACTATGCAACGATAAAATCTTCGCAACAATTTACAGTAATAATATTGTCTTGTTTTTATAAAAACCAACATTTTATCAGTTCAGTTACTTTGTTTTTACTACAAAATGTCTTAAAAAACAATCAATTACTAAAAATGGACAAATATCAGATGGGTAGAAAATACATTTTACATGTCATTAAAACATTTCATCAATTGAACCATTAAGATCCAGTTAATTTTAATAAATTCATTATCAAAAAGATTCTATTGAAAGATTATATATTTTTTAATTCTTTTCAATAAAAACAATTGATTTTTTTTAAATATGTTTATTAATACATACATTTCTTGTAAAAACTTCTCAACATATTAATACAATATTTTTTATAAGAAAAAGTCTGTAGAACCCATGATTTTTTTTTTTATAAATATATCTGATAGAAACATTTTTAGATTCTACGGACTTTTCCTTAAACTAAAATTCTCAGATTCTCCAAACTGTTTCTTAGATAAATGTTCATATATTTCAAAAAAAACTTAGATTCTAAGGCCTTTTTTTGAAAGAAAAATTCATAGATTCTGAAGACTTTTAATCATGAAAAACACTTAGATTCTAAGGACTTTTTCTAGTAGAAATATTCTTAGATTCTAGAGACTTTTTTTTAAAGAAAAATTTCTAAAATCTTTCTAAAAGATTTTTTTTATTAAAAAAGTCATTAGAATTAAAAAAAAGCTTTAAGTATTTTTCTTAAAAAAAGTCTACAGAATCAAAGTTTTCTTGAAAGAAAAAGTTCTTGGAATCTATGATGTTGTCCTTAACAATTGTTCTTCAAAAAACCCTTAATATTAAGTTTTTTAGAAAAAACATTTCTAAAGGAAATATTCTTAAATTTAAAGAGCTTTATCATAGTTTCTAAGAACTTTTTCTTTAAGAAATTTTCTTAGATTATGGATCATATAATGATAATCCAGGAATCATAATATAGTTGTGAGGGAAACATTTTAATCATACTATGATTATCTGGATCATATAATGATAAATTCTATATAACATGTTTATTTAGGACAATAATATGGTCATTTTTGAATCATAATATAACTGTAGGGACCATGTTATGGTAAAAATATGGTTATTTTATTATCATAATATGATAACCATATTATAGTACGACTATGGTTGGCACAAGCATAAACCCAAAAATATATGATGCTCTTCGAATATGATTGCCCCAAACATGTTTTTTCTTTGCGTGTTTTAGGTACCAGAATCCACTCTAAAGTTCAAACCCGTTTTTTGACACACTAGGTCCCTTTTCTCGGAGAAGGTCACATATATCTACATTGTGGCGTCCCCTTAAGAAAGTATTTGAAAGCATTCGAAAATGTCGAACTTTGTGCGAACAAAGCATCATTTGCGCGAAGTTTTTTCTTACTTCTCCAATTTGAAAAAAGTACAAATGAATAAAGGCGATGGCTCACCGGAGTTTATTCTGAACATGTTTTATCGATTTTATCGTCCGAGAGATGGTTTGTGAGGTTCAGAAGTGGTGATTTAAATACACTCAGAATATTTTAAAGTTTACTATTTGCAGTTTAATAACAAAGTATTTCGTTCCATTTAAAAATAAAGAAAACAACATTTATTTTTCAAAGAAATATCTATTTTAACTTTCTTATACATTTACTCGAAATAATTTACTATCATCTACCGATTTTTTTCAGTTTCATTTATTTTCTTCACTTGTTTGAAATTTAATAAAAATTTACCCACAAAACAAAAATTTGTAGTTTACTTGTGTTCGTTACAGCTGTTTCAAATTTAAATTTTGTTTGCTGTCTGTTCCAAAAAAATATTCAAAAAATTCCAATTTGTTTTTTATATAAATAGGTTGCACACATACACACTTAGCCATGCATACATACATTTTGTAGATTAAAAAAAAAACTAACTAAAAATACAAAAAATGAAACAATTGCAAATAAATGAAAAAATCATTTATTTTTTAAGGAATTGGCAGGTAAAATTGTAACATTTATTTTTGCTGATTAATCATTTGTTTCTTATGGATGTGTCAGTTGTTTAATCAACATTTAAAAATAAATAACAAGAGCCATTTGGTTTAAATGAAAATTAAGTAGACCGGTTTTTAAATGCAATATCATTTCTTTTAAATGGCATTTTCAGTTATTTATACTTACAAACTATTTTAAGTGTAGGGAAGAAAAAGACCGCCCAGGTCAAACAAAAAAATTCGTAGATTGGAAGCATTACTTAATGAAGATTTGTTGTCAAAATCAAGAACAACTAGCAAAATCATTGGGAGTAAATCAAGCCAGTAATTTAAACCGTTTGCATGCAGCAGCACTTATAAAAAATAAACAAAGAAATTGGTTACCACATGATTTGAAGCCGAGAGACGTGGAAAGACGATTTTGTATATCCAAAATGCTACTTGAACACCATTAAAAGAAGTCAGTTTTGTAACTATTCATTATTGGCGATGGAAAATTAATTCACTACGACATTTTGAAGCGCGAAAAATCGTATGTGAAGCCCGGCCAACCAGCCAAATCAACGCCAATGCTGAATATCCGTTGATTCGTTTGAAGCCAGTACTAGCCAAAAGACACCCGGAATATGCGACCAGACACAGATAAAATAGAGAAAACAAATTCATTGTAACAACCAACCGAAATTTTTGCCAAACGAATGGTTTCGTAGAAGCCACCGATATATTTGTTTTTCGCAACCGAAATTCGATTAATACAGCAGAATTTCGGTTGAAACCAAATATTTCAATTGTATCAGGACAAAATTTGGTTGGGACAACTAAATAATTTGGTAGCTGCAACGAAAAAATTCAGTTGGTAAGAAGTTTGGTTGTCACAATGAATCTGTTTTCTCTGAGTGCCATCATAAGAACACTCCGCCACATCCCAGCAAAAATAAATGGAAGTGATTCTTAAGGAATTAATTTTTCATTGATTCCAAAGTATTGTTTAGTTCTGATTTTTCTCTTCCAAGGCAGTTCATTTTCACAACTTTCAAAAATGTGATTTTTTGAAGAAATTATCACTTTGTGTATCTATGACGGGAAACTTATTTTAAAAACAACCAAAGTTAAACGTTAATCATAGATATTTCTCTATAAATTTGACATTTATAACAATGCTTTAAGTTTAAGAGATATAAAATTCTTAAAATCGTAGTTATTACACAGTACGACATAATCAAACTTTGAGTACACATGAGAAATTTTAACAGAATATGAAAATAAGCTTAAAATAACAAAATACGTGTCTCGGTGATTTTCTCAAAATTCTGACGGGCTACAGTAAAACGCCGAGACACGTATTTCTTTATTTTAAGCCTATTTTCATATTCTTTTAACATTTCTTATGTGTACCAACCACTGTCGTACTGTGTTATTAATACAAAAAGTAAAAAATTTAATGTGGAAAAAATTGCAAGAATTTCGAATAAAGTAATTGAATAAATAAGGCCCGTTTACTGAATGTCCCGTTATAACCAATAGTCAAACTCAAACTTTATATGGGAACCAACAACAAAAGTGCCAGTTAAATTCCCGGATATAAGCTAACGGGAGTTTGTGAAAATGTGGCTAAGGCCCGATTACTGATGTCCTGTTAAAATCTAAATTACAAATTCAAAATTTATTTGGGAACATCAAAAGATCCCATTTTTCACTGAACCATAAGAAGGGCTTTTGATGCAGTGAAAAGGGATCATAAAAGAAAACTTCCACCCTATGACACCCCTATGTAAAAATCATTGGTTCCGATCCAAATTTTCACAACATCGGCATTAAAATCACAGCTTCTTTTTCTCTTCTTTTGCTACTTTTTTTTGCTGGGATATTGTTGTAATATTTTTATTTTAAATATTTATAAAAATATTTTTGTTTCGTTATCTTTTTTAAATTTAAAATATTTTTGTTTCCTGTGATATTTATATTTTCCATATTGTTAAAAAATATTTTTATAACTTCCCGCCTTTTTTAAAAAAGTTTTATATATGTAATTGTTAAAAAATTAAATAATTTCCCTAAAGAAGTCACCCAATGTGGAGACGAAATATTGGAAAATTAATAATCATTATTATTTTTGTACAAAGAAGATCTCAAGCTCAATTTAAAAGAATAATATAATATTCAAGATCAAATAAAAGAAAATAAATTTAATGACATCAATTGTAATGAAATTATTTGTTTTTTTAATTTCATTGCAATTAATAATTAATCAATTTAAAATCAATTATTAAAAAAATATAATATTGTATTGATTCTCTCCTGGAGTAACATTTTGTCGTTTGGCCAGTCTCGCTAAGTTTTTGAGATACAAAATGGCGAATACATCGAAAGTTTTTGCTCTTTTAGGGTTTTAATATACTGCGATAATAAAAAATGGGCCAGGTTTGGGAACGATCCCGAGGGATCCATTTAAAAAATTAAGCAACTTAGACATTCGCCATTTTTTGTAAACAAACGATTTTTTGAACAATTGTAAATAGTTTGTGAGGCCCTAGTACGATTTCTTTAGCATTAGCCAAATGCTAATACCAGAAAATTTTATTACCATTAAATGGTAATGATTTTTTTTTGCATTAGCATTATTCAACAAATGCTTATTACATTTCAATGCCAATGAAAAATCTCAAGTATGCAGAATATACGCCTTAAATTTACTAAAAATCCCGTATTTTAAGTTATACAATCTATTTAAAAATATCATCCTGTGATAGCTTTAAAAAAGAACCTGTAAAATCTATCATACGGATTTCGGGGACAAATTCTATACATTTCGGTAGCTTAACCGGGACCTGAAGATATACTTTAACAATTTGTTTTCCATAATCTGCTGATACAATACAAATCGATTGAGCTTAATCGTAAACACTTGTCTAATTGATTACAGTGTAAAGCCAAAGTGATGTCACTAGAGTAGGGAACACTTTTTCATTTAATTTCACTTTTTGTTTTATTTATATTTATATACTGAGAAATATGATAGTTTTTTCTTCAAAAATTTATTTTTTCTTCCCAAGATAATAAATAATTAAATTTTTGCATGTTTATTTTCCTGTACTTGTGTTGTTTTTTTTATTATTGAATTCAAATCAAAACTAAGAGCCGATTGCATGTCTAGGTGATTATCATGAATTTGCACTAACATTGAAATTGTGTGTCTTCACTTGAGATAAAATAAGTTTGACAATTGTGTGTTATCATTTTATTGCACGTGAATATCCCAGGCTACTGCTTGTGCTATTAAATGTTAAGAATTGCATTTAATGGTACATGTGTATGTATTTTAAGGTTTTGTTGTGTTAAATCAAAAACATTTTATTAATTTATTTTTCTAAGAATATATAATTTTTAAATAATTTTAAGCATTATTCACATTAACCTGCTGCCTTAAACAGTAGAGCTGGAAATCTGTAATTCAAAATTTGTATTTCCAATAAGAATGTGGTAAAAATCAGATAAAAATAAAAAAGTGCTTTAAAATTTGCTATCCATGATCCTCTACCAGCTTAGACATTCAATAAGGTATTCCGCGTATTAAGGCCTTATTAACTGAAGATATTCTTTTTGAACTTCCCATAAGAAAGGGGATAAAAATAGTTAAATTATTGCTCTTAATTGCTGGAGTTAGAATCTTAGACCACATTTTTTAAGTTTTTAAGAGAAGGAACAAAAGAGGGAAATATTCCCCCTAACCTCCTAAGAAAAAAACAGACGTAGAGCACAGAAAATGGACATAAAGTTTAGGAAAGGAGCACAAACATCCACTAAGATTGGATTTTTGGGAAATTTATACGGGAAGGGGCAAATGTCACCCTTTATTTTCTTACTCCTTCGGCTACAAATCTGAAATAAAAGCAATTAGTTCGAAGATTTAAAAATCCACTACAAAAAGGTTTTGAAAATTTTTAAAAGGGAGAAATCTTGAAAAAAACAAATAAAATCTTATTCAATCTATATTTCGATTCATAAAACTAGTAGTAGCTAATTATTGATCTTTTAAGCTAGCCAAGAATAAAATTTATTATATATTATTTTGGATATCTTTGGACATTATCCATTGGATAGTTATTGCTGTTATTTTAAATTTTATTTTCGTAATAACTCAAAAACATGAAACATGAAAAAAGGAAAGAGAATAACATTTTTGAAATCAGTAAGTCTGCATTGTCTTAAAGTAACACTCGCTATCTCAATTCGAGCCTCGTTTAAGTCATAGTAAGTTATAATTTACTTCTTACCAATAAAGCAGGTTCTGAATTTTATTACCGAATTCCTAAGAAAATGTTATATGCTGGATAAATGTGAAAAAAATATATCACATCTCAAGTATTTGAATTTAAGTCAGAGAAAGTAGGAATAAATATAGTAATCTCTTATTTTCAGATAATTTTATACCGACGTCTCTAAACATAATTTTTACAGATGTTGTCTTAAAGGTTCTTTGTATAGTATTGATAAAATCCTAGCTTTTATTTTTTATATTAATACTTTAAAAAATTTAATACTTTTTTTAAACTTTATTGCGTTAAAAAGATGACTACATAAGTTTATAAAACTAAATAATTAAGATAAAATTATTTTGAACTTCTATTTGCTGATTACCAACCGTAACTACCACTAGATGCTTGAGCACTAGCTGTGGCATAAGAACCACTACCTCCACCATGTAGTTGATTACCACCGCCGCAGGAATTGCAGCCACCTCCACTACCAGGATGACCCCCACCACCATAGCTTCCGGCATTACTAGATGCATAATTACCACCTCCATAGCCTCCATGACCACCACCGCTGAAGCCTCCTTGGCCACCACCGCCGTATCCTCCTTGGCCACCTCCATAACCTTGATTTCCACCGCCATAACCACCGTGACCTCCATCGTAACCAACACCGCCTCCTCCACCATAACCACCTCCGCCTCCATAACCTCCTCCACCGCTATATCCATGACCTCCAGTACTAACTGGGAACTTTTGTACTGTATAAACCGGAACTTGTTTTACAGCAATAACTTGATAACCACTTCCACCTCCACTATGGCCTCCATAATTTTGGCCATAACCACCCCCACCATATCCACCATAACCACTAAAACCTGCTCCTCCCCCGCCTCCACCACCTCCTCCCCAACCTCCTCCTCCACCGCCTCCAAGCAATAATTTCTTTTTCAATTTGTGCAATGTAGGCGTGACGGTTACCACACCTAACATCAGTAGCAAAACAATAAAACGTTTCATCGTTATTAAAATTCACTTATCAAAATTAAACCGAACCGGATTTATAATTTGAAATATTTGAAAATTTTCGTTATTATTCGATTGATTAGAAGCGTTGCAATAAACTGAAGTGTCTGGATACAAAAACCTTCACATTTATACTCCAATATGGAAAATATAATATTCTAGGCATGTTTTTTGTTTTAACTCTACTTATTACTCTTTAATGTTTTTTTGTCTCGTTCATTGTTTCAACATTCCCAGCAGTTCTCATTCGCGATGTGAATTGTTTTATGTGTTTTATTTTGTGGGTGCTAGTGAAAAGAATTTGTCGTCATATTTTGGTAACGACATCATAATACTAATAGTGACGTAGAAGTGGGCATTGTGAGAAATAGAGAAAAGGTATAAAAATCCTAAATGCTACAGTAGGTATATCTGACAGCGTAAATTTGTAATAAAGCGACTCGAATTAAAAAAACCATACAAAGTAATATAAATTTGTATTAAATAAGATTTAACCCGAAAAATGAGAACATCAAATTGTATCTACTTCAACCTCAACCTATATTAATATATACTATTTTGATACAATTTTATCTGTGTTTTGTCCTCAGATAATTTTTTAAATTATATATGTTTTGATAAAACTTCATACAAATGATATAAACGGGGACTTAGAAGTAGCGCTCTAGAGCGGACATTTAATTCCGATGGGGAGTAAGCTGCCAAACTATGCGTTTGTTGTAAAGAAGTTGTACCCGAAATGCTGCACCCACAGTGCTTGCTGTACGCAAGTTTGTGTTTTGTGAGGCCCGTCGTCGTACGTTGGGTACCGATGGGAATGCAGCTAGCTGCTGTTGCAACACAATCCAAGAACATCGACTTGCCATCTACCTCAACAACTTGCCATTTCACTCACCAGCATAATCAAAATTTCTCACAAATATCTCGGATTATTCGCTTACAAGGTCCAATTGACTCATCCACTTTGTTACGGCTTATTAGTTTGTTCCTTACATAAGCTCCAATCGGACATCGAATTTGTTAGAAAAATCATCTTTTCTGGATAGGCGCCTTTTCATCTAGGCGGCTATGTAACAAACAAAATTGCTACATCTGGGGATCGGAAATCTCGAATGTCATATTTAAAAAACCTATGCATCCACATGTTGCCGAAAACACCTTTTCTGTTAGCGGCTATATAGACATGAATATGGACTTTTTAGTGGCTTAAATGGAAAACCAGCACAATCATTAGTTTCATCAGGATGGCACACCATGTCGCTCAATCGATCCTTTGCGCACAATGTTCTGTAATCGCGATATCAGCCGTCTTGGCGTTATCAATTGGCCGTCTTTAGAAATTATCTTGTGGTATACCATTAAACACAAATGCTATGCGAATAATCCAGAAACGATCAAAACCCTTAAAGCTAATATCGTGTAACATTCGTGAGATAGAAACAGAAACTCTTGGAAAATTTGTCTGACAGGATGAGCTACAGCGAAGCCAGCCGCGGCAGCCACATGAGTGAAATCGTGTTCCATAAACAATCGTAATATTTGTTATTCCTAATAAAGCCAAAATAAATTAAGTTAAGTTAATTTTATATAATTTTTAAAAAGATATTCGTATTTGGAGAACCCTTTACATAGTTCTTTATTATTAAAATCCAGTTTTCGAAGCGTTTTTTTTTGCTCTGAACTGGGTTCTAACAGTTGACTGTTGCTTACGAACGTATTAGATTGCTTCAATATGGACCAGAAACATCTGAGTACAGGGTGCGCCATCTTTTATGTCGGTGTGGCAACGTATAAATTACCTTGACATTTTACAACCGATTGTCTTAAGAACACATCTTCTTCAAATCACTTCTTAACTATCGACAGTATGGCTTTCGGAGAAATTGTTCTACGAGAGGCCTGATGGCGTTCCTTTCGGAGCATTGGAGACGAGCCATTCACAGCCTTGATGAAAATAAAGTGGTTGTTCAAGATATTTCCAAGTTTTCGATCGTGTGTGGTATAAAGTACTCGCGTCCAAGCTTAATGCTTTTGGTGTCGGTGATGACTTCGCTCGATTCATACAGATTTTCCTCTTGGATCGCGCTATAAGAGTTGTTATAAATGGTATCTGATCCTACGAGTTTCAGCTGAATTCAGGGGTACCGCAATGTTCTGTTCTTTCTACCTCACTTTTTCTTATCTTTATAAATGATCTTTTGGGTCCTATCTATTCTCTCGCAAATGACAGCAACTTCTGTCATTCATATTCTATTGATGATAGGCCAAGCCCTTTGGAGATTTGGGACATGAGGCAAAATATGAAGACACGCTCAATATGGAACTTTCGAAAATATCTGAGTGGGTTTGTATGAATAGGGTCGAGTTTAATGCATGCAAGACCCAACGTTGTTTGTTGACCCATAGACGGGCCGTGGGGTCACCAATGCCATCTGTATTCATGGTGAGTGTGGGATATTCAGGTATCAGATGCTTTTGATGTTCTGGGCATGAGAATTTAATGTGATGTCTGCTGGAAAAAAATCCCATAATTCTGGTGTCGAAGGAAGCATTCAAGTGTTTAGGTTTTCTTAACCGGTGCAAAAACAATTTCACCTCATCTGATCTTTTCACTATCTATTCCACCTATATGGCCAGGGACTTTAAACGCTATTTTACAGTTTCTGGACCGTGTTCAAAGGAGGGCGTCGGCGCTTATCAATGACAGTGGGATAACCAGCTCAATTGAGTCATTAGAGCATCATCGAAACGTGTTGTGTTACACTGTTTTATCGATATAACCATTGGAAGTATTCTGCCGAGATAAGTGAACTCATAACCAGGGCCCGCGTTTCCGTTCGGAATACTCGCTTATCTAACAGAGCACATACCTTTGTTGTCGATTGGCCAGAGGATCGCACAACGCATTGCAGGGAAAATTCGTTCTGTAGTCGTGCTACCCGTATGTGCAATATACTCCCTGCAGAGATCTTTTCTGTTAATTGAATTTAAGTCAAATGTTCACATACACTACTCCCTCTTAAATATAACCTAACCTCTCGCCAACGCAATGCGCAGCATTAGTAGGGGTATCCCCTGAGTGTTGGTGAAAAAAAAAATAGATTGCTTATCAACAAAGCATTACGGCCATACAGTCACTGATATTTAGAAGAAACTTTTGATGGCCGACGAGGTCCATTTCACACTCTGTGGGGGCGTTAACAAGCAAGCAAGAATCCACACGAGATCTAGGAAATACCATTTGGCCGGCAGTTGTCTCAAAACTATCATTGGGCCAGTTTCCTTTAGAGAAGGCCAAACTACTAATGAGAAACGATATCGTTGGATGTTCGCTCATTACATCTGCCCGAACATACGAGAAAAAGGTCTGGTTTCAATATGATGGTACACCATCCCACACTACGAATCAAACAATGAAGTTTTTGCCACAAAAGTTCTCTGGACGTGTGATGTAAGAAAAGGTGGCATTGACCGGCTCTCCAGATCTCTAGATCTGACCACTGCGGACTTCTTTTTGTGGAGTTATTTGTAAAGTAAAGTGTGCGCCAACAAGTCTTAGACCATTGACGAGCTCAAGGTAAACATTCGTGCCGAAGTCATCACAGTACCGCCTGAGATACTCAAAAAAAATTATGGAAAATGCAGCAAAAGCGCCACATTTTGCCACAGCCAACATAGGTGGATATTTGATTGTATTCAAAAAGTAGTCAAAGTGAATTTAAAAGAGCCAAATTAAGTAAAAATATCACGCATTTTAGTTTCTCAATATTCACAAATTGAAATAAAAGATGGGTCACAATCTATATATCTATTAATTGGAGATTCAAGTCAATTTTGAAGATGAATGTATCGAAGATGAATTTGCCTTATAATAAAATTTAAAGTTAACAATATTTAGCAGAAAATCCATACATTACCAAATAATGTGTAGAGTAATAAAGCCATTACATTACACCTTACTGCACTGATGAACTTACAGACCATTTGCCCCAATGTTAAGTATGGAATCATTGCCTTGAGGGGGATAAAGTAAGTAGTTACTTATGAGGTTTCGAGTATGGGGAAAGTAATGTATCTAAAAATAGATTTTCATTAAACAACATTTTATTGGTTGTCAACCGAGAAATCTACTCACTGAACAATCGACACATACCACATTGTAAATGAATTGTTGCCCTTCGTGTATTTGTCCTTACTTACAAAAAACACATCTAAAAAAAGATTTTCAAAATATTTTATTATTATTACTTTAAGCTTGTAAATTACGGAATACATAGTCAACGATTGATAACTCATTACTTTGTGTTTTAAAATATTGCAGAAGGTAGCAAATTATCATTACTATATAATGCATAAGTGTATCGCACTAAAAACCAAAGTTTTTTTTTGATAAAAAAGTTTAAAGTTTGTATCTTAGCCCCATCAACAACAGTTATTACAAAATTCAAATTTATCATTTGTAACTCACTTTAGAGTCGTTAACTATATTCCCCTGGTATGTATTATTTATTTCATTAAATAATCGCATATAATGTTCTAACTGAAATGACTGTAATTAATTTCGAGCTTGTTTATTAGTTTGGGAAAACCATCCAATATCAATTGCTACTCATCTTTATATTGTTTGCTGTACTTATATTACTAATATTTTTAATAATATATATTTTTTTGTTTTAAAAACTTTTTTCTGTTTGTTTTAGCTACTAATTCGTTAATGTTTATGACTCTGTTTTGTTTATAGATTTACACTTATATTAATGATATTTACCATAAATAAATTTCTATCAATAAAATAATTTCATATTATGGAAATTCTGTAAAGTGATTTTGAGTAAATCCCCAAATAGCCGGTTGTAATTAAATTATTGTAATAATATGTAATAAAAAATGATTTTAATTGTTGTGGGTATTGTTTTTTCCGAATGTATCTTAATATTTTTAAAATTTATTTCAAAAAATTTAAATAATTCTTTCGAATTATTCACAAAATTTAGAAAACTATAGTTTTACTTAACACTAATTTTGTTAACTAGTTGATATTAATTTTTAAGGTTTTATTAACATTATATAAATATTATTATTAAAAAAATCTTTTATTTTTATTCTCAGTATTTGTAACTTACAATTGCAGTTGTTCATTTACAATTAATTTTAAGTAATGGTAATGAAGTTTTTTGATTTACATTACTTTTGTAAAATAGTAAATTTTCCTTTTGTGATTCTTTATTCTTTTACCAGGTACCAGGTTTTGTAAGTAGAAATAAGCGTAGGTATATTCTTATTTTTCCTATTATTTTAACAAGGTAACTTCTTATCTAACTAGAAAGATGTTATTCTTAACCCAGCCAGAATAGAAGGAAATATTTTGAAAATTATAGCGCTTGGCCAACCCCTAAATGATAACAGAGGGCTGGGCTTGGCTATTTATTTTTTAAACGATGGCAAAGTACTGGCGAAACAATCAATAAAGCGCTTTGCCAATGATGAAATATGTGCTTTGTAATGCCAAATGATAACACCGGGACCATTTTAGATACCTGGCAAGGCATTGACAAAACAAAATAATTAGTGCAACATACGAAATATAAAGCATTTGAAAAGTTTTTTAAAGTCAAAAGAAAAATTAATAAAAAAGCCCGATTAAAAAAAAAAATTGATCTGTCGCAATATTTAATCATATAGGATTTTATATTTTTAAACATCTGCGGTAATATCTAACTGATCTTATTTGATTAGAAAAATAGGGATTAAGTTAGTTCTTAATTGATTCGCAAAATGGCAGATCAAGTTATATACAACAGTTAATTTAAGATTTAGAAAGATCTAAATTGATACAAAAAATGTCAGATCGGATTGTAACAGATTATATCCAAAAACATATATAGAATCTAGTTTATTAAAAATCGTATAAAAATTTCAAATTAAATTATTATGATTATATGATCCAAAATCTTATTAAATTACATTCATTTAAAAACAAAATGAAGTTCTAAAAAGCAATGCCTTCGGCAGGATTTGAACTCGGTTTGCCAGAGTTGTAGTAAGTTTAGCACTCATCAATGTGAGGTTGACTTTATTAGACTACATTTTTTGTATAATTGTGTTATACGGTATATAATTATATATTCAGAAATTTTTAAAAATGGGAAAAATTTCTACCTATCATGGCTGAGTTAATGAAACTAAATTTGTTCTGTACTTATCTGTTTTTATACAATTATATATACAGGGTGGGCCATTTAAAATTTAAATCGGCTATAAATAAGTACAGATTATTTTTTAAAATTTCTGGAAAGGTTGAACTTTGTAATTTAAGAATGAAACACAATACGAGTATAATTCATATGACTACCACGACTGGCTCAGCGGTACCTCATCCGACAAACCCAATTTTAAGTACATTTTCGATTGTTTCGGCCCGAATCACTTCAATGGCAACTTCGATTTCATGTGTCTACGCTTCAATTGTCTCATTATGGTTTGCGTAACATTTATCCTTAATAGCTCCCCACAGAAAATAATCCAAAGGGCTCAAATCACAGCTCCGAGGTGGCCAATTGACATCACAACTTCAGCTGATTACACGATTTCCAAAAAGAGTCCGTAAAATATCGATGGTTGCGTTGGCTGTGTGACATGTGACCCCGTCTGTTGAAATCAAAAAGCACAGTCGTGGTAGCCATGTGAACGATATTGTGTTCCATTCTTAAAGGACAAAGTTTAACCTTTCCAAAAAAAAACAGAAATTTCAAAAAAAAAAAAAAGTACTTTTTTTATAGCCGATTCTAATTTAAAATTTTTAACGGCCTACCCTAGGGGTATATGTAATATTATATATAATTATATATGATGATATATTAAATACTATTATTATATTTTTTCAAACAAACAAGATTATTAAAGTACTTATATCTTATATTCTATCAAAAATTTCTAGGTCTTGTTGTCCCAAATTGAGTTAAAATTAAAAAGTTTTGTAAAAATATTAATACAGAAAAAAAATATATTATGCCTTATCAAATACTCTAGATATGCAACTAATATACCAGTATCTCAAATTTCCCTTGTAAACCATACAAATAAAATATTAACCATATACTATCATAAAAAGCATATCCAATTTTATATAGATCAATGTATTACTTGATGTGATTATACATGGCGCTATATAAAATGATTTAAAAAATAATTTAATATATAATTAGATACGCACTCAGAATATTATGTAGTTAAATGTATGTAGTTTAATAAAAAAGTTTTCCGTTCCATTTAAAAATAAAGGAATAAACATTTATTTTACAAAGAAATATCTATATTAACTTTTTTATACATTTATTCTAAATTATTTACCGATTTTTTCAGTCTCATTTTTTTTTATTTGTTTGAAATATAATAAAAATTTACCCACAAAATGGAAATTTGTAGTTTATTTGTGTCCGTTACAGTTATTACAAATTTAAATGTTGTTTGCTGTCAGCTTTAAAAAAAATATATATTCAAAAAATTTCAATTTGTTTTTTTATTTAAATTGGTTGTATATACGAGTATAGACTCAGAATATTATGTAGTTTACTGTTTGTAGTTTAATAAAACAGTTTTCCGTTTCATTTAAAAATAAAGGAACACACATTTATTTTTCAAAGAAATATCTATTTTAACTTTTTTATAAATTTGTTCGAAATAATTTACTATCATTTACCTGTTATTTTTTAGTTTCATTTATTTGTTTTCATTTGTTTGAAATTTAACAACAATTTACCCACAAAATGGAAATTTGTGTCCGTTTGCTGTCTGTTTCAAAAAAAAAAAAAAAAAAAAAATACAAAAAGGGAAACAATTTCAAATAAGTGATAAAATCATTACTTTTTAAGGAATTGGTAGGTAAAATTTTAACATTTATTTTAACTGATTATATCATTTGTTTCTTACGGATGTGTCAGTTGCTTAATCAACAGTTCTTGCAAATGACATTTTCTGTTGTTTTAACTTACAAGATATTTTAAGTGAGGTAATGCATACTGACATATATAAATATATATAATAATATATTATTAGATAAGGCCACATATAATTATATCTAAGGGAATATCATGAAATTCTACTATAAGTCTACTATAAGTACACCAAACCTCTTAATTCAACCTGAACGCGAGGAATAAGTCAAAACTTTAAATGCAATTACGGGTTAATTTTGTACTTATTTGGAATTGGCGTTTGACGTATTACCAGGCAAGAAGCATTGTTATAAAAACATATTACCAATGTTTTGCTGGGAATAAGAACGATGTCATACAACGCCTTTATTTGAAATATAAAAAAAAAACGCCAGAAGCCAATAAAATATTTTGATTGAATACTGAAGAAATAGAAATTTCGCTTTTCTAAAATTCTAATTTTTTAATAAGTAAGTATTTTTCCTCCAAGAGACAGCAAACAAAATTTAAATTTAAAACAACTGTAACGGACACAAATAAACCACAAATTTCCGTTTTGTGGGTAAATTTTTGTTAAATTTCAAAAAAATAAAAAAAATAAATGAAACTGAAAAAAATCGGTAAGTGATAGTAATAAGTTAAAATGTATATTTCTTTGAAAAATATATGTATGTTCCTTTATTTTTAAATGGAACGAAAACTTTATTATCAAACTACAAACAGTAAACTACATATTATTCTGAGTGTACATTATATTTATATACTTGAAATTTAATTCTTATATTTCATTTACTCCTTTAATTTTCTAAAATTTGCAATAAAATTAACAAATCTCCACCTCGTTTCTGTATTTCTCGCATCGAAAAAGTTTTCGCAAAAAAAAATCTAAAACGGAACACTGTTCTCCTTTTTATAGAGTGAGTCAAAGGCAATTAAATATATATTAATCTAAATAAGATGATAATGCTGTGTATTCTTGTTATTTATCTATCTAATAAGAAAGTTTACATAATTAAATGTGTGTCACATCTTTAAAAGTTAGGGGCTTGAAAAAAATTTTCAGTAAAAATGCAATCAACTTTATTATCTATTAAGTAAATAGGGTGACTACACTCACAATATATTTTCCGTTACCAACTGTAGTTTATTTAAAAAGTAATACGTAAAGTTTGTTTTTAAATGAAGAATCAATTGAAATTCATAGAAATATATTTGTTAACTATTTGAATCAGTCATTCAAAAAACAAACTACAAAAATCTACATACATTCAATAGGAGTTGATATTTTCAGTTAAATTTAAAATTTTATGTTTTCTGCTACAAAAAATAGAAATTCATATAATTCCTTTTTGTTTACCAAAATAGTTTGTATATATACAAAATTATTTCAATAAAAATTACAATAAATTATTCAAATATACATACACACAAAGCCAATAAAAATATATACATCTGCGTGTGTTGTGTTCTGTTTTGTAATTACACACAAATAAAAAAAACTTTAAATTTGAAAAACAAGCCACAAAAGTAGTTTTTTCTAACTTTTTGTTAGTAAAAATTTGATAGTTATTTTAAACAACTTTCTATTGTTTTTACTTTTGTCGATTATTAAACAATGATTGAAAATAAACAATAAAATGGACTGAATATGATAAAAAAATCAGTAGTCCTGTTTTTGATTGTATTTTCGATTAATTAAATATGTATTTTAAGTTGGTTTTAACGAAATAATATTGTGAGTGTATAAATTACTCGATGCGAAAACTTCTCGCATCAGATACAGAAACGGGGTGCTGGTTCTAAGTCAAAAAAAAAAGGAATAAAATTTTGTTAAATTACAGTTTTCTGTTGACCCAATAGAAATATAATTTTAAGTGTATAAAGAATTAATAATAAAAACTATTTAAAACATATAAATTGGGATTCAGTGAGCAAAACACGCAATAAACATATATCACTTTCATTGATATTGAACTTGATTAAGCTCAATTTTAATTGGTGAGCACTAAATAATATGAAATATTTCATATTAAGCTTTTGTAAAACCAACAGTGCCATCTTGTGTAAATTTATCAACTTAATTTTATTTTTAACTTAATTGAGCTTATTTAATGTTATTAAATGTTCATAGCTATTCGACAATGCTTGTTCACCATTTATTGATGTTTTTTTGAATAGTGTTTGAATTTTTCCCTAAATATTGCTATTATAATAAATAGCACTTGGAATAACACATAATATGAAGAAAGATAGAATAGGGTTCTTCATAACCACAAATGAGTTATAGATTTTCTATCTGTAAATAAATCTTATTTTTGCAAGACTGAATTCGGATTTTCCCGTGTTTGTAAATCACTAGATAAGAATAATATTTTTTAATGTAATAGAAATAAAATTTTTAGAAGGAAATTTAAAATAATTACTCTGCTTGTATGTTATCTATATATTTATTACATATGAAAATTGTTCGGTATTTTTGTTAATTTAAAATTGTTTCCAGCATAATTTTGATATTTTATGTGATAATAATAACATTGGATGAATGATAATTCGTTATTTTCTGTATTATTTTAAAACATAAAGTAATGAGGTACTGGTCTGTAATAACATATTGAGGTATCCAAGGTGCGATTCCCAGCGATTTAAAGGAACTATTTTGCCTTTAAATTCGGATTTAGGTGACAAAAATATATTTACAAAAATTGTCGCTTTTTGTTGAGTAGTGTACTTTGTTGTAGGCTGGCCCCTATCTGCATTTCATTCATGCTCAAGAAAATCGTTAGGAATATTTGTTAGTTTAAACTACAAACTCAATGACAATTTCTCGTTCTCGTCTAGGAAAATAATTCAACATACACTTAAAAAAATTAAAATAACTGAAAATATCATTTAAAAGAAATGATAATTCATTTAAAAACCGGTTTACCTAATTTTCATTCGAGCGCCCCGGTAGGCTAGTGATAGCGTGCTAGCTTATCAGTGCGGGGGTCGTGGGTTCGATTCCCATCAGAGGCTCTGGTCTATTTTCGCTACAACGAGCCAAAGGCCTTTGTTGCTAGTGCTCGGTTAGGGAATTAAGATATAATTTGTAATTATATGATTAATATAAATAAAAAAAAAAAATTCATTTAAATTAAATGCCATTTGTTATTTATTTTTAAATGTTGATTAATCAACTGACACATCCGTAAGAAACAAATGATATAATCAGTTAAAATAAATGTCAAAATTTTACCCACCAATCCTTAAAAAATAAACTATTTTTTCATTTATTTGAAATTATTTCCGTTTTTGTATTTTTTTGTTTTTTTTATATACTCGTACAATACAAAATGTATGTATGCATAGCTATCGACACTTTTTATGTAAATATGTTTGTGTATGTATGTGTGCTTATGAAGTTCTTGTAATTTGTATTGAAAAATTTTGTATATATACAACCAATTTAAATAAAAATCAAATTGAAATTTTTTGAATATTTTTTTTTTGAAACAGACAGCAAACAAAATTTAAGCTTGTAATAACTGTTACGGACACAAATAAACCACAAGTTTCCGTTTTGTGGGTAAATTTTTATTAAATTTCAAACAAATGAAAAAAATAAATGAAACTGAAAAAAATGGTAAATGATAGTAAATTATTTCGAATAAATGTATAAAAAAGTTAATATAGATATTTTTTTGAAAAATAAAAGTATGTTCCTTTATTTTTAAATGGAACGGAAAACTTTTTTATTAAACTACAAATAGTTAACTACATAATATTCTGAGTGTATAAAATATTAGGGAAAAAAATATTATTTTTTTGGAAAAACTTTGAAATTGTACTTGCAGAAAAATTCTACAATGATTTTATAGCGTTAAATCGCCATATCAATTCGATTAATACGATTGGAACCAAATTCGGTTGGGACAATATAATTTTTTCTAGGTGTATAATTATAGAAAAAAAAAACAAAGAAAAAAGGTTGGAATGGTTAGAAATATATTCAGACCTTCCTCCCATAAAAAGGCCTTCTCTGAATCCGCGTTAAATGATATTTATGCAGACAAAACCTTAGTTATCAGGCTGTAATTGGAATTTCTTTATAAAACCGTGAATAATGCCGATAATTTAAGAAAATCGCAACATATTTAGAAATTAGCCCGCATAAAACCCACCTTCCCGGTATTTCTTTTCATGAAGTTTTCCGGCAATCCCTTGATTTTATCTCTGTATTTTCTAAACTTTTAATAAAAAAAGGATCAGAACTCTTCACGGAATTTAAGCCGCTTCCTAAAATTTGACTTTGCCGATACCGAAAGAAATTCGTTTCGGTAAACAACCTTGGAACTATTCACTAACATAAATGTGTTGTACTACTAAGCGTATGAGTATTAATAATTACTAAAACGTATCACTCATACGTCTTTTTTACTCTAGCTTAGTTAAAAATTCCCATATCATATCTCTCTATATATAAAGGAATAACGTGACTGACTGACTGACTCACTCACTTATTCAACATCGCCCAGCCCAAACCGCAAGAGGTAGGAGGCTGAAATTTGGTATGCAGTTTCCCCCTCCGGCGTAGACATTCGCTAAGACGGGGTTTTTGGAAATTCTTACGGGGAGTGGCAAAAAGGGGGAAAAGCTCCCCTTTCACGGCCTGCCCAAACCCCTATAGCTAGAAACCTGAATTTTGAAAGATGCCTTCCTGGGAGTATGTGCTAACTCCTTGATGAGGTACCTTTAAGGGATGTGGTAAAAATGGGGATTTAAAGGGCAAAAAGTCTTTCCCTTTACGGCCTGCATAAACCGCTGGACCTAGGAAGTTGAAATTTGGTATGCAGGCTCCATCATTAGTGTAGATAACAGTTAAGATGTAATTTTTGAAAAAGTCAACCGGGAGGGGCAAAAAAGTGAAAAATTCTCACCCTTGACGTCTTTCCAAAACCGCTGGGGCTGGAAAGTTGAAATTTGGTGCAAAGGTTCCTCCTGCAGTGTAGACATTCACCTAGGTTGGATTTTTGGAAATGTGTACGGGGAGGGGGAAAAAGGAGAACAGTCTCCTCCTTAACGGGCTGCCCACACCGATTTAGACAAAAACATGAAATTTTAAATATGTGAACCAAAGTATGTGCTTACTCACTGATCAGCTACGTTTTAGAATTTTAGGCAGGTACATGGTATAATGATAGTTCAAAGGGAAAAACCTAAATTTTGAACATTTGCCATCTGGAGTATGGGCTAACTTTTTATTGAGGTACATATTAGAATTATGGTCTGGGACATGGTACGAATTGGGGGCTCCGGGTAATTATCTGGGAACTCCGTATATTCCCGGGCGTTCGCCCGGGCAATCCCGGACTTTAGCCCGGACAACGCCAACAACGTAGCGGGCTTTGCCCGCTAGTTTGACATATTTGATTATCACATCATAAATAAAATGCTACAAAATTCTTTTGACGAAACGCTAAATACTCAGCTTGGTACAACAAATTATAAATTCTTTACTAAAAATGGCGCGATTTGTGTTAAAAACTTTTCATTTTATTTTTCGTATATTAATAGTTGTAGAAGTGAGCACCACAATCGAAAATTTTGTTTTTCATACATTAAGAATAAATATAATGCCAAACTCTAAAACGCAATGTCATAGAAAACAATTCGGTCTAAAATTTTATATGATCGGTGGATGCTGCGAAAACCACATATTGGAAATTGATGGCTCCTCCATTGTTACCAGTAAATTTAAGAAGAACTGGCTGGGATGACACACTCATGGACGGAGAGCAGCAAATTACTTAATTGTTTAACTGTTTTGCGCCTTACTAAAATATTTGATTTATATAAAATGGTTTTTATTCTAATTCTTTAAAATATTTCAATTTAGGTGAGCCCAAGTATTTTTAGTGTTAATTTTAATCATGAAATTTTGCCCAAATTTTACTCAAATTTAAAGACCATTTCAAAACAATTAGATTGCTTCAAAAACTTTTGGAATGACTCCAAATGTAATTTATAAAGCACTTGTTGAAATTCAAAAACACCTAATAAAATAAAATTAATATTTGTTGAATTTCAATAATTTTTTTATTGCATTTGGTATTTTTTAATTTGAATTGATCTCGTTAAATTGCGCATTTTGAATTTTATTTGTAATTTTTTGAATTTTAATTGTATTTTTTTATTTCGGATTTTTTTATTTTTATTTTAAATGTTATTTTTGTGCAATTTTTTCTATTGTTTTATAAAAAAACTTTATTTTTATATCTATACATCTATAACTGATTGTTTTCAGATATGGACTTCACCGGAACACGAAATATAGCCCTGCTCTACATTTACTAACAAACACATAATTTATTTGTTAGCTTTTGTTGTTTTTAATATTTTATCAAATTACAAATAGATAAATATCAAAAATTTTTATGTCAAATATTTTCGCTTACATTTAAAAGAGAAAAGCCAAGAATTGCCAAGACTTGGCAGCATTTTTATAAAATCTGACTTTTTAACTACTACAACTACTTTGAAAATCTATAAAAGCGGTTTTAATTAAATATTTTCAATTTTAAATAAATATGATTTGATATAAAAATAAACTCATTAATTTAAAATTTTGGAGATTCCAGTTAAGACTTAATGTGGTATTTGGGTGAAGAAGTCACCCAATGTGGATACGAAATATTGGAAGAAAAAACCAAATAATCATTATTTTTGTAAAAGGATCTCAAACTAAATTTAAAAGAATAATATAACATAAAATTGAAGATCGAAAAAAAGAAAATAAATAAAAATAAATGGATTTTTCTACCCCAATATTTTGTACATACATATCGTTTATTTGCGAGAAGACCGGCAAAAATAAACAACAAATATATCAAAAAATGGTATTATCAATTACATTCTTATTGAGTGGCAATCAAAAATATTTAGTACTTTTTTGCTAAGAAAATTTTAAATGCATTCATCTTTGAATCGCTTTTTTGAGCCGGTCCTCTCACAAATGAGCGATATAATCTGACAATATTTTAAAAAATAACTTGATCCAGAAAAAAGTTAAATTTTATATATAAAAAAAAAGTTTTAAGTTAATATTAAGGTTTTTACAAACTGGACATTTAAAAATAAACTCTCTTAACTACAATTGGCACTTAAATAATAAACTTATTTTTATTTTTGAATAATATGTACGATTAAAGCCAAAAGCAGCTCCCGCTGTTTGAAATTAGTGGATCGAATTAATAGTTAGAAAAAATATTGACGAAAGCAAAAAAATATAAAAAAAAAATAACTAAAAATATTAAAGATCATTAAAAACCATCATCAATTAAAAGTGAAAAAAAAATAATAAATAAATAAAAACAAAACAAAACATAGTTTAAAATACAAAACAAAAAAAAAAAATAATAATAATAATTGTTTGAAGAGAAAAAACCCAAATAAAACAAAGAAAATTTAAGTTCGAAAAGAATAGCTTAAAATACACAAAAAAAATTATTGAATGAAAAATAATAAAAATTCTCTCCACAAAGGGTACGAAAATTTTTCTCAAATTAATCAAAACTACTTCACTAAATTTATGAAATTTTTCATAAATAAAATTAAACTTTTTATAAAATTTTATGACATTGTGGATTTTCTTATGAAAAATGAAAATTTTTGCTCCCAAAAAAAATTTGATGTCAAGCGAATTGTTTAGTTGCTGCAACCGAAATTCGGCTGGAGAAACTGAATATGGGCTGCAACACTCACATTATCAGTTACAGCAACCGAAAGATTTTCTTACGCCAAAGTAGGTTAGTTGTTTCATCGAATGTGGTTTCTTATTTCTAACTGAGTACAATCAATGATGCTGTAAAGGGTTATGTGCGAAAGTTCATTAATATCATAATAATTATTATTTTAAATTCAGATATTGTTTTTTATAAAAAAAAAAAAAATAATTAAAGATCAATAAGATAATTCTCTCAGTGTGTGATAGAAGATCAACTTTTAGATAATTTAAAGAACTTTATAATAACATTCTAACAAATTTTAGTATAAATTGCAAACATTATTTATGATTAAAGTATTCTAAAGCTTAATAGCATTAGAAGTGGATAGATCTAGAGATTTTTTGAAGGACTTTTTTAAAATCTTAAAAAATGAAGGTCAATTTTTAATTTTATTTTTTAGTTAAAGTAAATTAGTTTTTTATTTAATTTTATTTTTGCAAAATTTTAGGTTTTCGTTTGTATTTTGGCATCTTTGGCTGTTGTAAGCGCTGGTGGATATTTACATGGTGGTAGAGGTGGCCACGCTGGAGGTTTCGGCGGTGGCTTTTCTTCTGGAGGTTTTGGTGGTAGCCACGGTTCTTCTCTTGGCGGTGGCTATGGTGGTGGACATGGCGGATTTGGAGGTGGTCACCGTGGTTCCGCTATCTCCCATGGATCCAGTCATTCTGGTGCTTCCAGTCATAGATTAATTGCTGCAGTTCCTGCTGCTTTATACTCTGCCCCTGTGTCTTCTTATGGAGGAGGAGCTGGTGGTTATGGAGGTGGTTCTGGAGGATGGGCTGGTAAATCTGGTGGTGGTTTTGGAGGTGGAGCTGGAGGTTGGGCTGGAAAATCTGCTGGAGGATACGGTGGTGGAGCCGGAGGTTGGGCTGGTCAATCTGCTGGAGGTTATGGTGGAGGAGCTGGTGTATGGGCTGGAAAATCTGCTGGAGTTTATGGTAGTGGATCCGGAGGTTGGGCCGGTAAATCTGCTGGAGTTTATGGAGGTGGCGCTGGTGGATGGGCTGGTAAATCTGCTGGAGCTTATGGTGGTGGAGCTGGTGGATGGGGAGGTCAATCTACCGGTGGCCATGGATCTGGTGGTGCTGGGGGTTATGGTTCAGGTGGTGGAAATCCCTGGGGTTCTCAAGGAAGCTATGCAAATGCTGGTGCCTATTCTAGTTCATCCGGTTATTGGAAAAACTAATATAAAATATACATATATGTTTTTATATTATTTTTACAACACACAACTATTTGATAAATACAACTTCTGATCTCTTATAAATATAAACAAATATCATAATTTGTTTCTTTTATATTCAATAACTTACAAAGAAGGTATCCCAAAAAGTTCTTCCCAATTTTAATGAAACGTAACTTTCGCAAAAAAGTAAAGGTTTGAAAAAATCAATGTGTGGTGAATATAAAGGCAATATGAACATCAAATTTTTCTTTAGTAGGTGCTTTACCGGTATGCACAAAATAATCCAAATTACATAAATTTAATACCCATTTCAGAGTAATTTTTGACGTCACTTCTTAACCCTTAAACTTGAGATTTGGCCGCTAAAAAATATTCGCGTCTTCTTATTTTTCTCCTTTACAATTTATCTAAATTTCAATAAGATCGGAGAGAACCGATTGTGATAACTTCCTAGTTATTTTGTATGACTAGCATAATTTTTAATATTTCTAACAATTTTTGTAAAATTACTTTCATTGAAAATGTTATATGTTTGTTTGATTTAATCTGCAAGTATGTGTTAAATTTTTAAGGTTTAACGTAATTGTGTTCCGCATTGCCTCTTCTTTAAATTATGCATTAGGATGCATTTTAAAACTAATCATTTACTGTATATGTTTGTAACACTTATATGTTGAAATTGAAATTGTTATGTGTTAAATATTGAAAGCATTTACACCTTTCGGCAAGATTATTTAACACCATCACCAACAACGTATTGTTGGTTCTTGTTAAAACATTTATACCTACGGCACTTTGTGTATTTTTTAAAAACTGTAAGTGATTAAAAATCCACCATTTTTTAATGGCTTAAATGTATAAGGGGTGGTCCAAATACAAGTATGTTTTTAAAAATTAAATTAAATAAAGCTAATTTCTTTTGTTATATTATGTATTTATTAGAAATATTGAATTGAATAAATTGAATGAATACTTTGTTAGTGGTTTCTGGTTCTATCGTTATTTTATGGAGTTGCATTTTTCTCCACTGTCTCTATTTTAACTGTATCGTTAATCACATCATTCTTGTGCAAACTTATCAATTAACTGATATCGTTATGGTATCGAAATAATATCGTTTGGTTTGTTGGGGAAATCTTAACTTTCTATACAAAACAACAATGAAATTTTAAAATTTTAAATTTATTTTTCAATATTATGATGGTGTCGATACGAGGTCTTAATTTGTTTGTATTTTTAAAACAAACATTTTAATTAATATAATTTATTGTGATTTTGCAACAACAAACAAAAGGGAATACAGTCATAACTATCCATGTATAAATGTTTAGGTATAATCATATGTGGCTTTATATAATAATATATTTTAATACATATATTTACATATGTTAGTATGCATTACCATATATAATTATATATTACATTAATTTTTTTAACCAGAGGGTCAATTCTCGTTTTGTAAAACGGTGAAATGAAAAGTTTTTTCACGTTTTCATAGTACTTTTGATTCGCGTTCTGTGAAAAAATGTAAAGAAATATCAGAACGTTTTCATATAAAAAAAAGTGGAATGAAACAAGATTTTTTCACGATTGCACGGCACTGGCGATTCTTGTTTTGTGTAACAGTGCAAACAACTGTCAAAATATTTTCATATGAAAAAATTGCTTGCAGAGAGTATTTAGAAGTAAAATAAACATGGAGAAGGTTGTAAGAAGAAAGCGTGTCAGCGAAAGCCAAAAGGAGTATTTAATTAATTATTTAGAAAAGAATATGGACATTGCAAACTATAAGTTAGTAGTCTAATTACCATAATCACACTTTTATTAATCGCATATTTACAGATTTGTAACTACAGATGGTGCCAAATTTAGAGACGAAAAGTGTAACAAATTAGCCGCGAGCCTTAACAGCCAAAAGGACGCTGAAAAATGGAAAAAGAATTGAAGCCACTTAAGGTTTATTTATTTATAGTTTATTTATATTCTTTATGGAATGTATTTTTCCTTTAAGTAATATTAAGACTTCATACTCGCACCAAATGTAGTTCACTTAAGCAAGCCGATATAAATCCATGAAGTGCTCGTCGGTTGTCATCTCGAATGGATTTTGGCCATCACGAAGTATGCACTCTCAAAAATTCCTATAAATTATTAAATCATTTACAGCAATGAAATGCTTGTAACATCATTGTCTTACCTTTGTTCATCCCGAATTCTTTGAGTAATATCCAATAATACAATTAATCCAGACATTTTTATATAATTATTTAAAATAAATTTTACGAACTTAATTCACCTTTGTTTACGTTTTTCTCTGTTTTGACATTTGCTTTAAATTTTGGATAACACAGTTACAAAAGTTTCATGGGTACAGTGCGAATGAAACATTTTTTTCACAATACAAACGAGAATCGCAAATTATGTATTTGTGAAAAGTTCGAGTGAAAAGTGCTTATGAAAACAAAAATGAAAAGTTTTTTTTCACTTCACATTATCACAGAACGAGAATTGACCCCCAGATCTAGTTATATATTAATCTATATAAAATAATGGTATGATTTATATGTTGAGATATGATATATGTCATATCATATAAAACTATATATATATTACTAAATATAATTAAATATGGAATAAACAGGACAATATTAACTTGTGTATGACTTATACAGAACCATACATAATAATATATGTTGTCTAATATTTGAGATATAATAGAAATATTTTTTGATTTATTATAAGATATAATTATATATGGAACAATATATGCAAAAAAATTTGAGATGTTGTCACCCTACGGAGAAGGGGGGCAGTTGGGAATTGGGACCTGTCCCATGATAGGTCAAAGCTGCACTGGTTCCCAAAATACATATCACGAAATAGGTGAAAAGTAAAGTACCTACCACGTGACCGGTTCAAAACTCATGATGTGTTTTTTTGCGATAGTTCTTTGCGATTAGTTGTGTGTAATGTTCTTTTAGACCAGTCATGTGACATGTCACGGAGGCCTAATAAGCCACTTTTAGAACAAGCCCATGTTAAAGTGGCGGGTCATTTTCATATACAAAACCGGTACAGTGACCGGTCACGTGACGTGTCCTGGCATAGGTCCTTTCCCGCAGGGTTTATAAATATCCATATCCAAAGTATTTTTGATAAGATATAATGAGCTATAATTATGTGTGGTTATATGTCAATGGTTTCGAATCGCAGCCAGGGATCCTTGTTTCCAAAAGTCCTATAAGAGGAGAAAATTTATATATATATATATATATTCATTGCATATACTTTGGAGACATCTGTATATTCAGCCAAAAAAGTACCTATTATATGCGCTGTATCCAGTAAAATGTCTTCAGAGTAAACACTAGAATAACGAAAAGTTTAAGGACAGTCCCCAAAGTAACAAAATGTCTTCATAGTAACTTGTGGAACGAAAACCCGTCCCCGCAATATGTGCTGTGCACATATATATATATATATATATATATATATATATATATTCATTTCGCATACTTTGAAGACATCTGTATATACAGCCAAAAAAGTCCCTATAATATGCGCCGTATCCAGTAAAATGTCTTCAGTGTAAACATGTATATATATGTGCACAGCACATATTGCGGGGACGGGTTTTCGTTCCACAAGTTACTATGAAGACATTTTGTTACTTTGGGGACTGTCCTTAAACTTTTCGTTATTCTAGTGTTTACTCTGAAGACATTTTACTGGACACAGCGCATATGTGCACAGCACATATTGCGGGGACGGGTTTTCGTTCCACAAGTTACTATGAAGACATTTTGTTACTTTGGGGACTGTCCTTAAACTTTTCATTATTCTAGTGTTTACTCTGAAGACATTTTACTGGACACAGCGCATTTTATAGGGACTTTTTTGGCTGTATATACAGATGTCTTCAAAGTATGGGCAATGCATATATATATATATATATATATATATATATATATATATTCATTGCCCATACTTTGAAGACATCTGTATATACAGCCAAAAAAGTCCCTTTAATATGCACTGTATCCAGTAAAATGTCTTCAGTGTAAACAGTAGATTAATTAAAAGTATGAGGACGGTCCCCAAAGTAACAAAATGTCTTCATAGTAACTTGTGGAACGAAAAACCGTCCTCGCAACATGCGCTGTGCATATATATATATATATATATATATATATATGTATATATATTTTTTTTTGTTTTAAATGTATTATTCCATAAGTTGTATAGTTATATATAATTATATATAATACTTTATATGGTTATATATAATTATATATAAGTATATATAAAGTAAGATTAGTACAGAACAAATTAAGTCTCATTAAATTTGTCATGATACATATGTTGAAATTTCTTCCCAAATACCCGAATATATAATACTAATAATTTCAAAATTCGTTGTATGCTTATTTTTACCCAGATTAATGGACATCCTCCCGAGAAGTTTGTAATTGAAAGCGAGCAAAATCGGTCCAGCGGTTAGAAAGTTATTAGTGAAAATGTTAAGGTACCTCCAATTGTTCCATACAAATTGGTGTACTCGTATTTAAGTACAAGTTCATAGTAGCGACTGTATTGGAATTAAATAACAATTTATATTTAACTCAAATATTTTTATATCAAAAATGTTTTTTCACCACTAACATTTTTTTTCACCACATTAAATTTTTTCACCTCAAAATATTTTTTCACCTCGAATTTTTTTTCACCAAAAAATTTGTTTTCAAATCCAAAAAAGGTTTTCACCACAAAAAAATTTGTTCACCTCCATAATTTAACTTTTAAAGTTTTTTAAATTATTTGTATCAAAAACAGTAGAGATAATTTTTTTTAAGATGTGGGTGGAGCGGTATTCATACGTATTTTATACGTTTTTTACTAAACTAGATTCCGCATATATAATATTGTTGAATATAAACTGTTGCAACTAGATGTGACACTTTTTTGGATGAATTTGAAACTTACTTAATCCCTAAATATATATAGCTGGATCTAATTTGATCTGGCATTTTCGGATCAATTTAAATCTTTTTAAATCCCCAAAAATAATACTGGATTTAATTTGATATGCAATTTTTCGTATCAAATAAGATCAGCTAGATGTTGCAGCAGATATAAAAGAATATCGAATTTGATAATATTTAATTTTTTTTACTCGGGTATAGTCACTTTAAATTATTATTTTACAAGACTACAAGTGATAAATTACAATACAGCTTTTTTAGGAGTTCACATCTATCGGATGAATTTTTCGTCTTTGGCAACCGCTAGTGAATATCCGAACACAAGATTGAGCTTAAAAATACCTATAGACTGTTGTTTGCATCGTTGCTTTGGCCAAAAAAATTAAAACTTTAAACAGCAACATAAATTAACTTTACCCAAACAGCGCTAAAATATTTAGGGATTTTATTATACTAACCTAATATATATAATTGACATAGGTATCAGTGTTATTTATCACATAGCAAATCATTTTCATTCGATATTGATATCCAGATTATCTTTTTACGTATTAAAAATAACTTTTACTATTTGCCACGCTTCACCTAATCAATACTCACTAATGGTTTATTAAATTATCATTAAATTTGTCATTAAAATTATATTTACATATATTTTTTTTAAATTAATTAAATTTGAAACTGTTAGCATTATATAAAATCAATTGTTCTTTCCAACTAGTGGTGTTAAACATGAAGTTTAAAAATCGGTGCATTTGGAATAATTTTTATATTTTTTGAAATTAATACTACATTGGTGAGTTTTTTTTAACAATATGCTTTCAAGAATTTCAAAACTAACCAAAAAAATTAAAATTTTTTACACTTATAAAGAACATTAGGAAATTCTAGACTGGAACTCCTCTCTTTTTTTCTAATATGTACAGGTTATGGTACGATGGATAAGTTTTTTTTTTAGTCAGAGCTAATAAATTAAAAAAAAAAATAAATAAATATTCATATCAAAACCCTTTTGTTATGTTCAAACGTGTAGCAATTTCTAAATTACGTTAAATTATTATAAATAATATACTAAAAGTAAGCGCCTTTTCTTCAAAATAATTTAAGATAATAAACCATATAGGTTAATAACTACCGTAAGTTTAAAATTTACGCGGTATATTTTCCCTGTACGGGGAAATTGATTTGGAAAGCCTCGTGTGTATTTAATGGGAACGATACTGTGATCTGTGTGAAATCTACCTGCAGCCGTGCTCAAGGATTTTCTACTCTGTGAAAAGCTAAAAGATTATCTTTTTACATTTAATAAATAAATAAATACTTATGTTATTTTTTACGCTTCAAATAATCAATAAACATCAATGGATTATTAAATATTATTAAAGCAGTCATCAAAAATATGTTTTTTTTTTATACCCTACAAAACTACATTACCGGAGTGTAATGATTTAGTGCTGGTGTTAGTAGTGAGGTAATTTATTGGACCTAGATACACCTTTTGTTAGACCGATCAAATTAAAAAATATTTTTTGGAGTCGATTTAGCTAATTCGGGCCATTAATGTATTCTGGTTGCAAATATTGAGATATTTTATTCTACAAAATTAAAGTTTCTAAGAAAATTTTTAATTTTTTACGAATTTGTAGACAAATATAGACAGCAGTCCATTATAACTGTGGAACCAAGCATTAGATGATTTTCATCTAAATGTTTATAAGGTATTCTAGGGTCGACATTCCCAACTTTAACTTTTTTACACACTTTTAATAAAAAATGTTTAAAATTGTTATTATTATATTCAATCAATTGTTCTTTCGTGGCTTCTAACATGATGTTTAAAAAACGGCACTTTATATTAACAATTGTTTTTATATTTTTAAGCATTAATACTACAGTGGTGAGTTTTTTCAAAGAAATTTAAAATTAAAATTTGAAGTATTACATTTTTTTTACTCTTAAGTCTTTAAGCATGAAATGGACAAAATTGACATGTGAAAGTGCTGACAAACAATTTGCAATTTTTAAAATATGTAAATTAAGAGCTGTATCGAGGAATTTGCAGTATTATACATTTCATATAAAAATCAATCAACTACCTATTACTAAAATGACAGTAAGTAAAAAAAGTTAAAATCCAAGATATAAATCTTGTTAAGATGTTAATTAAATTTTTGTTTATGATATAAAACTGGTGATAAATGTTGCCCCCTTTTTTCTTTGTGGTTCATTCCAATGAAATTTGGATATTGGTATAATGTATGGTGGGGTAAAGTTTGGTTACCGAACTAATCAAAAATCCACTAATTAACTAAATTCTTTAAAAAATTGATTTCATTCAACCCAATCTCAAAACCTTTTATTTTTGAAATGAAATAAGTCGATTCCCCACTTAAAATAAAAACGATTTTCGGAAACAATATCTTTTTTTTAAAGTAAATAAAATTAACGTCTCCTGTTGGGAACTGTACAACAAAAAACTTCCCCAAAAGTTGCTATTAAAAGCTTTGAAAACACAGAAATGTAAAATCGTGTTTATGTCAGTTGAAAAAAGAAGGGACTTATACCACTAAGGCCGAGTTTTTGGGATGTGAGTTAAACTTGGTTTAGTTAAACCGAAAACGAATCTTGCCTGCCAATTCCATGTTTATTAACATAAATTTGTCGAAACAACTTTTCGGTACATACAGGGTGTCTGCCGGGAAGGTATACTACTTTGTTTTGCCGCCAATTTGGTAAACATTAGTTTTGATAGTTCATATTTGGCAGTCGTAAATTTATTATGGAAAAATATTCGATAAACCAACAATAAACCAATGTGTTACAGCTCGCCCATGACAACCCCGATTTTCATAAAAAATCATAATGAGTGAAAATAGATATGTAAATAAACAGAATAGTCGGTTCTGAGCAATCGAAAACCCTCAAATTATTCATCAGTCACTTTTGTACCCATTAAAAGTGACAGTCTGGTGTGCAATTTGGTCAGTAGAAATCATTGGACCTAACTTCTTTGAAAATGAAAACGGCGTAACGGTAACTGTGAATGGGGAGCGATATCGTGATATGATTGAAAACTTTTTAACGCCACAACTGCTTGCTTTGGGCTTGCTTAACATGTGGTATCAGCAAGACGGTGCAACTTCGCATACAGCAAGGATTACTGCGAGACCTCTTTCCACAACACGTTATTTCAAGAAATGGTAATGTTGATAGGCCTCTACCGTCACCTGATTTGACTGCTCCGGACTTCTTTTTGTGGGGATATCTGAAAAGCAAGGTTTATGCAAACAAACCAGAAACGCTTGAGCAACTCAAACAAAATATTCGTGATGAAATTAATGAAATACCGCCTGAAGTGTGTGAGAATGAAATGAAAAATGTGCTCAAAAGGGCTCGCATTTGTGAGGCTAACAGAGGCGGACATTTATCTGATATTGTATTCCATACATAATTGCCGACATTAAACCTTTATCAATATAAGATCCATTCTATTTCATTCAATCAAAAATTATAAACAAACAAAGTAGTATAACTTCCCGGCGGACACCCGTACAATTTTGGCCTTCATTGAAATAAAATAAATTAAAACAAATTTAAAAATTAGTATTCAAGTTACAAACTGCGATAAACAGAGTTTAAAGTTAATTTACATCCTTAAAACTCGGGCTAACAAAATAAACTCTCCAGCTATTATACCAATAATTCCAATGTTTTAGATTACTTTTTTTTTAAAGAGAAGCAACTATTTGGCAATTCTTCTTACTATTTAATGTGTTGCTTCGTTTGTAAAGTCGGTACGGAAAAGATGAAATGTGGCGAAGAACAAAGAGCTTTAAATATGGCAACACTGTAATTTAGCGAGATGATAAATCTTAGAACTATAGAACCTTTTTTAATTTATAGCCCTGTTATGCTATTTTACTTCGGTGGGGTAAAGTGCAATGGGAACACCGTAGCTGGACGTTGCGATATGTGTGAGTGATAGAAAATACATAGTTATTATTTTTCTAAATTGATCTTGCCATCGCTAGGGGTTGAACCCGCAAACTTCTGTGTAATAGTCCAATGCGCTAACATACTACTAGAAAAACTTGTGTTTAAAGGTTTTCTCTCTAATCACCATTTTAGTATTTAGTTTTAGACATATTCGATCATATATGATTAGATATGGTGTATGTGGTACACTTTATGACCAACTCTGATCAGATATATTGTCAGATCTGCTCATTTCTAAATAAAACTGGTAAATTTTGTGACTTATGTGGACAGATATAAGCAGATGTGGTCATATAGGATCATATCTCATGCAAGATCTGTTCATATCCGTTACTAGATCGAGTACCAGATTTTAGCCATTTAAGCTATTTTCAAAGGCATTAAAATAAAAATGTATATAAAAATGAATTATTTTTTTTTATTTTTTTATTGATTCTGATTAGATACTTTATATAAAGATCAAAATGCATCTGATTATATATAGTGCGGCAGATCTGCATAGATTTCATCAGATCTAATAAGATCACATATTTGTCCTAAATTTGATCTGTTACAAATGGGTCAAATGAGATCTGTTCAGATTAAATATTTTTAATTTTATCAGTCTCGAGATCATAATTTAATATTACTAACGAATAGTAAACACTAATTTTTTTTTATTAAATGGAAAAAATTGTAAGGAGGATTCAGCCTCCTCTTAAACCACCCAACCCACAAATAGCTCATGCTTTTGAACGGGCTTATATATCACACGCTGTAAGGAAAATGACTATGCGAAATTCCATTTTTCAGATAGTAAATGATTTTACCCGTACAAATGAGCTTTTTTCATCTTTCTATAGAAATACAGGTTGGTTGAAAAGTTCCTGCGCTCGAAATGAAAGAATACTGTTTTTGTTACGAAATATATTTTTTTATTCAATATAATCTCCTAGAAACTCAATACACTTGTTCCAAAGATATTCCAATAATTTTATCCCATCCTCTGCAAAATAACCGTCTACGGCTGCTTTGGCCTCTTCATTCGACGAAAAATGCTTTCCACGAAGGAATTGTTTGAGATTTCTGAAGAGATAGTAGTCACTGGGAGCCAAATCTGGTGAATACGGTGAATGTTCAAGCAATTCGTACTTTAATTCTTTGAATTTAGCCATCGTCAAAACACTTTTGTGAGCAGGTGCATTGTCTTCATGAAAAATGATTTTTTTTCTTCTTTAAACCAGGTCTTTTCTCACGAATTTTTTCATCCAGCTGATCCAAAAGGCTACAATAATATTGAGAGTTGATTGTTTTACCTTTCTGAAGATAATCAATCAACAAAATTCCTTTTGAATCCCAAAAAACTGATTCCATAACCTTCTTTGCTGATCGTTGTGACTTCACCTGCTTTGGAGCTGAACAACCAGCTTCAGTCCACTGTAAACGTTCTTGTTTCAATTTAGGATCATGGTGGTAGATCCAAGTCTTATCCATAGTTATAAAACGACGCAAGAAGTCGGTTTTATTCGGCTAAAACGCCTCAAATTATGCTGAGAAATTTGTTTTCGATCCAGTTTTTGTTGAATTGTTAATGTCTGCAGCACTAACTTTCCAAACAGGTTTTTCGTAGGTAATTCTTCATGTAAAATATGGAGTACTCGTTGATCTGAGATGCCTATGGCATTAGCAATTTCACGCTTAGTCAAACTTGGATCTTCATTAACCATATTATGTACCTGCTCAATGATTTCTGCTGTGGTTGCAGTTTTTGGTCGTCCTTCGCGTGGATCGTCTTCAAGGCTTGTACGACCACGTTTAAATTCACCAGCCCAAAATTCAACGGTGCGTTTTGAAGGTGAGGACTGCTTATACACTTCTAACAATTGTTCATAAATTTCCTTTGCTTTTAAACCCGTCAAAACAAAGAATCTAATGACTGCACGATATTAAATTTTTTCCATATTAAAAAAAAATCAATGACACGTCAACTTCAAATGGCTTGTAAAAAAGAAAGAATTGACAGAATGGCTTGCAACTTTGCATGTATTCTCAAGACAGTTATACCAACTTGAGAAAAAAAAGTTTGGAGCAATGCCATCTCTTGGTGAGCGCAGGAACTTTTCAACCAACCTGTACCCTTTGGCAACTATCTTTGATTTTTGAAGCACAAATCGACAGGGTTCGCCATTCCAAATGTTAATGTTTCCATTTCTGGAAACGAATTGGGAATCTGGCATACTAATATTTTTTTCTTTCACAACATATTTGAGTGTTGTTTTTTATTATATTAGATTATAAATTACATCGTGCCCTAGGTTTTTGTATGAAAATTTCGTATATTATTCGATCTATTTGTTTTAATTAAATACACTATGCTACAAAAAAAAAGAAAAAAAAAATTGCAAGAACTTGCGAAATGACCTAGTGTAGGTTGTAGGTCTAGCTAAGTGTATTATATAACCGGTTTTATAAGTTTCAATATACCCTAAAAATTTCGAGATATGGGGAAAGAGTATTTTTTTGGACTGGCGCACTCAAACTTTTGTTTAGTGATTTTTTAACCGATTTGGAAACTGTTAACGGCATTAATTAGAAATCAACGCGCTCTTTCGAAGTATATATACTTCCCGTTAACTATTAATATAAATATGTAGAGATTTTTTCAATAACGTTTGTATTTGGCAAGTTCTTTTTCAGTGTAGCACCGTGATATTTTTAATTTTATCAGGCTCAAGATCATAAATTAATGTTACTAACGAATAAAAAACATTTTTTGTTTTTTATTAAATGGAAAAAATGTAAGGATGAGCGCTAGAGGGAGTGCAAACTTCCAACCCGAGCGACCAGGTCATCTTCAGACTCCTTATGTTCTGATCTTTTCAGTAGTTTTTCAAAAGTGATAAAGCACATACATACATACAAAAAAATAAAAAGTAATTTTATTCTTATTTATAATTTTAGGTTCACTATCAGCTACTTAAAAGAGAAAATGGCTTCAAACCATTTCTTTATAATGTTTCATTTACCTGTGATCCTAAACAACATAGAGGAAGTGTGGAAAAGATTATATTGACCTGGTTTAAAGATGTTTGTAATACAAATCTGACTTGTCCAATTGTGGTAAGTATAATAACCAGTCAGAAATTGCCAGTGGTACGAAAATAGAAGCGCTGGTGTCGGTGAAATCAAACACAAAGTACTGGATAAGCTTTAAAAAAGTTGTTAATTTTTAATTTTTCTAACTTAAAGCTCTAAAGAAGCACTTTATTATTTGTTTTAAAAATGCTTTTTTAAAGCTGCGTTCAATGATGTTATCATTTTGTGGGTTGGGAAATCATATTTTTGCCCGCATTTTGATCACACATTAAAAAACATTCCAGTACTTATGACCATTGTATTTTTCTGACTGTGTATTAAATTTAAAACATATACTTAAATATTGACTAATCAAATGTTTTGTATTATTAGGATGATATAATTATCGAAAGATTGGAAAATCGTTATATAGAGAAAAAATTATTTAATCTTCCTTTTCCTACTGGTGATTATGCACTATATTCTCATTTTTTGATTAATAATAAAATAAAATTTGGTGTAAATTATTACTATTCGGTCTTGTAAATTAAAGAGAAAGCAAATTCAATGTGAAAATTTTAGATTTTATTTGGAAAGTGATAAAAGTTTCTTTTTCTTTAAGATGAGATATGAAACGGTTTGTATTTTAGTGTTTTTAATATTAGTAATGCCAATCTTGGTGTAATATTTTGTATAATTCAGATTATTCCATGAATTAATTTAAATAAAATTGATTAATATGTCATTCGTTTATATCATCGTACAGAGTGAATTAATTAGTTCATGAATTAATTCCTTTCATTCAGTTAAATCATTAAATATATTCAGTTCCTCTACAAAATTGGCTAGAAGTTTTTCTTTCAATCATTTTGTAAAAGATTAAATGAAAAGTTTTAGATTTTCAATTATTGTTTGCATCTATATTAATTTCCATTCATAAAATCTATCAGTTGTATCTAAAATAGCATTTTAAGTTTCCGAAAATAGGGGAATATAAACTAGAATATTGCGAGACACATTATGTAAATATTTACTTTTAATCTTTTACAAATTGAATGTAATCATAATTCACATCAGCTATATTGTCAGAGATTCGAATTAACACTTAAAATTAATGAATCAGGTAAATTGTAATTCAATAAGTAATTTAATGTAAAAGTAAACTCTATTAAATTTTAAGTTTTGAGAATAAAGCTTATGAATTATTTTAAGGAAATGGTTTGATGAAATGAGATATGTAGATTTTTTGAAGCTTAAGTCGAATTAGGCAAATTAAGCTCAAATTGAGTTATTACTTTCAATGCTCTGTTCTCATCAGGAAACATTAAATTTATTAACCCTTAAAATATATTTGTATATATAATCGTTGTTTTTCAAGTAGTGTATGGACTTAAATCAAAAAATATTAAATAAAACAAGTTATGTCCAATATTATATTTCTTAGTTTTATTAGATAAACTAATCTCTATACAGGTTGGTTGAAAAGTTCCTGCGCTCGAAATGAAAGAATACTGTTTTTGTTACGAAATATATTTTTTTATTCAATATAATCTCCTAGAAGCTCAATACACTTGTTCCAATGATCTTTCAATAATTTTATCCCATCCTTATAATGGTTTTCCGGAAGCTCTGCTGAATTACCGTCTACCGCTGCTATGGCCTCTTCATTTGACGAAAAATGCTTTCCACGAAGGAATTGTTTGAGATTTCTGAAGAAATAGTTGTCACTGGGAGCCAAATCTGGTGAATACGGTGGATGTTCAAGCATAACCTTCTTTGCTGATCGTTGTGACTTCACCTGCTTTGGAGCTGAACAACCAGCTTCAGTCCACTGTAAACGTTCTTGTTTCAATTTAGGATCATGGTGGTGGATCAAAGTCTCATCCATAGTTATAAAACGAAGCAAGAAGTCGGTTTTATTCGGCTTAAAACGCTCCAAATTACGCTGAGAAATTTGTTTTCGATCCAGAGTACTCGTTCGTCTGAGATGCCTATGGCATTATCAATTTCACGCTTAGTCAAAATTGGAACTTCACTAACCATATTATGTACCTGCTCAATGATTTCTGCTGTGGTTGCAGTTTTTGGTCGTCCTTCGCGTGGATCGTCTTTAAGGCTGGTACGACCACGTTTAAATTCACCAGCCTTATACACTTCTAACAATTGTTCATAAATTTCCTTTGCTTTTAAACCCTTCAAAACAAAGAATCTAATGACTGCACGATATTAAATTTTTTCCATATTAAAAAAAATCAATGATACGTCAACTTCAAATGGCTTGTAAACAAAGAAAGAATTGATAGAATGACGTGCAACTTTGCATGTGTTCTCAGAACAGTTATACCAACTTGAGAAAAAAAAAGTTTGGAGCTAGCAGTGCCATCACTTGGTGAGCGCAGGAACTTTTCAGCCAACCTGTATATAAAAGAATAACGTCATTGACTGAGTGACCCATTAACACCGCCCAGCACAAACCCCTTAAGCTGGAGGCTAAAATTTGGTATAAAGGTCCGGCGTTGGTATCAGTTAGGGAGGGAGTACAGGAAGGTGCAAAAAGAGAAAATTCTCTCCCTCAATGGCCTGGTAAACCCGTTAGAGCTAGAAAGTTTAAATTTGGTATATGGATTCCTCCACAGGTAAAGACACTCTCAAATGTTATTTTTTTGGAAATTCCTACAAAAAGGGGAAAATCCAAACTACCTAAAATTTAAAATATGCACAGAGAAAACAGATTCATTGTGACTACCGAACTTCTTGCCAACTGTGTGGTTTGGTTGCGGCGACTGATATATTTATTTGTGGCGACAGAAATTCAGATATTATAACAGAATTTCGGTTATAAAAAATTTGGGTGCTGCAACGAAACCATATAGTTGGCAAGAAATTCGGTTTTCACACTGAATCTGTTTTTTCTGCGTAAGTTACCTGAAGTATGGGATAACTCAGCGATAAGGTACATTTTGAAAGTTTCGCCATTTGGTAAAAATGAGTTCAAAGAAGATCAGCCTCTCCTTAGTGGCCTGCCTAAACACCAGATATGTTGGGAAAGTCTTTCTCACCCTAAGTCTAAAAAGGGGGAAATTCTCTATCTTGACGGCCTGCTAAAACCGTTGAAAATTTTGCATATAATTTCCTTTTCCTGCGTAACATCTGTTTAGATTTTTGGAAGTTCCTACAAGGAGGGCTAAAAAGAGGGAAAGTCTTCCCTTGATGACCTCTCAAAAGCTCTTTGGCTGAAAAGCTGAAATTTGAAATACATGCTCGATAGAGTTCGGCCTTACTTTAAGTGGAAAGACGAAAGTTTTTGGGCATCCATAGGAGGGAGGGGAAAGGGGAATTTTCCCCTTGATGGCCTGCATAAGCACCTTTGGCTGAATGCCTTAAATTGGATATAACAGTTTCCTTGAGTATGGACTAACTACTTAGTTTTTATATTTCTACGGAGAAGAGAAAATTTTCTTACTTTCTCTAAAATATAAAATATTTGTTCCCTTGCAATTTTTTAAGCATTTTTATCTGGGGATACTAACAACATAGCAGGTAATTAAAAATTTATACAGTATGTAAAAGCCGTATTCGTACACCCTCAAAAAAATGGGAAAATCGTCAATTACTCCAAAACTAAAACAAAAATTTTAATTGTTTATTATAATTTATTTCACTTGTGAAATAAAACACGAAACCTCAAACTTGTATTTACCTAGTTCACACATTGAAAGCTAGGAGGCGTTTTACTAGTATTATGGATAACCAAATCCGTATTCGTACAGGTGACAAGGCTTCATATTTTCTAGAAATAACGGTTGTTTTTTATTTTCTTTTGTACTTCTTGCTTCATGTTTTGTTAATTCAGGATTCTAAAGTTACTTAAATTGAATTTTGAAGTGTTATGGTAAAAATTTTGAAAAATTTTGCAATGGGTCGAAAATCGACGGAAATTTCAAATGATCTAAGAAAGGTTATAGTTAATCTTCATATTGAAAGGAAATCGTTGCGCGAAATTGCAAAAATAATGAAACGTAGTTTATCTACCATACAATATATTGTGTCAAATTATAAAAAGACAGGGCAAATTAACAAAGCGAAACGAAATGTAAACCGGGCGAAGCTTACAAGGAGACACCAGTCATTCTTACGTCGTCAGATTCGAAAAGATCCCATTGTTAGTGGTGTGACACTGGCTGTAAATCTGGAACAGGACTTTGGAATTCGCGTTACACCTCAAACTGTAAGAAATTATCTTAAGAAAATTGGATTTAAAAGTCAGTATGCTGTTAGAAAACCTTTTATCAGGAAAGTCAATAAGAAAAAAAAGAATTGAATTTGCAAAAAAATATCAAAACAAAGGTTTTGACTTCTGAAAAAGGGTTATTTTCTCAGATGAATCGAAATTCAATATTAAAATATCTGATGGGCGTGTAAAAATTTGGCCTGAGAAAAATACGAGCCTATCCAGGCATAACCTTCTCCCTACATTAAAACACGGAGGAGGCTCTTTGATGGTTTGGGGATGTTTTTCGGCGGCTTAATGACGGATTAATGACTGCAAAGGATTATATCAACATCTTAAAGAGTAATTTAAAGCAAAGCGCAGAAAAATTGGGATGTACGCGGATTTCATATTCCAACAGGGTAATGATCCCAAGCACACAACAATGAATACTAGATTGTGGATATTATACAAAATACCTCAGAACTCCACTGCAAAGCCCAGATATAAACCCAATCGAGAATTTATGGTCGATTTTCAAGAAAAATTTGAAATATTATGATATTAGAAATGTGAATGATTTAAAAAACGTGCTGCAGACAGAATGGGCCAAAATATTACCAACCCTAACCAAAAAATTAGTTGAATCGATGCCAAGACGACTTAATGCGGTACTTAAGCAAAAAGGATATCCTACGAAATATTAATATTATTAAATTTTTTTTTTATTTTTACTCTATTCTTACTTTATTCACATGTGTTATTCTGTACGAATACGAATTTTGTTAGCCATAATATTTGTAAAACCTCACCTAGAGTTCAGTATGTGAGTCAGCTAAATATAAGTTTGCAATTTCGTGTTTTGTGTTATAAGTAAAATAAATCATTACAATTGAATCAAAATTTTGTTTTAGTTTTCGAATAAATGACGATTATCCTATATTTTTAAGGGTGTACGAATACGGGTTTATATTACGTAGTTAGCGACAACCAGTACAGTGCAACCTTCAACGTTGGAGGTATGAAATATTTGAATTTATTTTATAACTCTCCTAAATTCAAAGACAATATGAGGTGGCGTTTGTGCCTCACTGGCGAATGTTGCACCAAGGTCTTACAAAACAATTATTCGCGGTATAAATGGTTAACAAATTGATCTAGAAAAATTCCTTCATTACCACATTTTCTCATACTGATTCGATGGTTTCAGCCGTCCAGTGTTGGGTCGCTCTCTTCAAATAAGAGAGGCAGACTTCCAATTGACTCAGCAATTTAAATAAAACTATTATCTATTTCATTGCGGCTTCTCAGTATGGGCCTTACAGAAGCTTCAAACGGACATCGAATTTAACCGAAAAATCATCTCGGCGGCTATATCAACAAACAAAATTGCCCCATCTGGGAATAGGAAAGCCCGCACCTCATTGTCGGAAAGCCAACGCATTCACAGAGAGTAACAGTTTGGTGTGAATTTTGGATTGATGTCTCATTTTTTTCGAAAATGCTGTTGAAAACAACATTTCAGTCAAGAGCTGAATTGGAAGATATAAACTTGGCTAATCTTTGGTTTCAGCAGGATGTCGCTCCATGTCACACAGCTCATCAAACAATCGGTAATCTGTCAGCAGACGTCTTGAAGAAGTCAATTGACCTCCTCCGATCTGCAGTTTGACCACTGTAGACTTTTTCTTTTCCAGTGCCGTTAAAGATCGATGCTATTCTTAAGGTTAATATGATACCAACCATTCATTGGACAAAACCAGAAACCGTCAAAAAATTCTTAGAACAGGATGAGCTGCTATTAAGCCAGTTGCGGCAGCCACAATAATGAAATTGTGTTCTATAAATAATGCGAATATTTGTTATTACTATTAAAGCCATAATATACCAAAATAAATTAAGTTTAGTTAATTTTATTTAATTTTTAAAAAGATACTTAAATTTGGAACACCATTTATATATGTGACGATACTGTGAACTTGTGCGTAATCTGCCTTCATCCATGCTCATATCATTTTTTAAAATTTAAAAATACTTATATTAATTTTTAAGCTCCAATCAGTCAATGAACATTAATAGAATATTAAAATACCATTAAGTCAGTCAACAAAAATATATTTTTTATACCCTACAAAACTACGCAGTCACAGTGCAATGAGGTAGAGTTGGTGATTGTAGTAACAAAAATGGACAACATCCCATATAATATACGAACTCAATAACAACCTTTATTGCGTTTGGTTAAAATTTGTTCCATATTTAGTCTGCATGCAAGTATCACCCAAAATGTATTTTAACGCTGCCTCATATTTGGAATATAGTATTCGAAACACAATATTGCTACATCTTCGGACCTAGTGTCCACATAAAAATAAAATCAAAAAAAATTAAAATTTGAATATAATTTTTTACGAATTTATAGAAACTTTAACTTAATAAAATTTCTGACCCAAACACTTGATGATATTGGAGCAGTCTTTTGTAAGGTATTTTAAAGTCGGCATGACCGACTTTTAATGTTTTCATAATTTTTAATTAAATTAGTTTGAAATTGTTACACTTTATGCAATGAATAGTTCTTTTAAACCGGTGGCTTTTAACATGATGTTCAAAAAGCGGCACTTTATGCTTGCAATCGTTATTATATTTTTGGGCATTAATTCAACATTGGTAAGTTATTGAAAACACTATTTCCAAACAAACCAAATATTTTATATATAGTTTTTTACTTTTAAGTCTTTAAGCATGAAATGGACAAAATTGACATGCGAAAGTTCTGACAAACAATTTGCATTTTTTAAAATGTGTGATTTAAAAGCCGTATCAAGGAATTTGCAGTATTTTTCAATTCATATAAAACTTAATCAACTTCCAATAACAAAAATGACTGTAAGTAAACTAATTAAATAGCAATACAGAGAAAACACACCTATTGTAATAACTAAAGAGTTTGGAGACATCAGAAATACATTTGACTGTGACAGCTTAATAATACGCTTGCTGCAACCAAACTATTTAGCTGGCTGAAAATTCGGTTAACACAATATATCTGTTTTCTGTGTAAAAACATAAAGATATAATATTGTGATTTAGTTTTCGTTGATTTTACGAAAGTTTTCGTTATTTTTACATTAGTTGCATATTTATATGCATGGATTATTATCTCACAAGTAGGTATGAGTTGTTGTTCACTATTTTTAGGCGTTTTCATGTTTATTAAGTAAATATGGGAAATAAATAGTTTCTTTCTCAAAAATTTTTCATATTTTATATAACCATAACATATTTGTGGTTTATCTTTAGCCAATAAATATCAAGGTCAAACCTTAAATTCGCGATGTTTTATTCTCTCCTCCATATACGATGAGAACTCATGGCGCAAAGACGCCAGCAGGTTCCCTAATTTTCATCCAGATTAATGGACATCCTCCCGAAAAGTTTCATATTGAAAAAGAGCAAATGTGTCTATCGCTCAAAAAGTTGTGAGTACAAATGTGAAGGTGCCTTTAAATTTTCCATAAGAATTAGTACAATTTCATAGTCGCGACTAGTAACTAAAATATTTTCTCATATTTTCTCACCAGTCACTTAGAAGTGAATAATATTTTAATTTCACTTCAAATATTTTTTACCAAAAAAATTTTTTTTTCACCACTTAAGTATTTTTTAAATTTTTTTTTTCTCCAACAAAAATTATTTTCTTATTTAAGGGATGAAAAATCTTGCAGTTATGTACTATTGGGGTACTATAAGGACCATAGTACTCCTTTGATACTAAGGGTGGATGCGAACTGGGTAAATAAAATCTTAACTAAATTCAGATTTTTTAATATCCGTGAAATTTAAAAATATTTCCAAATATTTTTCAAAACGATTTTAAACTCATTTGTTAGTTTGTATTTGGTTTAGAATTTACTAAGACACCCCGCACAGTGCCCAAATACAAATTGACAAAAGGGTTAAAAAAATATTTGAAAATATTTTAAAATTTCAAAGAAATTAAGAAATCTGAATTTATTTTAGATTTTATTTAGCCATTTCGCACCCACCCTAAGTATACACAAATGTTTCCCTTTTTATTTATTTATTTTTAATTTATGACAACTTTTGTGATGTAATTTCTTAAAAAAGCTGTTTGATAGAAAATAAATTTTTCGGGGATGATAAATTAAATACTATAGTAAATTTTGTACCACAATTTAGAAACTCAGATGTACTAAAAGAGTTTAATATATATAGGGTTTTCTAATAAGGACTTGACAACTTGTTTTTAAATAAAACGCAAACCATTTGTGATATTTCCAAAACTTTATGATCGACTTGAAATACAATCAAAACATTTATGAATAGAACTCGACTTCGTTCATATGGCCACCGCGGGCACGCCGACAGCGGTCGATTCGTTGAACCCAATTTTCGATGACTCGGTCACATATTTCGGCCGTAACGGCCGCTATTTCGCGTTCAATGTTGCCTCTGGGTTCTTCCAACACCGTCGGCTTGTTGGCATAGACCAATAATTTGACGTTGCCCCAAAGAAAATAATCTAGAGGCGTTAAATCCCACGAACGAGATTGCCAATTGACTGATCAATTTCTTGGGATAACACGCTCACCAAACTTACTCTTCAATAAATCGATTGTAATGTGTGCTGTATGGTTTGTGACACCATCCTGTTGAAACCACATGTCGTCCAAGTCCATGTTTTCCAATTCGGGCCAAAAATAATCGGTAATCATGGCGCGATAACGATCGTTATTGTCGTCGAAAAAATATGTCCTATTGACGCCGCCTGCATGCAAACCGCACTAAATAGTTATTTTTTGTGGATGAAGTGGTGATTCATGAAGCACATGTGGGTTTTCACCAAACCAATAATGCATATTTTGCGTATTGACGAACACATTGAGCCAAAAACGAGCTTTGTCACTGAAGATGATTTTGCTCTTAAATTTGCTGTGATTGATCCGAATTTCGGTAGTACATTTTTATAATTTGCATACGTTGTTCGTTCGTGTACTTGTTAAGTTTACTGAAAAAAGGAATGTAACAGTTAGATGATCAGTGAAATAGTGCGTTCACAAATTACATTCAAAGTTGTTAAGTACCAATTGGAAAACCCTTTTAATATATGTAATTTCTACTACCATATAAAAGTTTGTATATCTATAATGAGGTAGATATCGGAGATATAGGAGATATTTAGTAATTTGTGTCTTTTAAAGTGGCTTCTACAGGAAAAACTTTGGGAATATGTGCCTGGTCTTTATTTTAAAATGGTTCTATGCCTAAAAGTTTGCATTTGTCTATTTAAAGTAATAATTTAATAAAACCTTTTTTCTTTTTATTCTTATTTATAACTTTAGGTAAATTATCAACTACTGAAAAGAGAAAATGGTTTTAAACCATTTCTTTATAATATTTCATTTACTTGTGATCCAAAACATCATAGAGATGCTCTGACCAAAATTGTATTTGCCTGGTTTAAAGATGTTTGTAATACAAATCTCACTTGTCCAATTATGGTAGGTACTATACCCAGTCAGAAATTGCCGGTAGAACTAACAGGCAAGCACTAGTTGTCGAAGAAAACGAACACAAAGTAAAATTCCTTTTCAAAGTTGTTCCTGGATGCAATGAAGTTTTCATTATATGCTTCACATATTCAAATGCTTTGTTAGCACTTTATCTTTAACATTTTTCTGACTGGCTAGTGATTTTAAAACAAATATTCAAATCTCTACTAATAATTTTATTCAACGTTTTTTTTTTTTTTTTAATCAACAGGACGATATAATTATTAGAAGATTGGAAAATCGTTATATAGAGAAGCAATTTCAAAATCTTCCATTTCCTGCTGGTGATTATGCACTATATTCCCATTTTTCATTTAATAATAAAATTAAATTTAGTGTAAGGTATTACCTTTTGATTTTTTAAAACAAATTAAACAAATTTTTTTTTATACATATAAGTTTTTCTGGCGCAACAAGCCATAAGTTTCTGAGAAGTTTCAAAACAGCACCTTTTTCGAATTCCCGTGTTTTAAGTTATTTTTTAACAAATAGAAAATTTTCAAGTTTTGTTTAAATTTTTGTAAATATGTACATAAGCTGTTATTAAAAAAAGGTAATGGCAAACTGAAAACTAAAAGTAAATATATTTATGTGTTACAAAAAAAAATCAATTTGAAACTAATTTTACTCGTATATCGCATTGTTGGATTAAAATGTATTGGCAGGCGCCAAAGGTACAAATAAAGGTAAAAAAAGATAATAAAGATTACATTTCACCGAACTGGAAAAATGGGCCAAAATAGAAATTAAAACTAGAACAAAATTTTTCATGAAAATTTGGGTGCCATGTAGAATTGCCCAATTTTGTGGGCTAATTGCTTTAAAGTAAAGGTAAATATTTTTAATAAAAATGTGTCTTTGTGAAATTGGAAGAATTGCGACGCAGATATTAGCTTAAGTTTTAATAAAAATCGCATGCCCCAATTGAAAGGTTGCAAAAAACTTTTTACTATATTAATCTTGTCAATTGTTTAAATGATTTTCAGATTATGCTTGTGTTGCATTATTATTTGTTAAGAAATACAAAATAATTTTACACCAGTATTTAGTTAATAATTGTTCTTACTATTTTAGGGTCTCGGTAGGCTAGTTGGTAGCCTGCTAGCTTATCAGTGTGGGGGGTTGGGGGGTCGATTCCCACCATAGGGAATCGTTTGCGCTACAACGAGCTGATAGCCTTCGCTGCTAGTGCTCGGCTAGGATATTATGATACCAGCAAAAATAAATGAAAGTGATTCTTAAGGAATTAACTTTTCATTAATTCCAAAGTATGGTTTTGTTCTGATTTTCCTCTTCTAAGACAGTTCTTTTCCGTAACTTCCAAAAATGGGAAATGAAATTTAACACTTTCCAAATCTATGACGAGTAACTTATTTTAAAACCAATCCAAAAAAACATTTTTCATACATATTTCTATAAAAAATTTGACGTTTATAACTACCCTGCGGGAAAAAAGAGATAGGGTTGGGAATTGGGACTTGTCCCGTGATAGGTGAAAAATGGACCGGTTCCGAAAATACATATCACGGGATAGGTGAAAAGAGAACCGGTTCACGTGACCGGTTAAAAAGTTATGACCAGTTTTCACCTATTACGGGACAGGGTAGCTCTTATGCTTTGGCACACAGAAGTTGTTAGCGGTTCATGTATTGGTCTAGTGCGCATATAAAGGTCCCTAAGAACTGGCTGATATGTTTGTTTACACGCTATAGCTCGAAAATAAATATATATAATTAGTAATATATAATTACGTGCCCAATGGCAATCCCTTTTGCTTCTAATGCCATATCGCTACATGTTCAGACCTACAAAGCAGACAAGTGTTACCCAAAATGGGTTTTAATGCGATTCAAGCTTACAAATTTAAATGTGTCAGTCTTAAATTTGCTAAATAATATCCAAAAAGTAATTATGTAGCATTAGAAATATTATTAGTCCATATTTCGACCTAACGATTATGTGATCATATCGTTTAGCTATTTAAAGATAAATATTGAAACAAATTAATTTTTAAAACATAAAATTTTGACTCCAAACACTAGTTGATTTTCAATCGGACTGGTAAAGGGTATTCTATATTCTGTACGCCTGACTGAACGATTAAAAATCACTTTTAATTAGCTTAAATTTAACAGAGCGAGGAGACTGAACACACACTTGACCAATAACTATCAATCATAATTAATTTTCCATGATGAGATTAAAAATCGCTCTAAATGATAACATGAAGTGAAAAATAGCTATGATGTGAAATTTATTAATTACACTATGCAACAAATTAAAAAATCTGAAAAAGTTTAATTTCAATTTTCCATTTCAAATAAGGAAATCTACATCTGAGATAAATTTGTTGTATTAAAGTCGGTATTAAAATTTTAGAGGGAAATATTTTTTTTATTTTTATTTAAAAAAAAAAAATTTCTGATGGTTCAAAAATATTGAAAAACAAATAAAAAGAGAGAAACTATACCAATGATGTTTCAAGACTCCTAAGTTTTGGATTTAATGGAATATGTAAAAGTTGCGGTATGAGATAAAAATAACTTTTTTTTCCAAGAACACTAAGATTTTTAATTAAAAAAAGTATAAAAGATCTCTCCAGTTTTTTGGCATTCTAAGATATATGCTCAAAATTTATTTAAATTTAGTTTTTAAAGTATACTCCTAGTACACCTAAACATGTAGTTAATATAATAAGTACACTTAGAATATTATGTAGTTTACTGTTTGTAAAAAGTTTTCAGTTCGATTTAAAATAAGGGAGCATACGTTTACATTTTCAAAGAAATATTTATTTTAACTTTTCTATACATGTTTTCAAAATGATTTACTGTCATTTATCGTTTTTTTTAGTTTGAAATTTAATAAAAATTTACCAACAAAATAAAAATTTGTGGTTTATTTGTTTCCGTTATATTTATTACAAATTTAAATTTTGTTTGCTGTCTGTTTCAAAAAAAAAGTATTCACAAAATTCGAATTCGTTTTTAAAATGTTTGTTTATATACAAAATTTATTCAATTCCAATTACAAGAACTTCATAAACACACACACACATATGGTCATTAGCAGAAAATGTTTTACAGTAGACTGTGCGAGTATACGTTTTGTAGATTAAAAACAAACAAAAAAATAAAAAAAAAAATTTCAAATAAATGACTAATCAGTTATTTTTTTTACCGAATTGGTAGGTCAAATTTTACTATTTAGTTTTAGCTGATTAATCATTTGTTTGTTACTGTTATGTTAGTTGTTCTAATAACATTTAAAAATAAATAACAACAATCTTTCAAGTTTTATAAAAATTAAAAATCATTTCATTTAAATCGGATTTTCTGTTATTTTAACTTTTTAATTGATTAAAAAACATTTATTAGAATTTATATAAAATATTAACGATACACAATATTTGACGAAGATTTTCTCCAAAACGAAGCCGAGTAACAAAAAAAAAATTCTGGGTCGATAGAAAAACATCTTAACCTTTTTAAAGTTAAATATTTTCGTCTTTTAGAAAAAATTAAATTACACAATAACCCAGGGAAAAATTATAGAAACAGTTTGTTATACAATAGATTCTAGAACAGGTTCTTTTGTAACTACATACTATTGTCCTACAGATTCTACCCAGCCAAAAGCGGAATATTAAAAAAAAACTTCATTTGTTTTTCATTTGGCAAAAATTTTTTTTAATGATTTTTTACAAACAAAAAAAATTTGCGGACCAGAGTCGAACACGCGAGCATAATAAAGTTATATCATAAAAGCGTCGGACCTATAACCTCAGACTTAAACTCAAAACAATTCTTTGTAAAAAATATGAAACACTAATCTGGCATTGGTATCCATCATCCATGCCCGAAAATAGTGTTCCACAGTATTATTTATCACTTCGCAAATCAGTTTTATTTGGAATCGGTCTCCAGATCATAATTTTTTGCATTAAAAATTACTTATATTATTTGTTATGCTCAAACTGTCCAATAGATATTAATCGCTTATTAAATTATCATTAAGTCAGTGATAAATTAAAATTATATTTTTTTTTTTTAATTAATGAACTAAGTTTTAAATTTTTAACATTATATTCAATCAATTATTTAGTCAAACTAGTTAGGTTAAGATGAATTTTAATATTCAATACTTTATAATAGCAATATTTATTTTATTTTGCAAAATTAACACTGCATTGGTGAGTTATTGGCTGCATTTACCACTCACTCAACTACTACTCAGTAATCTGGTGAATGATTTGATCACCCAACATGTCGTCAGCATGTTGAGGTAGCGCTACCTACTTGTGACTGATACATCAGCTGTCGTTTGTTTGTTCTTATTTCTTTTTAAAGAACAACAAGATGTTTAAATATAAGTATAAAAACTAAAAAATATTTGTATTTGTAAAAAAAAAACAAGAGTAGCAACATTAACCAGATTATGTAAATGACAATTTGCCTTCAAGAATTTTAAAACTATTCTAAATTTTAAATGTACAATATATCATTTTCTTTTAAGTCTCTTAACACAAAATGGACAAAAATATCATGTGAAAGTTCTGACAAAACATTTGCGATTTTCAAAAAATGTGAAGTAAAAGCCGTATCGCGAAATTTGCAGTATTATTCATTTTATATAAAAATCAATCAACTTCCAATTACTAAAATGACTGTAAGTAGAAAGTTAAATTTCTAGATATTAATAATTTAAGCTTTATTTTCATCAGCCACTAACTGGTACTTTAACTGACATATTAGCTATTTTTCCCATATAAAATTTGAATGGTAGTTAATTTTCAACATTACATCCAGTTGTTGGTTGGTTTTACATGCGTTCATTATTGTAGATACTCCATAAAATAAAAAAACCCGTAGGATACCGTTAACCCATTAATATATGTGAACACCAAAAGGGACCGAAAGACCAAATTGAAATTTCTGAAAATCTTCTTAAACAACATTAAAAAATTAAAGATTATGCTCTAAGGTTTTGTTGAGTACATCCTACTAATTAAAAAAACAAAAAAAAAAAACATGACATATATATGGCGAGAGCACTGATTTAATTTCACCCGATTTCGAGAAAAAGCTGATTTAAAAAAAATTTTGTTTAATAGTTAATTTTTTGCTTTAAACCAAAATCAAAGGACTGCGATTTTATTATTTTCACAAAATATGTACTTATTTCATTTTAACGGTTTTTATCAGATCTGTTCATAAAGTGCATATGCCATATCTTTTCATATATGATTAGATTTGACACCAAATCTAATTAGATTTAAGCAGATCTGATCATATCTAATTTTTTAACACAAGCTTACTGATAGACTGCTCACTGACAGTCTGACTTACTGATTAATTATTTGATTGATTGACTGACTCATCATCAACCATCCCAAACCGCTGGAGTTACGAACTTGAAATTTGTTATATTGGTTCCTCCTCCTCTAGCGTAGACAACACTTAGACAAGAATTATTGGAATTCCTATGGAGGAGGGACAAAAAGAGAAAATGATACCCCAGGAACGTGGTAAGAAGAGGGCTATGAAAGTGGAAACTAATCCCCTTTAAACATCTGGGCAAACCCGATTTACTAAAGAGCTGAATTAAAATGATAAGTTCCCCGAACTGCAAGCAAAGTAACTTCTAAAGTACTTTTTGGAATTTCAGTCAGGACCGTGGTAAAAATGAAAAGAATCTCTCTAAACAACTTAAAACACTCAAACTGGGAATCGAAAAAGAATGGATCGGGGAATGAGTGGAATTGAAATACTAGACAAAGAGAACGAAATGGAATGGAACGAAATATTTACAAATTTCAACAGATATTTTTATACCCTCCACCATATATGGTGAGGGTATATATCAGTTTGTCATTCCGTTCGTAACATGTCGAAATATAGGTCTAAGACCATAAAGTCATAAAGTATATATGTTCGTGATCCTTATGCAATTTTAAGTCGATTTAGCGATGTCCGTCTGTCTGTCTGTTGAAATGGCGATCACGACGCTAAAACACAAGCGGGGGTGCCTATTTTTACCTGGATTGTTGGACATCCTCCCGAGCAGTTTGGTATTGCAAATGAACAAAATCGGTCCAGCGGTTAAAAAGTTATGGGTGAAAATGTGAAGATACCTCTAAATTTTCCATACAAATTGGTGTATTTTTAGTACAATTTCATAGTAGCGACTGGTATATAATATATTTTCTCATATTTTTTCACCAATCGCTTAGAAATTAATAATATTTTGTACACCTCAAATATTTTTGACCTCAAAAAATTTTTTTCACCACTAAAATTTTTTTTCACCACAAAAAATTTTTTTCACCAAAAAAATTTTTTCACCACAAAATTTTTTTTACGTAAAAAAATTCGTTTCCGCACCTAAAAAAGTTTTTCACCTCAAAAATTTTTTTCACCTTTATAATTTTACTTCAAAAGTTTTTTACATTGTATCAAAAACAATAGAGAACATTGGTGGAGGGTATTCAAAGATTCGGCACAGCCGAATTTAAGCCTTTTTTACTTGTTTCTATTTTTAGTGACTTTATTCTTATCTATCAATGGTATTTATTTTTGTAATTAATGTATAACTATGCATTATTTATAATAAATGGTATCGAAATTTAAAACGATTGTCGTTAAGCAATGATTTCCAATCCTTAATTGATTAATATTAATGTAATAATTAGTATTGAAAGTACAATTGGTATAATGCAACAATTAATTAGTTCACTGAATTCATTAGTCTCAGTTTTGGAAAAAATACTGGATATTTGGAAATTATTACGGGTGTGGTAAAAATGGAAAAATTCTCCGCCTTACTGTCCTACACAAAACCCATGAGATAAAAATAAAAAAAAAAAATGCTTGGCATAATTCACTGATGGAATTTTTGCCAGCAACGTGGTAAAGATGGCACTTCAAAGACTTAACGGCCTTCCCAAACTGATTTGAACAGAAACTTTAAATTTAAAACATTTTCTGCCTAATATAGTGGCTCATACACGGATAAGCACTTGCCGGATTTAGTGACAGAAAAGTGATAATATAGATGGGGTTCCAAAGGGGAATGTTCCCCCTTAACGCGCTGCACAAACCGCTTTTGTATGAAACCTGAAATTTAAATTCGCTTTGCCACCAATATGGTAATTTTAAGAGTTTTAGAGCCAAAGGGAACTTCGACTTTACTTTATTTTTGACAAAATTGAATTTCAAAAAAATACAACTATTTCATATACACTACAAAAAAACAACTGCAACTACAAAAGTTTTGTTTTCGTAAAATATCGCAGTGTAGTTTTTTTAAAGTAATAAGGCTTTGAAATTAATCAAACTGTTTTTCTTTTTATTCTTATTTATAATTTTAGGTAAATTATCAACTACTGAAAAGAGAAAATGGCTTAAAACCATTTCTTTATAATATTTCATTTACTTGTGATCCAAAACAACATAGAGCTACTCTGACAAAGATTGTATTGAACTGGTTTAAAGATGTTTGTAATACAAATTTAACCTGTCCAATTATGGTAGGTACTATACCCAGTCAGAAATTGCCGGTAGAACTAACAGGCAAGCACTAACAAAACTCTGAAAAACTGCACTAAGTAAATTATCTTCTTGATAACTTCATTCCATCATAAATTAAATGTTTTGATATGACTTTGTCCTTTGTACTTTTCTGACTGGGTAACAAACTTAAATTAAATAAATATAATTTTTACTACTGAAACATTAACCGTTTTTTTTTCTTTTTGAATCATTAGGATGATATAATTATTAAAAGATTGGAAAATCGTTATATAGAGAAACAATTCTATAATGTTCCATTTCCTGCTGGAGACTTTGCACTATATTCCCATTTTTCATTTAATAACAAAATAAAATTTAGTATAAGGTATTACTTTTTGATTTTGTAAAACTAATTTAAAATAATTTCAATGTAAGAATAAAAAAGTAAAAATTGCTTAAATTCGGCTTTGTCGAATCTTTAAATACCCTCCACCAATTTTTTTAAAAAAATGTTCTCTACTGTTTTTGATGCAAATAATGTATAAGACTTAAAAAGTAAAATTATGGTGGTGCAAAAAATGTTTGAAGGGAAAAACTTTTTTGGCTGTAAAAATAAATTTTGAGGCAAAAAATATTATTTAATTCTAAGCGACTGGTTGAAAAAACAAGTGAAAATATTTTACTTGCCGGTCGCTATTTTGAAATCGTAATAAAATACACCAATTTGTATGGAAAATTTAGAGGTACCTTCATATTTTCACTCATGACTTTTTAACCGCTGGACCAATTTTTGGTATAAATGAGCATCCCCGCTTGCGTCTTCGTGTCGTGATCGACATGGATTCTGAGATCTACACTCAGAAAAAAAGTTAGTAGAAAAATTTGTAAACGGGTTTTAATCCCGCTTTACTATTTTTGTACTGATTTTTAGTAAACAAATTATTATTTAACAAATCTTTTTGCTATTTTCATTTTATATATTACAGAGTTTTTACAGATTACACTAGTTTACAAAATGAAATTTTTTTCATGTACAGTTGATGAGAGATTGATTTCCTTATGTATTTTCTCCCGCTGAATTCGAAAATCAAGGTTAAATTTTTTTTTATGGAACAGTTTTTGAGATATTGTGATTTTTTTAATTTTTTGACCTTTTTTCACTTGACGAATCATATCTCGATCTAGAAATGTCCGATTGGGTCGTTGAAATGCAAGGTATTGAGATGACGAACAAATATGTATAATCGGATCTTTGATCGGTAAAGCCGTTCAAAATATATCGATAACATTAGGGCATATTTTCAAAAAAATTATATTTTACAGTAACACTTTTCCGACGGAAAATTACAATTCGTTAAAAAAACGTCTGGTTTCTCTTCATGTGCGTAAACCTGATACTTTTACGTAAGAACTAAGACAAACCAGAAGAAAATCGACCGAAAAATAACAAAGTTATAAGCAATTGAGTGAATAAATCCAAATCTCATATTTTAAGAATAATTTATTTTTTTCGACAATATATTGGGTTCAACCACCAAACTACTCAGTATAGACAAACCCTACGAAACAGTTCCCTGAGGTCCCTGATATCTTGTTTCGACAGATTCTAACCCTGACATTTTGTTTTGACAGCTTCTAACGTTGACATTTTATTTTGACAGCTTCTATAAAACGTAGTGTCGGTTGTTTGTATATTATTCTTACAAATTTGATTGAAATTATATTTCATTGTGTTCATCAAAATGTATAAAAGAACATTTCTAGCTCGAGAGAAAAAAGGTCGAAAAATTAAAAAAATCACAATATCTCAAAAATTGTTCCATAAAAAAAAATTTAACCTTGATTTTTAAATTCAGCGGGAGAAAATACATAAGGAAATTTACCTCTGATCAAATGTACATTTACGGTGTAAACTAGTGTTACTTACAAATTTTTGTTGCTAATTTCAGAAATCATTTTACAAATTTTTGAAAACCGATTTGCTAAAATTAGAAAAAAATTATTAATTTTAAAAAAGTGGACATTGAAGGAAATGTATTTCTTATTAAAACTTACACCTAAAAATTTAAATTGCCTTAAAATGTTACATAGATTAAAAAAGGGATCGGAAGAATATACCGACTCATGTCTGAAAATAGGACTAAAATTTTTTTTAGTTCTAAAAATCAGCCCTAAAAACAATTAAAATTTTACCTAAAAAGTAAAAAAAATAGACTAAAATATTTTTCAAAACAGAAATTACCAAATAAAAACAAAATGATAAATTCGTTAATGTTTTAACAATTTTTAAGATTTTTAAGCCTCCGATTTTGTTTTTAATTTTGTATAAAATATTTTTTGAAAAAAAAAATAAATAAAATAAAAAAAAATTTGATGCTCGGTAAAAAAAATAAATTTAAAATTTTGTACTTATATTAATAATATTTAGTAATTTTTTTTGCTGATTTTAGCAAACAGATTTTAAATTCAAAAATTTACAGACTTTTTTTGGTGAGTGTATATCTCCACGTACTATAAAAGGATTGATAAACTGATATATACTCTCACCATATAGGGTGCAGGATATAAAAATACCATTTGTGGTTTTCAAGTTACCTAGCTAAACCCCACATTACAAAATAATGGGTAAAGTAATGTATAGTCATAGGGACCGATGGAGTACTTTACACCTTACTTCATTGATGAATTTTACAGGCGATGAGCCTCAAAGTAATGTATATACCCATTTCTTTAGTGGTGATAGAGTAAGGGGTAACTTATATGGTTACGAGAATGGAAAAAGTAATGTGTCTTAAAATAGATTTTTAAAAAAGAGGAATTTTTATTAAAAAAAAAAATTATTACAAATATTTTATTTAATCTGGTTGCCAGCGAAGAACTCTACCCATTGAGCTATAGACGCATATAGTATTTGATTGCTTTAAACTTAAATGAATTGTTGCGCTTCATTTTTTCGTTAGTGTTGTCAAAACAAACATACATTACCCTTTTGCTTACAAAAAAACACAAAGTAATGTATCTAAAAATAGATTTTCAAAAATATTTCAATAATTACTTTACATTTATAAATTATATATTAGGTAATCAATAATGAGTAACTTATTACATTATGCTTGCAAATAATGAAAAAGGTAACGAGGTATCATTACAAGGTAACGCATGAGAATATCGCACCTATTACCAAAGTTTTGCTGGGTATTTAATAAAATTTGTAATTTTGTTTTAATATTTGAAAAAAAAAACTATTATCAATTAAAAATATCGCAAAATAGGTAAAATAAAGCTGGTGGTGGCCTTATAACATATTACTTATTTCCCCAGAGCAGTCTCGATATCTTAATGTTGATTATGTTTCTAAAAACTAAAATAAAAAATAAAAAACACACTTTTAATTTAAATAATAAAAATAAATATATTTATGTGCAAAAAGAACTTAAATTTGAAACTACTTAATTTGAAACTCAGGGAAAAGTTGCATTATATTGTTTCATAATTGTTATGAGGTTTTTATAAATATGATGAAAATTTTTATAAAATATTATATAAAATGTATCATAATTTTTTAATAGAAGTAAATTTTAAATCATTATTTAAAGTATTTAATAGAACACTTACAAGAATTATAAAATATATTATATTTCACTTTTAACCACTTTATAAACAATAAGTTCTCCAACAAAAGCTATAAGCGATATTAACATACACATTATATATAAAATCCATATCCATAATAGATCATTCATATCAATAATTCCATCGTATTCATTAGGAGTACTCAAGTCTTTAAACGATAACAAATCAAAACGCACCAATGTAAAAAATACATCTGTCTTCCACTTTTGAAAAAGACCCGATTCACGCATTTCCATCAAATGTTGATTGATTAATGGCCTGTACGCAGTCGATGTAGGCGTGGCTAGTGACACCATTGTTAATTTACTTAAACATAATTCAGATGAGTAAAAAAATAATTTTCTTTGAAAAAGTTTTTGTTGTTCATGATATATTGTCCAAGCTGTATCGGTGACCGGGTAAACATAGCGCAAGTCTAAGCTATCACGTAATTTCGTAAAGTTTTCATATCCACCTTGAATAATGTACAAAATATCTTCATAATTTTCGTAAAAATTAGGATCCCAATCTTCGAAATCTCTATGATGTACGGCAATTTTTAAACCAGCTTTTTTTATATCTGCAAGACTTTTAATTCGGTCTTCGTATGAAGGACTTATAAGATTTGAACCTAAAAAGGCTAAATAAGATGTCATTATCATAATGTTACTGTAGAACAATAAAAAGTATATATATTTCATAAATAATGAAGGCTTAACAGGCATCACAAAACTCTGACCCAATAGGGTACGTATACTTTTATCATTCAATACTATATTGACAAAACTTAAATGTGACATAAACTTCCAGGAATACTGGCCAATTGTTAGGAATATAGTAAATATCATAGAAAGTAACATAATTATGAGTAACACCACTGGATCGGTAATAATAAAGAATACCTGATTTGGCGGTATTATATTTGGCATTGGTATCATAAAACATTCTTCAATAAATTCAATGGGATATGTATAGTTTGTAAGTCCTTCATGTTTCAAGGGTAGTGGTAAAGATGGTATATTATCATGGGTTAATATATCAAATTGTTTAACTAAATCTTTATAATGTTCCACTTCTAGCAATGTTATCTTTAGAATGGTCTGATATCTTTCGGCAAATGTACTTATACAATTTGCCACATAACCAGTAATTTTTGGCTGAGGTTCTGTCTCTCCTTTAGGTATTTCATAATATAAAATTGCGTAGGGTGGTACAGTGGTAACTTCAGTTTTTACCCAATATATATAGTTCGTATACCGATTTTTGATTACTCTTTTTATATCAGAATATTTCAAGTCTATAACATCATACAAGATGGTAGCATACATATGAAACTCTGGTTTGTGTAAAGACTCATTTGTAACCATTATTAATCCCGGCATACCATACCAATTACCCCACATCTCGAGTTCCCACATTTCGTCTTCATCCTTAAGAAACAATATGTATGAATAATGTTGCAAACGATAACCCCAAATATGTTCTGAATCGGGGTCTGTCTCTTCATCATATTCACAACGTATAATTAAACATTCATTAGAGTGCATTTGTAATAAATTATCACTAGGTTTTTCATATAATATCATCAAAGGAGCATTGAAATTTTTGATTGTGTCTTCAATTAAGCATGGATGGTCTTTAGTGAATTTCCAAAATATGATATGTTTATAGTTTAGTTCCAATTTCACATACTCTAGTAACAGCAAAAAGTTGTTCTGTACAATTTCATTTGGATTTATTTGCTGATTTAATATTATTTCATTACATTGGGCCTGCAATACACATACGCCCAAAATGTATAATATCCTAAACATTTTTAACACAACAACCGATTGAATGTTTAATTTCAAATGTTCACTGGCAAATGCTATTAAATACATTTTAAAATTCATATTATATTCATGAAAATAACTACATATACATTTCTCATAATGTATTTAAATGTACTTATTTAAATAGCTTTTAGCTTAAGTGTAATCAATTGTTTTAATTTTGTTCAGACCTGAATGTTTTCAATTACACTCACATGTGTGGGCTTAAACGTTCGTTCGTTTCCAGACATGCGGACTATAAAACTCTATTAGCAATGTTTAACTTTACACTCTAATAAATTTTTGTTAAATTTTACCCAATTTATGTTCTCCTACTACTGCTTAGGAAAATTTACACTCAGAAAAAAAGTTAGTAGAAAAATTTACAAACGGGTTTCAATCCCACTTTACTATTTTTGTACTGATTTTTAGTAAAAAAAATAATTATTTAACAAATTTTTTCCTATTTACATTTTACAAATTACACAATTTTTACAGAATATTTACAAAATTTTTGTTGCTATTTTCAGAAATCATTAAACAAATTTTTAAAAACCGATTTGCTTAAATTAGCAAAAAAAATTTACTAATTTTAAAAGTGGATATTGAAGAAATTGTTATTTCTAATTAAAACTTACACCTACAATTTTAATTTGCCTTAAAACGTTAAAAAAAGTGATTGGAAGTGAAGATACCGACTCATGTCTAAAAATAGGACATCCGCTTAAAGTAGCACAAAAAGGTTTTTTTTAGTTCTAAAAATCTGCCCTTAAAACAATTAAAATTTGACCTTAAAAAAAAATTACTGAAATATTTTTCCAAACAGAAATTACCAAATTAAAACAAAATGATAAATTAGTTTATGTTTTTACAATTTTTAAGCCTTTGATTTTTTTTTTTTAATTTTGTCTAAAATATTTTTTGAAATAAATAAAAAAATTTAATGCTCGATAAAAAAAATAATTTTAAATTTTGTATTTATATTAATAATATTTAGTATTTTTTTTTTGCTGATTTTAGCAAACGGATTTTAAATTCCACTTTACAACAAGTTTACTAATATTTAGTAGCGGCTACTAATTTTTTCTACTAATTTCATTGTACTACACGTCAGCAGACATGTGTTGCTAAGATTAACAAAAAATATCGCTGAGCTCAAATTAGCAAAATTTCCCGCAATAACAGCAAAATTTTCAGTGGTCCTAGCAGACTTTTTTTGGTGAGTGTACTTTGTGTTTCTAAATTGGTGCACACATTATGTTAGTTACACATAATGTGTGTAAATGTTAGTATTAATAAGGGTTTTTTTTTTTTAAAGTAAAGCAACATTTTAATATTTTTCGAACTTTATTTATTATAAATAATAAAATCAATCTATTTAAAATTAAAAAATTAATTACCTTTATTAAGAAGCAAACATCAACTGAGGTTTTTTCAGTTGGAAAAACTTAAAATTCTGATTTATTTCGTACAGGAAAAAATCTCTGATTCTGAAAAATCCTCTTAGAATTTAAACGATTTTCAAAACCAAAGATTCAAAGAATTTAAGCGATTAATTTGTGCATAAGAAAAAGGCCTCTATGGAATAAAGTTCTCAGAATTCTCCTTTATTGGAAAAAGTCCTCACACCAAGATTGTGAGAACTTCTTTTATAGAAGTAACCTTAGATTCACAGGAATGTTTCCTATGGAAATGTTTCTTTTTTTCTGTAAATAAAGTCTCAGATTTTGTGGACGTTTTCACATAGAAAATGCCTCAGATTCTTTGTATTTTCTCCATAAGAAAATACTCATATTCAAGGGAGTTTTTCCCATACAAATATCTAATTCTGAGGACTGTTTAATATTGAAAAATCTTTAGGTTCCTAAAGTCTCTCAAAGAGTCAATTTTGGATACTGCTTTGGATTAAAACAAGGGAAATTGTCGTCGGCGGCGGCTGAAACCACAAACGTGCGGCGGCAGCAGCTTAATCGCCTTGAGCTGACAATGGCGGCTCTGTGCAATTTATTTAAGAAAAAGAAATAATTTCTTGAAGATATAAGAAGCAATAATTTTGCAATCATACTTTAGAGTGTAGGTTATGTCACAAATATTATGAACATTATCTGTTTAGATTTTCTTTAAAGAACACTGGAAGTTAAGTTTCAACTTTCGAAATAACACAGAAAAACTCTGATACACCCCAACCTAATTCTTGGCAGTAGAAAACAGTGGTAACCCAGCAAAACTTTGGTAATGGGTGCGATATTCTCATGTGTTACCTTGTTATGATAGCTCGTTACCTTCTTCATTATTTGCAAGCATAAGTTAATAAGTTACTCATTATTATTTACGTAATATATGATTTATAAATGTAAATAATAATTGAAATATTTTTGAAAGTCTATTTTTAGATATATTACTTTGTGTTTTTTTGTAAGCACTAGCGAAAAAACGAAGCACAATCAAATACTATATGCGTCGATAGCTCAGTGGGTAGAGTTCTTGGCTGGCAACCAGATTTCCCTGCTTCGCTTCCCATCTTGACCACATTATTTTTAATTACAAATATTTTAAATAAAATATTTGTAATATTTTTTTTTAATAAAAATTCCTCTTTTTTAAAAATCTATTTTTAGACCCATTACTTTTACCATTCTCGTAACCATATAAGTAACCCCTTACATTATCACCTCTAAAGTATTGGGTATATACATTACTTTGAGGCTCAACGCCTATAAAATTCATTAATGAAGTAAGGTGTAAAGTAATCCATCGGCTATATATTACTTTATCCATTATTTGGTAATGTGTGGTTTCGCTGGGATACTCTGTTTTAAAAGATCAGGTAAAAATCAAGAGATATTGAATTTTTAATTTTGTATTGTCTCTAAAAAGATTTGTTTGTCTTTTAAGGAAAATATATCAAAATCTCTTTCGAAATTATGTTATTGATTTTTTTTTTCTTAAAAATGGAGCATTTTGCCATAGAACAAAGTATTTTCATTATTGAGCAGTATTTTAAATATAGTGAATGTTTAGCGGTTGTTTTGATTTGTAAAGTTTGTCAAATACTGACACTCGCGACTTAATAACAGAGTTATCAGAGTTATTTGTGCCTAAATTGAATTTTATTGATGTGTGGATGAAATGTGGTTTCACCAAGATGGTGCCACATGCCATACGGGCCGTGGAACAATTCAATTACTGCATAAAGATTCAAAAAACCAAAAAATCGAATTTTGAAAACACCGGTTTCGGGTTTTGCAGAAGAAACCGGTCAACCATTTTTTTCGTTTTTTTTTTAATTTGAATAAAAACCTTACATAATTTGTTAATTGTTTTTATTACAAAAAAAAAAAAAAATTTAATATATAAAGTAATAAAAAAAATTAATTATTTGAAAAAAAAAAAAAAAATAGCGCATGTTGCGGGGACGGGTTTTCGCTCCACAAGTTACTATGAAGACATTTTGTTACTTTGGGGACTGTCCACAAACTTTTCATTATTCTACTGTTTACACTGAAGACATTTTACTGGATACAGCTCATATTACGGGGTCTTTTTTGGCTGTATATACAGATGTCTTTAAAGTATGTGAAATGCATATATATATATATATATATATATATATATATATATATATATATATGTGCACAGCACATGTTGCGGGGACGGGTTTTCGTTCCACAAGTTACTATGAAGACATTTTGTTACTTTGGGGACTGTCCTTAAACTTTTCATTATTCTAGTGTGTACTTTGAAGACATTTTACTGGACACAGCGCATTTTATAGGGACTTTTTTGGCTGTATATACAGATGTCTTCAAAGTATGGGTAATGCATATATATATATATATATATATATATATATGTGCACAGCACATATTGCGGGGACGGGTTTTCGTTCCACAAGTTACTATGAAGACATTTTGTTACTTTGGGCACTGTCCTTAAACTTTTCGTTATTCTAGTGTTTACTCTGAAGACATTTTACTGGACACAGCGCATTTTATAGGGACTTTTTTGGCTGTATATACAGATGTCTTCAAAGTATGGGCAATGTATATATATATATATATATATATATATATATGTGCACAGCACATGTTGCGGGGACAGGTTTTCGTTCCACAAGTTACTATGAAGACATTTTGTTACTTTGGGGACTGTCCTTAAACTTTTCGTTATTCTAGTGTTTACTCTGAAGACAGTTTACTGGACACAGTGCATTTTATAGGGACTTTTTTGGCTGTATATACAGATGTCTTCAAAGTATGTGCAATGAATATATATATATATATATATATATATATATATGTGACCTTCTCCAAGAAAAGGGACCTAGTGTGTCCAAAAACGGGGTTGGACTTAAGAGTGTTTTCTGGTAACTAAAAGGGTGTAGAATAAGATGAAATGAGTTAAATTTCTGATAAAAATTTTACAATGTTCTGCGTATTAGTATACGCACATCAACCCTTTGCTGAGAGCGAACAGATAGCTGAGAACGAAGAGAGCAGCAACAATAGCAAAGGTATTGTCACACTAAAAGCGAAAAAAATACGACACCACATAGGCATGACGTCACCAAAGTCGGCACCCAACTGAAGGTGTGTTTACAGTGATAATGCTTTATGAAACTATAAATGCGTTTTTCTCAAAACTTCATTTTCACACACTAGGTCCCATTTCTTGGAGAAGGTCACATATAAATATTATATTCATTTAAATTTATTTTTTTAATTGTATTTCATTTCAACAAAAAATTAACTTAAAACCAATATTTTTTAATATAATATCTTAAATATTAATATTAAAAAACTATATTCATATCAAATGAATAGAGATCATTAAGTTTGTAAATTAGGAACATTAGTAATTTGAACGTTTAAAACGTTTGGCATTAAATATGTTTTTTTAATATTACATTTGTAAGATGAAAATCTATTTTTCAGTTCTAAAATAATATTTTAGAAATACATAATATGCAATTTAATTTTTTCGTTTTAAAACGATTTTTTGTTTGCTTTTGATAAAGCTAGAAGTGGAAAATACTCTTTCACTAATAGTAGATGTTGGACAAGTAGTCAAAAGACAATTATATAAATTTTCCAACTTTTCAGTTCTTTGGTCGCATTTGTCAAGATATATGAAATCATCATATAATGATGAATGATTTTGTACAGTCTCTTTTTAAGGATTTTGAATAGTGTTTATTGTGTTATTTAGATCAGAAATTAAACTATTTGAATTTGGAATATCCAAAGTTAAGTCTTCATTGGAATCTATTAGACTTACATTTAAATCTTCATAACCAAACAAACGATTATAAAAAGTGTTCGGAAAAAATAAAAGAGACCAAGTAACCCAGTTGGTGATGTAATTAAATAAACCGGTTAACCGAACAAAAAAGACCGGTTTTCGGTTTTCTTCGAATTTACAAAATATTCGAAACCGATCGGTTTTTAAAAATAAAGAAACTGGTTGACCGGTTTTCGGTTTCGGTTTTTGAATACTATATCCTGCACCCAGAACAGTATCATTTGTGGCCACCGAATTTGTTGCCAATCGAATTCTTGTGAAAGCGAATATCTAGTTGTCTAATTTAATATTACTAAATATTATTACGTTCCACAAAATTTTATTTTAATATTTAATATTTTTTTATATTTTTCCGGTATCGAACCTAGGCATCCATATTCATAATTCACACTCTTACTTGCTGCACCACAATTTAATTTAATTTTCTTTGATATATTTGTTATTTAAACATTTGAATATTTTATTTTAATTAAAAGAAATATTTTTTTTTAATTGTTTGTTTTACCTGGATTTGAACTCGGAAATTTGGGAGTACTAGCCTAGCTCTCTATCCATTAGCCCACAAACACTTATAAATTTTGATGACTAATTGTGAATTTAAATAATTTTTTATGAAAATAAATATAGCAGAAAATTCGTTTACAAATACGAATAATTAGTGGCTTCTTTAATCAATACAATCCACAATTTGATTGGTTCAACTGAAACACTTATTTAATAATATATTTGATCAGGATTACCACTTTCACTATATAAATTGTTTCTTCTACTGTACGAAAATTCTAAATTCGTAAAGTTAATTAGATATACCAATAATTGGATAATATTATCCTTTTTCGTTCCTTTTCCCTCTTTTTAATTCCCAATGCCATTTGTTGGAATAATAATGAATTATTGGTAGATTATTCCAAATAAAATAAAATCCTTACAAATAAATGTTATTGGTTTTAATCGAATTGCAACCAATCTTTTCTCAGGGTGTGGCTGTGTACTCTCTCGTTTCGGTGATCAGAAAGAGTGCCAGCAAAGCCGTGGGGGTCATTTACCCAGTGTGCTACTACACACATTATCCTATTCTGTACACAGAGAAAATACTTGTCAGTATCCAACTGAGTATTGATTTCCACAAGAAAATTCCGCAAAAACAACAGAATTTTGCTTGGAACACCCAATATCTTCAGTAATAATTTTTGAATAGGATTGTGATTACCGAATTTATTGGTTTTCGCAACCAAAATGTGTGTGTTTACTTTATGATTCATAGAAATTATAATGTAAAGAAAAAAAAACTGTGTGTTTTATTTCATTCAAATCTTGCATGAATTTTGGGACAGTCTTTATAAGGTAAGGTAAGGTTAATTTGGTAGTTACAAACATTAGCAGAAACTCATAATACCCTGACGACTTAATTATGAATGAATAAAAAATTATTAAATAGCAAAAATGCAGTTTCCCATCATTACTACTTTTTTTTGTTAGCTGTTATTAAAGGTCTTTAACATATTTCTTAAATTGTTTATCTTATCATTATTTAGTTAAGTAACTTTTTAATTTAATCCCCATTAAAAACTAACTTCTTTTAAAAATTTATTATAATATAATCTCAACAACATAATCTCATTAGTTTAAGTTAAGTAATTTAAAACTACATTAACACTAGATTTTCCGTACAGTCATTTTGAGTGCTCTACACTTTTAATACAAAAAAAAAAATTTTATATAAAAAAAAAAATCTTTATTATATATTTTTTGTCGTATAACTTTCGATCATAATCCCAAAAATGGAAATGGGGTTAATGATATTTTTTTTTATACATAAAAAAGTTTTAGTTAGTTATGACGGAGTTAAATATAAACCAAAGGAGGAAATCTTCAAGCCCGGCCGGCTACACAAAAAATCTCTTATCAGCCAGTATTTCATATACACCAGTGGAGCAACCCTATAAACTCGACCGAAGGCCGTTAACCCAAAATTCTTTTAGTTGGCAACGTATTGGAAATTATAACTCTTTTAAACTCAGTAATAAAAAATTTAAAATTTTGAGAAAATTCAAATGCCTTTAACAGTTATAAAATGTTGAATTAAAGAGATAATTTGGAAATAACTGCTTAGAGAGCCTGCTGAATGGTCTAACTTCAAAAAAATTTCCTCATTAAATAAAAAGAGAATTGATATTGATAGTAAAATATACAAATCTCATAAATGCCTTGGTATGCCTAGTGTTAATTGAAATTGGTAGAGTGAGCTGTAGGTAAATGTCAATTAGCTCAAATGTATATTTTTCTGTAATACCAAAATATTAATGATGCTATTTCTTATGATTAATGATTTTGTGTTAATTAAGGTTTAGACAGTTAATTAAAACATTTTGACTTCTTTTGTTTTATAAAATTTAAGAAGGAAATAAATCTGTATTTTTCAATATTTGTACAATGTTATAATTTTATTGTTGACCTACGAGGGCGGATGAATAAGTCATTGACTTTTCAAACTTCCCTCGTAGTTATATGAAATGCAACACTGCTATTATCAAGTACCTCCTGTTAAAAGACTACTGTCAAATTTTGAGCAAGTTCCGTCATTTACTTTGCGTTTAAAAGCAGTATTTTTCAAGGTCCATAAAATAGGCATTTTTTGATCAATAATTTCATCGTTGGAGCTAAATCTCTTTCCACCGAACCATTTCTTTAGGTTTGTAAATGGGAAATAGTCACTGGGGGCTGCATCCGCGGAATAAGGCGAATGAGGGGGCAATTCGTAGTCTAACTCATGGATTTTTCCCATGGAAAATAAGCTGTCACACGATTCCGTTGGTGGTCGATTGTGAGCAAACGCGGCAGACATCCTTTCTCGGAAACATTTCTCATACCCAAGTGATCGTTCGAAATTGAAACTACTGAGCCATGAGAGATGCCTTTTTTTTCACAATATATCGCACATTCAATCTCCGATCGACCAACACCATATCGTGAATTTTTTTCATTGTTTTGGGTGTAGAGACCTCAAATGGGCGTCCAGAACGTTCGGCATCTTCCGTGCTTGTAAGGCCACAACGAAAGTCAGTCAAAAAGTATATAATTTTCTATAGAGTATTTTTCCCGCTCTACCAGAAATCCAACACGGTACAGAGTTCAGCGGCAACATTTTTAAATGAGAGGGCAACATTTTCAAAGTTGCTAAAGTGTTGAAAAACATTAAATTTGGTGTATGCAGTGCTGCCACATAAACAGTTAATTTTTTATCCCAGTTTTTGGGATTCTTAACTGTTTACCAGTTTTTTCATGAAAACAATTTTTTTTTTAAATTATTCCATTTTTTATAGTTTTTTTTTAAATTATATGTTGCAACAATTAATATCATATTTATTCTCTTTATTATATATTTTTACCAAAGAAATGGGAAATAATGGATATGAATAGACATAGTTGGTCTATGTGTATGTACACACTTTATTACTTTTCATGTCACAATGTTATGTTTGAATTCGTAACTATTTTTTTACACAATTGCAAATTTTTGTTGTATTTTTTTACTTTATTAGACATGTCTAATTTTTGTTAAAAAATAAATAGTATATTGAACAAATATTATATTTTTATATGAAAAATCTGAAAAATACATGAATAAAATAAAAAAACATGTTTTTTTTATGAAATAATCTGAAAAATCTCTAGCATCCCAAAAAACGGCAAAAAAAATAGTTAAAATTGGTTATATGGCAGCACCGCTAAACACTACTAAAAGTTGCTGACCAAAACTCACCTTTGTTGCCGCCAAACTATGTTCGTGTTCTAAGAGAGTACTAAAAAGTTCGTGAGAGAGAAACATACTCTATAGAAAATTATATACTTTTTGAGTCAGTATACCACTTTTTTACCATTGAAATCGATGGTGCAGAGTCCCCATAGTATTTATCAAGCTTTTCGTTGGTTTGATTGAAGGTTTTTTTTTCCCAAAAAATAATGTTTAATGAACACTCCAAATTCACTTTTTTCCATTTTTAAAAAAATGCACGAGGTTCTATATTTTGAACAGCTGTTAAACGCGAAGGTAAATAACGGAACTTGTTCAATATTTGACAGTAGTCTATTAACAGGTGGTACTTGATGGGAGCAGTGTTGTATTTCATATAACTACGAGGGAAGTTCGAAAAGTCACAGACTTATTGATCCGCCCTCGTATTTTATATAAATAAATTTAAAATTAATTTATTAAATTAATTTGAAAAGAATTAATGTAAGTATGTACCTTAAAAAAAATGCTAATAATACTTTCATAATTAATCTCAAAATAAGTATTTTAGTTTTATATCAAATTTATGACATTCAAATTCCATACATATTTTACCAAAAACAGGAAAAAAGACTAAACTACGGGTATTTTTGGGGCACAGTTTGAATATAGTATTAATTACGTTATATTTGTTCAGTTCACAACGGGTATTGTATAGTTGTATCTGTTGTATCGTGTATTACTTTACAATAGTGTATAATTGTTGTTGGTAATTTACACTTAAAAATCTTATACAACTTTACAACTTCATTTGCTGTGTTTATTAAACGTTGTATTGTGTATCATAACATATCAGTCTTAAGTGTATGCCAGTTTTTTCACTTTCACCTTTATTTTGCATTTTATTTTTATTTTTTCTTCTTGTTTCTATAAGTTTATATTTTTTTTTTTTTAAATTTCTTATTCACTATTTGACGTTTTACAACATAAAAATACAACTGACTGTTCACAACAGAGTATTTCTATATTGTATTTCAATACAACATACAAAATACAATACCGGCTGTGAATTGCCCAATTATTTGTTTACATTGGTTTTACATTTATATATTGAAATATCAAGTTTTTTTTTTAATTTTGGTTAAAAGTTAAATAAATAACATGATACGCTAGTATTAACAACCCAGCAAAATTTGGTAATGGTTATTATATACACAGATGTTACCTTGTAATTTTAGTTCAGTAATTAGTTACCGAGCATGATTTATAAACCTCAATTAATAATTAAAATATTTTTGAAAATCCATTTTAAAGAATTATTACTTTGTGTTTTGTTGTAAACAAAAGTGTAATGTTTCTTTCAAAATCGCGAACGAAAACACGAAGCACAAAAATTAAAAACAATTAAGTAATTTATGCGTCGATAGCGCATAATGAGTAGAGTTTTAATAATAAATAAAATTTTTTTTTTACAAAATTTTTTTTTATGAAAATATATTTTCAGACAGATTACATTTCCCATATTTATTTATTTATTTATTTAATCAATGTTACACAAAAACCGAGCCCAGAGGGCCATATATGGTTTAAAAATACAACTCAAACATACTACTTAACAAACAATTAGAAGAATATACATATATAATAAATATCTAAAAATATATTAAGTAGATAAAAAAAAATAATTTTAAATCCAAAATAAAATGGCAATTGAAATAATTTAAATGATTTAAATGTATAAAAAGCTAAAGGGTACCGGGTAGAAATTTGAACAATAATATAAACAATCTCAATAACATATGTGGTCTAAGCCATAATAAAGGAGTCCAAGAAATAAACTTACATCTGTAAGTAGAACTAGAAAACTCGAAGGATTTTAGATTTTCTGGTAATTTATTGAAAATTCGTGCAACTCTTACATGAAAAGATCTTTCCACTAGGGATGTTAGCTTAGGAATCAAAATTTGACAATTACGTGTAGATCGACTAAATGAAAAAAATGAAAGCAAATATTCAATAGTTCCCCTTTTAAACATATTGTAAAAGCAAAGCAAAAGCCTTATTTTCACATTCGTAAGCTTATAACTAAGCACTTACTTTATCAACTCTAAAGTAATGGATGAATAAATTAACTTGGTGCTCATCGCCTATAAATTTCATCAACGAAGTATTTAGTAATGTATGGTATTGCCGGGAATGCTTGGTTCTATTAAGTTAAAAATACAATAGCTTGGAAATAATTTCTGCAGGAAAAGTGTTTTTTGTTTCGTTATACAAAATGCACTTCCAACACATCTCTTTATATTGGTTTAAATGACTGCCTTGCTTTAACAAGTATATTTTTCATTGTCATTATTTCGTGGCGAAGTAAAAAATTACTCTACACCTTTTTTTAGGTCACCAAAAAGTAGTAATCATTTTTAACGTTTCAATATTTATGCTGGGACATCAGTAGGGCTTTTTGTTATGCAAAAATACCTATTAAAGCTGTCAGAATTATAAAGTTATTAATTAGATTGATTTACAGCTTGGAAAAATTTAATAACAGGTGTTTTATAGGAAAACCTTCAAATAACGGCCACTACCAATTCCTATAACAGAAGCATTTGCTGGGACGGTGCCCCAACTCAAAATTTTAGAGAGATATGAACTCCCAATGCGAACCATTTCTGGTATGAACACTTAAATCTGCTATTTTTTGGTAGTTATGGAATGTTTTTGACCTTTCGTTGTAACAGGTTTTAATATTTTATCTGAAAACTTAACAAAATCCTTTGTTTTTAGTTATCATATATGGTATCATGTATAAGCATATATGTCATACATGGTGTTTGTTGTTAGTTTTAGGCTTCGCTATGTTCTGATATATGTAATACAATTTTATAGCCAACATTTTTGTAGAACATTTCATTTCCGCCCTTCCCCTTTTCAGGGCTGTTTTTTACAAAGTTTCATATACCGATATGCTGCACGAACAGGCCAAAGGAGGAAACTGTAACAACCCTCCCACTCCTCTAAAATAAAATTCCGATGTGATCTTTTAAACGCGTATATTTTTTTGGTCTCCTCTAGCAGAATCCATTGTCAGAATTTAGTAATTTTCTACTACTATGCCAATATTGCAGCGATATTACAATAAGAATACTGATCATTGATCCTAAAGGGAGGTTCAATTTTAAGTGCCGTGGTTGATTTTGAATAAAACACAAATTGTTTAGGATATTATTGTCATTTATTTTTATTATGATAATATGGTATGGTTTAATTATGTAAGGAACATAATATCGGCCAAATGGCCGCCGCGACCTCGGCTCCATGCGATGGTCCAGATGACGCTGATGCATAATTGAGGTTCTATGCCGTTATCTCATCCTTTAGCTCTTGAATTGTTGCTAGCTTATCGACGTACACCTTTTCTTTCAAATAACCCCAAAGAAAGAAGTCCAACGGTGTCAAATCACATGATCTTGTCGGCCATTTGAAATCGCCACCACGTGAGATAACACGGCCATTGAATTTGTCGCGCAAATGAGCCATTGTTTCGTTAGCTGTGTGGCAAGTGGCACCGTCCTGTTGAAACCACATATCGTCCAGGGTCATATTCTGAATTCCTGGCCACAATAAGTTTGTTATCATCTCGCGATAGCGAACACCATTCACGTAAATGCTTGGCCGACCTCATGCCACACTATCTCGAACAACAGCAATGTTTTTCGCAGAGCGAACTGGGCAATCATTGCTCACAATTCTCCCGATTGACACATTTGGTCGATTATGCTGACCAAAAAAAAAAACAAAAAGTGCACGAAATGTATTTTGATTTGAACGCCCATTTTCATAATAAGCCTGAATAACTTTAACGCTTTGCTCAATTGTGTATCTTTCCATGGTTCAAATTGAGTTAGTATGAAATTGAGAAATGTTAAATGAAATGCAGAAAAATAACTTGACGTTTAGGTGTGGTTCACACTCAATATCGGCCCTTAAAATTGAGCCACCCTTTATATGTTTTGGGTACCCTGATCTCCAGATAAAAACATATTCTAAAAATATTCCCATATTCAAACCTAGCAATGACGAATTACCGGACTATAAAAGCTAGTATGACGGCTGTAGGAAAAATCACACCAAGAAAAATTCCCTAAAAATATAAATGAAAAATCGACAAATAAAAAATCCTCCAATTATATGAATAAATGGCCAAAAAACACGAAAAAATCAAATGAAAAATTCCTCAAAACCCAAGATGCAGTTATTTATTTTTCCAAAAAAATAAAAATAAAAATACTTTCAATGCAACATAGAAACTACAGGTTGGTTGAAAAGTTCCTGCGCTCACCAAGAGATGGCACTGCTAGCTCCAAACTTTTTTTTTCAAGTTGGTATAACTGTCCTGAGAACACATGCAAGTTGCAAGTCATTCTGTCAATTCTTTCTTTGTTTACAAGCCATTTAAAGTTGACGTGTCATTGATTTTTTTTTAATATGGAAAAAATTGAATATCGTGCTGTCATTAGATTCTTTGTTTTGAAGGGTTTAAAAGCAAAGGAAATTTATGAACAATTGTTAGAAGTGTAAACGAAGTCCTCACCTTCAAAACGCACCGTTGAATTTTGGGCTGGTGAACTTAAACGTGGTCGTACCAGCCTTAAAGACCATCCACGCGAAGGACGACCAAAAACTGCAACCACAGCAGAAATCATTGAGCAGGTACATAATATGGTTAGTGAAGATCCAAGTTTGTCTAAGCGTTAAATTGCTAATGCCATAGGCATCTCAGACGAACGAGTACTCCATATTTTACATGAAGAATTACCACCATGATCCTAAATTGAAACAAGAACGTTTACAGTAGACTGAAGCTGATTGTTCAGCTCCAAAGCAGGTGAAGTCACAACGATCAGCAAAGAAGTTTATGGCATCAGTTTTTTGGGATGCAAAAGGAACTTTGTTGATTGATTATCTTCAGAAAGGTAAAACAATCAACTCTGAATATAATTGCAGCCTTTTGGATCAGCTGGATGAAAAAATTCGTGAGAAAAGACCTGGTTTAAAGAAGAAAAAAATCATTTTTCATCAAGACAATGCACCTGCTCACAAAAGTGTTTTGACGATGGCTAAATTCAAAAAATTAAAGTACCAGATTTGGCTCCCAGTGACTACTATCTCTTCAGAAATCTCAAACAATTCCTTCGTGGAAAGCATTTTTCGTCGAATGAAGAGGCCATAGCAGCCGTATACGGTTATTTTGCTGAGCTTCCGGAAAACCATTATAAGGATGGGATAAAATTATTGGAAGATCATTGGAACAAGTGTATTGAGCTTCTAGGAGATTATATTGAATAAAAAAATATATTTCGTAACAAAAACAATATTCTTTCATTTCGAGAGCAGGAAAAATATTTATCTTTCAAGATCATCATATTCTGATTGAAAACAGGAAATGATTATTAGTATTATCCTAATTATCCAAACATGATCCTGACTAATCATATTATAATTATTTAATATAATTTGATGATACTATGATCATTTTATTATCACAAACCATATTACCATATTTTCCAACTGTGTTTGCAAGAGATGTGTATTTGTAAGGATTGATTGATGTAATGTGAATTTGTAGAGATTGATCAATATTTTTTTAAATTTAGGAAAAATTAAAATTTTAAGTGATTATGTGCTGTTTTGTACAAACATAAACTGGCAATCATTTTTACGTGGTGTGGAATAAATGGCTGCAGGTATTTTGCATTTGTATTTTGCTATTGTATTTTTGTTCCTTTGAAAGACAACGTCTGGAAACCTTTAACTGTGAGATTTTCTTTAATTTTTAGTTTTCCCCTGCAGCCTAACAAAAACATCATCTGAAAATCATATTTTCAATAAAGAAATTGACACAAATAATATAAAGTTATTTATATGAAGCAGCAGATCAAATATAAAAAAACTGTTGTATTATAGGCACCATTCATTTAATTATACAGCTTTATAAATATGAAGATGTAAAATATCAAAAAGAAAATAATGTAAAAATAACTAATGTTAATATAATTTTATGCAAATATCAGATTTATAACAACTCTAGGCAAGCTTAAGGTAAATGATGCCATAATTTATCAATTTACTCCTATTGGGGTATTCGAAGTTATTGTAAACCTTTGGAAAATCTGAAGAAGAAAGAGATTTTATTACAACATTTAAAAATAAGTTTTAGCAAAAACCAAAAAAAAAAAAGGAAAAACCATTTTTAATACCACTCCAGTATTATAAATAAATCTAAAAATATTTAAACGTTAAACATTTTTTTAAATACCTTTCAAGCAATTGTTTTCAAAATACTATTAAGCGATTACAAGGTTTAAGGAAAATTTCCGAAACAATCATAGAACCTCAAACTTGAACCGCCATACATCATGTGCTTACGTGGTCCGATTTGAGCCAAAGTTTCGAAATTTTGTTTTAGATAAATGTAAAAGATCTTATCCGTGCTCCTTAAAAAATAACATTTTACAATTTAGCTGCCACCTGACTATTCAATTTTGCAAAACAGAATGATTAAAACCACCCCCACTCGCTGAAAAATAATTCTTTAATTTTAATACAGAATTGAATATTAAGCTACAATTACCCGAGAAACTAGAAATATCTAAGTCAACTTATTATTTTATTTTTATGACATAAAAAATTGAGAATTTTAAATTTACTGACATTATTTGGTAGCAAGTTATTTGATGTTTTATTTGATAACCCCAGTGTCTGGCAACACAATTTTAATAAAGTTTTAAATAGATTCGTATTTATAAAAGATTTAAATATCCACAATTAAGCTCAGGTCTGGTTTTTCTTATGTGATTTCAATTTTCATTCTCTTAAACAATATGAAGAACATTGAGTTTTTTTTGTATATATATAAGAACAAAATTTATGATTATTATATCAATTCCAGTTGAACTCTCATTTGATTTTAATTTAAAAAAAAAATCTAAATTAACAAAATTAAATATGAAGGTGCGTGTGTTCAAAACAAAACTTAAACATTATTTAAAAAAATATAAATAAAAGGATATTTAGATATCGGGTAGCCAAATGTCTGGGATTATTGGCAATTTTTTTCTAAATTGATCAAAGGCATCTGATAAAACAAAGTGTTTTTTTTTCTAAATAGATTTTCGTGTGCTTATTGGCCATTTTTGCTGTTGCTAATGCTGGCTTCTTAGGAGGTGGTGGTGGAGGTGGCGGCTGGTCTTCTGGAGGTGGAGGTGGCGGCTGGTCTTCCGGTGGCGGCGGTGGTGAAGTTAAAGTAATCAAGATCATCTCAGCTCCTAGTGGCGGTCATGGCGGTGGTTGGTCTTCCGGTGGCGGTAATGGCGGTGGTTGGTCTTCTGGTGGCGGTCATGGCGGTGGTTGGTCTTCCGGTGGCGGTCATGGCGGTGGTTGGTCTTCTGGTGGCGGTCATGGCGGTTCATCTGGTGGTCATGTCAAGATCTTTAAAATCATATCCCAAGGAGGCGGTGGTGGTGGAGGTTGGTCTTCAGGTGGCAGTGGTTGGTCTTCTGGTGGCTGGTAAACATTCCCTATTCCATTGTCCATACAATAAATTCTGATATTTAATTAATTTTGTGATATTTTATTGAAGAATCGAAAGAGTTCAATGTTGTTATTGGTTTGTATCGGATTTCATTTTTGAAGAACACATTACACAATTGTTATTTTGCTCGTAGTAAATACATTTTTTCTTCCTTTTTTTAAACAATGTTATGCTTTATAGACGACTCAGAATTTTAAACTATGATCTCAACTAAATTAAGCGAAACGAACAAATTTATTTGTGGTCTAATGGTTAGCGCGTTGGACTGTTACACAGAAGATTGTGGGTTCAATACCCGGTGAAGACATCATCAGTTTAATAATATTATATGTATGAGTTTTCTATCTCCCAGTCATATCGCAATGTCTTCCTTCTGTGTTCTTATATACACAGAAAACAAATCAGTTGGAAATCGCGCATAACCATTAATTTGCCTCAATCGCAATGACATTTTTATTAATAAGACTTAATATAAATTGTTAAAGTGACAAATTAGGGCGGTAGTGACTAAAAATTAAATTTTCAACTAAATGAAAATTCACTCACAATATTATTTCGTTAAAAATAATCTATAATACATATTAAATTAATCGAAAATACAACCAAAAAGAGGACTTCTGAATTTTCAATATATTAAGCCCATTTTTGGTTTATTTTCAATGATTGTTTTATAAAAATCCTTTAAAACAACCATAACTGACAAAACGTAGAAAAAAAACGATTTTTGTGGTTTGTTTTTTAAATTGTAAATTTTTTTATTTGTGTGTAATTTTACAAAACACAATAGACACAGATGTACGCATATATTTTTATTTTCTATGTGTGTATCTAAATTTGAATAATTTCTTGTAATTTTTATTTAAATAATTTTGTATATAAAAACACTTTTTGGGTAAAAAAAAGCAAAATGGAATTATATGAATTTATATTTTTAGAAACATAAAATTTTACATTTAACAGAAAATATCAACTCCTGCTGAATGTCTGTAAATTTTTATAGTTCGTTTTTTGACTGATTCAAATATTTATTAAATATATTTCTATGAATTTCAATTGATTGTTCATTTTAAAACAAACTCTACGTTTTAAATAAACTACAGTCGGTAACGGCAAATATATTGTGAGTGTATATGTAGGTGAGGTTAGGTAGATGTGGTACCCTGCCAATCAGACTCACTTGTGATACTATGGAAGCTAGTAAAATCATATCACTAGCTTCCCCCGTCGAACCATCCCGACTGCCTCAAAAAGCCCCTAAGTCGGCCGATACGATATCAGCCAAATCACCCACGTTCTCAAAGAAACATAAGCCCAAATACAGTCCCCTCCTGCGAGCCAGGGCACGACAAGTACAGAGAAGGTGCTCCACAGACTCCTCTTCCTCTTCGTCACCCCAGCTACTGCAAAAGTCACTAACCGCAACGCTCAACCTAACTGGTGCCTTGTGTCCCGTCATGACGGACACAAGTAATGAAATATCGGGCCTTAACAGTGACAGCATCCTGTGCGTGCGAATACAACCACGGACAGAGGCCCACCTATCTCTTGCTAAACCAAAAGCACTCTCACGCAGCCGAAGCTAACAAGTGGCCAGAGGCATTTCCACAGATTCCATTTCGTGTGGAATGTGTAAGGTAGTCCCCATTCTTGCAAATTCGTCTGCCCTACAGTTCCCTGGTATGTCCCTGTGGCCCGGCACCCAAATAACATGGATGCTGAACTGCTGAGCCATCTCGTTAAGAGATCTGCAAAAGTTCAGGGCTGATGTGGAATCCAGGAAAACAGAATCCAGAGATCTAATCGCAGCTTGACTATCAGAAACACTGAAAAACACTACAGTGATCCGGCAGTCTCCGAGTAATACTCAGCTGTAGGTCCCTGAAGTAAACCCCGAAGCCTACCTGATTGTCAAGTTTAGAGCCGTAGGTATAGAAGTCGACACAATGCCTCCCATTGGGAGTTTTAAGAGTTTTTGTATCATTATGCTTTACTAAATTCTATTTTTGGTTATGAAAGCCAATATTCATTTGTTTAATTAAGTATTTATATTCCACAAAAATATTATTATGTTCCACAAAATTTTATTTAAAAAAAAAATATTTTTAGATTTTTCCGGTATGGAACCACAATTTAATATAATTTTCTTTGACATATCTGTTATTTAAACATTTGAGTATTTTATTTTTATTAAAAAAAAATATTTTTTTTTAAATGTTTGCCTTTACCAGGATTTGAACTCGGAAATTAGGAGTACTAGGCTATCTCTCTACCCACTAGCCCACAAACACTTAGTTTTGAATTTGAATAATTTTTTAGGATAATAAATATAGCAGAAAATTAATTTACAAATACCAATCGTTAGTGCCTTCTATAATCAATACAATCCACAATTCGGCTGGTTCAATTGAAACCCTAATTTAAAGATATAAAGCATGTAAACGAAAAATTTTTTACATTTTTATTTTTTAATAAAATTTAAACTTAAAATAACAAAATTCAAATTATTATTACAAATTAAGTACAATACTTCAAAGTTTTTAAAACTAGTAAAAAGTTTACGATTCGCGGCGAGATAATGCGTAGGTGCGTATTTTACCATTTAACCCACTCATAAGTTTTTGGACACCTTTTCTACCAATTTTATTAACTGCTTTATTCCATCTGAAGTGAAAATTTGTCTCAGTTTTAGCTACCTTGGATGTTTTTCGCAGTATTAATTTTATATGAGCTCAAAATTTTTCCACTGGACGAAGTTCAGGGCAGTTTGGTGGATTGCACTCTTTTTCGACAAATTGTATGTTATTATTTCTAAGCCATTCTACAGTTTCTCTAGAATAATGAATTGTTGCAAAATCAGGCCAGAATATTGGTGGAGTAGAATGGAGTTTATACAAAGGCAATAAATGTTTTTTTAAACACTGTTTTATGTACGTTTGCCTGTTCAATGTGCCTCGTGTGACAAAAGGCTTAGTGAATTGCCCACAGCTACAAATTGCTTGCCATACTAAGAACTTTTTTGCAAATTTGTCAACTTTTTTGTATTTCAATAATTTCTTTACACCTCCCCTCATATATGCAGTATAGTATTGGGAACCAGGAATTTGCTTGAAATCCTCTTTGACATAAGTTTCGTCATCTATTAATATACAGCCTTTGAAAATGTTCAGAACTGTCTTTAATAGTTTTCTGGCCCGTTTTTTTTGCTCTTAAATCAACTTCATCTGTTCTGTTTGGCACTTTTATTACTTTGTATGATCTAAGCTTATATTTTTTTTTAACTTTTTGAACATACATATGAGACACTTTAAACTTTTTTGCTAAATCTCGAACCGACATGTTTGGTTTAGACACGAGTGCATTCCTCACTTTTAACGCCAATTTTTTATTAACAAAACCAGGAATTCGCCCAGATCCAGGTTTTCTTTCAGTTGAGTGGGTCTCCCTAAACCGGTTTATGACGTTCCTTGCAGTTGCTCGGGATGTACCAGTTAGCCTTGCTATAGCTGCAAATGAGGCATTATGGTTAATTAAAAAAGTGTCCACAATATTTTTTCTCTGTTTTTCTAATTTTGATGTTGACGCCATAATCGTTTATTTAAAACTGAAAACTTTGTATGCATTTTGTTGTTTACACATCACAGAATTTACAAACTAACGGCACTTTTTTGTATTGTTTGTTTTCATCTCGAAATTCGCATTAGAATTTGTAAAAAATTTTTCGTTTACATGCTTTATTTGATCAGGATAACCGTATTTGTAGTTGCAACTTACGAGTATCGACAATTTTTTAATAAATTTGAAAGATTGTACTAATTTTAAGGTACATTCACTAAACAAATGGTTTCTTCTACTGTACGAAATTTCTTAACGAATTTCATTCGTAAAGTTCATTGGAAATACCAATAATTGGATAACAATATCATTTTTTGAAAGTAAATGTGGACTCACTACAGAAATGATCCTGTGTGTATAATAATGGATTATAGGTTATTCCAAATAAAAAAAGATCCTTACAATTAAATGTTAATGGTTTTGATCGAATTGCAACCCATCCTTTCTCTGGGTGTATTTTCATTCCCGGCATTTTGTTGTGAGGCTTTATTGTTTATTTGTTGTGATAATTTATTTTCTTTAAATACTTACATGACAATACTTAAATAACATCTAGTGCAATACAATAATCACTAAGATTAACGTTTTAATATATTTTATTGTAATTTTTATTGTTTTTAACAAAATTTTTATTTTTATTTATTTATATTTTTTTTTGGCAATTTTGACAACTTGACTTTTTATTTTTTTTGCATTCAGTGTTGCAACTAAACATTTATCACAAGATAATTTTGAAATAGATAGGTGTAACTAACATACCATTCGGTAGAAAGTGCTTAGTAAAGCATAATTATACAAAAATTGTCGTAACCGCCAGAATTCAATTGGCAACTAATTCGGTGGCCACAACTGATACTCTTTTCTTGGTATATAAATGAATTAATCAATTGATCATTATTCAATTTTAAACATTCTAGGTGTTACTGGTTACTCATGAATACTGGAATATTTTTTCGATCCTAAAAGGTATCAAAATGTTCTGATACAATTAAGGTAGAATCGCAAGAAAATTTCAAGGTTATAATGTATTTACATACATATTTTTGAAAGTGTCCGCGGCTTTTGAAGCACTTTTCTGTTAAAAAAATACCTCAGTAACTGTGGGTTTTGCTCTAGGAAAATAATCACAGTTATAAAAAACAGTTTCTTTTGAAAAAAAATCCCCTGATATTGTGCGTTATTCTAAGATGTTATTCCGTTAAAAAGTTCTTAGAATCTATATTTTATTTCATAATAAAATTTGCCAATAAATCATGTTAAACAGATTTTTTTATAAAAATTTTTCCACTTAATAATTTAAAATTATTTTTGGTAATTATAAAAAAAATTAAATAACTGAAAACGGTGTTTTATTTATTACGAAAAGAATAAATATTTATCGGTTGGATCTATTGAATGGGATTTCAGTAGTGATGTCATAAAAGAAAAATATCGAAAGCTGCAACCGAATAATGTGATGGTACATGGAACTATCAAGATTGGGTTGTCATAACGAATCTGTTCCTTGGGTGTAGCACTTACCCCAACCGAAGTTAAATCACATTACTTTGTAATAAAAGCCTTTATAATAAAAACCTTCAACAATTGCCAACTCTTCATTAGAAGGCGAGCAACAACTGTTCTAAGATTTATCATCTCGAGCAATTACAGCATTGCCATATTTGAAGCCTTTCATTTTATATATTGATCAACCATTTGTATGACAATTCTGCATAAAATGAAGGAAAATCACTAATGAAGGAATAAAACTAAGTATGTGCGCTTTAATTATAATTTTTTGATTTTCGTTAATTCTATGCAGAATTGTCAAAGAAAAACAACCAATAAAATCTTGGAAATAATTGAAAAAAAAATTGTCGAATAAGGGAACGAACTAGAAGATACAACTAGTTCATTAAATGTAAATAAACAAAATGAACTATAATGCCCAACTCTGTAAAATATACAACATAGTTCAGTTATAATAAACTGATAGGGTTAATGGGTTAATTATAGGCAAATTTCGTTATAAGCGTGGTAAATATTTTAAAAAAATTACTAAAATTTTTGATTTCTTTATAAATTTCAAAAATTTAAAAATTATTAGCTTATAATGGTTGTAAGCAAAATCACCCAAAAAAAATCATTCAAAAATATTTTTGTTTTTAATTATTTGCAATTAATTGCGTGAATACAAATTGACTTATTTTTTTTTTTGAAAAATCATTAAAAAATTAATTTGGAAAAGTTATAAAATTTTCTAGTTTTTCTTTTAGTTTTTGTAGAAATAACAGTTATTTAATAAAAAAGCCGTTTCTAGGTTTATACTCTAAGTAATTGTATTCTTTATGAAATTGAGTTGTCCAGCAAAATTGTTCATTGCAAAATAGTTATATAATAAAACCGAAATTTTTTAATACTTATAATTTTGCCTCAGTACGTGTTCAGTTCGAAATATTCTTAGCCTATCAATGAAATAATATTTATTTTTAATGTTTATTTTTAATATAATCTCCTCTTCAACACACATAGTTCAATGTGTTTCTAGCAAGGACTGTACAAACATCAGGATGAACAAAATGCAAAATCCTCAACCTTACCTTCTTAACCAACACCATTAAATTTCCAATCACCACCATGAAATTCTTAGCCGACACCTTGAAATTCTTAGCTTCTATAAAAACCACAACCACGGACGATACCGCAAGTACAGTAATTTTATTTGAATGTAGATTTGATTTTTTTTGTCCTAAGACAAACATACTAAAATAAAAGTTGTGATCTTTATATACCCATTTATATTTAATTAATAATTTGCTTGTTATAATAATTAATAGTGTGTTTGTTAGTATCTTTGCTGTTTTAGGCAAAAAAAAAAAAAAAAATCAAATCTACATTCAAATAAAATCACTGTACTTGCGGTGGTCTTTATAGAAGCTAAGAATTACAAGGTGTCGGCTAATAATTACATGGTGGTGGCTAGGTGCACAATAGGCTAAGAAGCTATGGTTGAGGCTAGGAATTTTGCATTTTGTTCATCCTGATCTATGTACCGTCCAACGTGCTAACCATTACAACACAACACCTTAAAATTAGTAAACTTTGCTGTGATCACAGTTTATTTTCCTGAGCCATAGATAAAGCATTAAAATATTTTTTATAAAAGGTAGACAAATTTTATTTACTAAAATAACAAATGTGTAACGTGTACTTCAAGAATGAAGTGCGATACAAATCAATAACAACATTGAACTCTTTCGATTTTTCAATAACATATCACAAAAATAACTAAAGAAATGATTTTTTTGTATGGACAATGGAATGGCGAATGATTTACCAGCCACCGGAAGACCAACCACCGCCGCCGGAAGACCAACCTCCACCACCACCTTGGGATATGACTTTAATGATCTTGACGTGACCACCAGATGAACCGCCATGACCGCCATGACCACCACCGGAAGACCAGCCACCGCCGCCTGAACCTTGTGAGATGACTTTAATCACTTTTACATCACCGCCGCCATGACCGCCGCCATGACCGCCTCCATGACCGCCACCACCACCGGAAGACCAGCCACCGCCGCCATGCCCGCCACCACCACTTGAGATGACCTTGATTACTTTAACTTCACCACCTCCTCCACCGGAAGACCAACCACCGCCACCCCCACCAGAAGACCAACCGCCGCCTCCACCACCACCACCTCCTAAGAAGCCAGCATTAGCAACAGCAAAAACGGCCAGCAAGCAAACGAAAATCTATTCAGAAAAAAAAACTTTATTTTCTCAGATGCCTTTAATCAATTCAATATATTTTAACACTCAAAATGGTATATTAGATAAATAATGCCAATAATCCCAGGCGTTTGGCAATTATATCTCTAAATATCCTTTATTAAATTTTTTTTTTAACACACACACACCTTCATATTTAACTTTGTTAAGTTTGATTTTTTAATGAAAATCCAATGAGAACTTAACTGGAATTGATAAACAAATTAAAAATTTTGTTCATATATATACAAAAAAATCTTTGCTGGAAATACAAAATTTTATATTCAATGCTCTTTTATCAATGCTTTTTATTAAGAGAATGAAAATTTAGATAATATAAGAAAAAACCAGATCTGTGGTTAAATGCAAATATTTAAATTTATGTTTAGGTTTAAGCATATTTTTATAACTTTATTTAAATTGTGCTGCCAGACACTGGGATTAGCTTATAAAAAATCAAATAAATTGCCACCAAATAATATCACAAAATTGAAAATCTATAAATAAAATAATAAATTGACCAATAGGTTTCCAGTTTCTCGAACAATTGTAGCATAATGTTTGATTTGCTGTTAAAATGATAAAAAAAAATCTAAAATAAAATTGGAAAAATTTAGGTTAAATTTCAAAGTTTGATGGTTTATGGTTATTTCCGAAATGTTTAAGTTAAATTTCTTATAGATGTATCTATAACACTCGGCGGGTACTTAAATATCATTAAAACTGAATTTAATGCTTTTACATTTATTTTCAAAAAATTTCTCTTTTCTTTAGATTTTCCAAATGTTTACCATAATTTCATATACCCAAATAGGAGTAAAGTAACATATTATGGTATCATTTACCATAAGCTTGACAAGAGTTGTTATAAATCTCATATTTGCATAAATTGAAATTAACGTTAGTTGTATTAACAACTTTATAACAAACCATCATTATTAATAATCATATATTATATCTGCATATTCATTGAGTTAATTGACTAAATGAATGGTGCCAAAATAGTTTTTATAAGCAACTTTTTCATCTTGTTTTCATTACTCCTGATTTTATTCTTCAAAATATTAAAATTATTATGCAATTGTTAGTATTTATAAAAATTTAAGACCATCATACAGTAGGTCTTATTCAAAATATTTCAGATATTTCTTACTGGATGGTTGGTTTGCCCGTAAATTTTACACATCCACTGTCAAAGGAATTTTAAGTTTAAGTTTTAATACTATGCCCACAGACATACTAAGAGCTCGTCGTTAGGCCTCAATGTTTATTTATTTATTTATTTATTTATTTATTTATTTATTTATTTATTCTTTTATTTATTTATTTATTAATTTATTTATTTATTTATTTATTTATTTATTTATTTATTTATTTACTTATTTATTTATTTATTTATTTATTTATTTATTTATTTATTTATTTATTTATTTATTTATTTATTTATTTATTTATTTATTTATTTATACACTTAAAAAATTTGTTAGTTAAAATAACTGAAAATATCATATAAAAGAAATGATATTTCATTTAAAAACCGGTCTACTTAATTTTCATTTAAATTAAATGTCATTTGTTATTTATTTTTAAATGTTGATTAATCAACTGACACATCCGTAAGAAAGAAATGATATAATCAGTTAAAATAAATGTCAAAATTTTACCCACCAATCCTTAAAAAATAAATGTTTTTTTCATTTATTTGAAATTATTTCCGTTTTTGTATTTTTTGTTTTTTTTAATATACTCGTACAATACAAAATGTATGTATGCATATGAAGCTATAAACACTTTTTATGTGAATGTATTTGTATATGTATGTGTGTTTATGAAGTTCTTGTAATTTGTATTGAAAAATTTTGTATATATACAACCAATTTAAATAAAAAAACAAATTGAAATTTTTTGAATATTTTTTTTGAAACAGACAGAAAACAAAATTTAAATTTGTAATAACTGTTACGTACACAAATAAACCACAAGTATCCGTTTTGTGGGTAAATTTTTATTAAATTTCATACAAATGAAAAAAATAAATGAAACTGAAAAAAATCGGTAAATGATAGTAAATTATTTCGAATAAATTTATAAAAAAGTTAATATAGATATTTCTTTAAAAAATAAATGTATCTTCCTTTATTTTTAAATGGAACGGAAAACTTTTTTATTAAAATACAAACAGTTAACTACATAATATTCTGAGTGTATTAATCATATAATTACAAATTATATCTTAGTACCCTAACCGAGCACTAGCAACAAAGGCCATCGGCTCGTTGTAGCGAAAAGAGAGCAGAGCCTCTGGTGGGAACCGAATCCCCCAGCCCCGCACTGATAAGCTAGCACGCTACCAACTAGCCTACCGGGGCGGTCTAGGCCTTAATTTAATACACGCTTTGTTTTCTTAAGAAAGTAAGTACTATCCCGAAAATTTAAAACCTAATTTTAGTTGCGAAATTGTTAATATCTATTAAATATTTTAATGAGTTTGTACCGATAACCAAATTATAGTACAACTTTTTCAAATGATGGCAACTGTCAGTTTTGTTGGCATGGAACACGGAGTACTCCGGACTACTTTTTTCCGAAATAATTCGTCAGCAATTCGCCAGGCCCATTTTCGTCTGAACGGATACGTCAACAAACAAAATTCGCCATTCTGGGCAATGAGAACCCACGTATCAATCACGAAGTGGCATAACATCCACTTATAGTCACTGCATGGTGCGCCATTTACACCAAAGTTGTTATCGGGCCTAGTTTTTTAAAGGACGCAGTGGGTAACACAGTTACTGTGACTGAAAATTTATGAATTGGGACTGGAGACATTTGGTTCCAACAGAACGGCATACTGTGGCTTAAAAATTGAATACTTTGGCAAAACCAAAATTTTTTGTTGTCACCGATTTCCAAAATTTTAACGCCGTTTAAAAGTAAGCATATCAAAACTAAGGTAATTGGGTTAAAATATTGGTTATTGTGACAGACATTCTGTTAAAAAGTTAATTTTGTATGTTTGATCGGAAAGAAATTGTCATTCCTTTTAAACTATCATCGTTAATGGGATGCATGCTTTTTTGCTAGGTTGAAAGAATCGTAGGTTAAAAAAATCGTACAGTGGTCATAACATTTATATATTTGGGGTGTTATGAAATCTTTTTTTAACCAATATAATTATATGTGAAAATGTATTTTTATTCTGGTTCGATATCATAGAATTTTATTAGTAATCATGGTGTATTCTCCATGATTAAATATGGAAAAAAATTTTTTCACCTGAAAAAAAATTTCTATGATCTCGAAACAGAATAAAAATACATTTCCATACATATGTATTAAAATGATCAACTATAAAATAAAAACTTCACTAATATAATTATGTTAAAATTCAATTTTAGAGGAATATATTTTTTAAAGACCAAAACGGATCTAGAAAATACAACCACCCAGAGAAAGCAAAAAAATGTCTGTTTTAACCATGTATATGCCTTTGTACCCATCCGGAACCGTTCGCAGAACACTTTTTAATTTTTATAAATTTACTCAAAAAATATTATTCAAATAACGCTAATTTTCTTCCTATTAGTATGAAATGGTGTGCTAAATTTGTGCATTTTACTTAAGTTTTTTAACCTATTTTTTATTTGAAGGGCTAATCCTTTCAGTTTTTTAGCCCTTCATTTTTCTAAAGCAAAGGCTTTGACGTGCACAAAGGCTTTAACCAGCTGCATTATATGACAAAAAAAAAACATCAAACTAATTAAACAGTCCCGGCCAAATCATTGAATAATATTGTTGCATATGAATTTGTATTATCACTGCTACATACATACGATTTATGGAAAAGATACCGAAAATTAACTATGATTTGAAGTAAAGAAGTTTTAAAAAGGAACATGTTCAAATGAATATCTCAAATGCGGATTGATTATAGATAAACCAAAACAAGGATCAGGCAATACGAATCATAGGAATACACAAAGAATATTCTTTTCAGATACCGAAAGAGCATCTAAACAGGTGTTGATATAAATTTTATTTTAAGATTTAATATAATTATCGAAGTACTTAAAAGCAATAAACAAATTGACTCTAAAAAAATTTCGTGAAAACTTCGACATTATACACCCAAATACTCTGCAACAGTTCAAAAAATTCTCTATTACAGAGAAGTTGTAATTAAATACCATTTAGTACAACTTGGAAAACTATCGGAGGAAGGTCAGGAAAGAAGGAATAAGATTACTAATTTTATAGAGAGCATTATGCCAGAAAAATGTAATACCAGAACTAATTTCCTTCTTTTGCGATTTAAATTTAAGTTCAATGGAACGGATTTCGAAACTAGTACCATGGAATAGGTTCTATTGGAACCTGCTGTGTAGTCGACCTGTTCTAAAAATTATGCTGGGTATTTTTAAAATAGAAACTGTTGAAAACCTAAAAATATCATAATAGGTGCAAAATAAATGTAAAAAATTAAAGGTCAAAAAACATTAAAAAAATAAAATAATGCCGTTTTATTTGTAAGATATATCAAAACAACATCGGCTGAGTGTTTATCAGCTACCCTGTAAAAATATGTACATTTTCAACCTCTTTATTTGATATTTATTTTATAAATAAATTACTTATATGAGTATAAGGGGATTTCCTGTTACATTTTATATTTTAATATAAAATGTTTTGTTAATTTTTTATTCTTTTTATTGTTAATTTACTGGCTGTTAGTTTATATAAGCAAAATAAATGAAAGGCCATTTATGTTAACAGAATTTGAAGTTGTTTTGTAATTATTGTAATTAGTTTAAAGAAATGAAATATCATTTGTTTTTAAGGATTTTTGTTAAGAGTTCCTTTATTTATGCAGATATTGGAACTTAATATTTAAATATAAACGAAAGGTTTACTTAAACCACAAAACACATTTAATTGTTTTGAGTCCATTAAAGTAAACAAATCATGGCTGGTCAAGCCTGTCCATGAGATATCCTACACCACAGTACCTATTTGGGTCATATTACGGAAAGCGGACCAAATTCTAAAATTTTTCTTTAAATTTGGAGGCATGATTTATGGTTGTATTAAATGTAACAATCCAAATAACAACCAGATATCTATTGATAAAATTCTGAATGTTACACCAATGTGTAGTTTCCTTCTTAATGTATTTTGTTGCAATAAACTCATTTAATTTTACTAAAATTTGGCTGTTAACATAGTTAATACTTCTGAGTCGTATATAAAACATTAAAATATTTTTTATAAAAGGTAGAAAAATTTTATTTACTAAAATAACAAATGTGTAACGAGTTCCTCAAGAATGAAGTGCGACACAAATCAATAACAACATTGAACTCTTTCGATTTTTCAATAACATATCACAAAATTAACTAAATATATGAATTTTTCGTATAACCAATAGAATGGCGAATAATTTACCAGCCACCAGAAGACCAACCACCGCCGCCGGAAGACCAACCTCCACCACCGCCACCTTGGGATATGACTTTGATAATCTTGACATGACCACCAGATGAACCGCCATGTCCACCATGACCACCACCAGAAGACCAGCCACCGCCGCCTGAGCCTTGTGAGATGACTTTAATCACTTTTACATCACCGCCGCCATGACCGCCGCCATGACCGCCACCACCACCGGAAGACCAGCCACCGCCGCCATGCCCGCCACCACCACCGGAAGACCAGCCACCGCCGCCATGCCCGCCACCACCACTTGAGATGACCTTGATTACTTTAACTTCACCACCTCCTCCACCGGAAGACCAACCACCGCCACCACCACCAGAGGACCAACCGCCGCCTCCACCTCCACCACCTCCTAAGAATCCAGCATTAGCAACAGCAAAAACGGCCAGCAAGCACACGAAAATCTATTTAGAAAAAAAACACTTTATTTTCTCAGATGCCTTTAATCCATTGAATGTATAACAACAAAATGGTTTATTAGATAAATAATGCCAATAATCCCAGGCGTTTGGCAATTATATCTCTAAATATCCTTTATTAAATTTTTTTTTAACACACACACACCTTCATATGTAAGTTTGTTAAGTTTGAATATGTTTTTGATGAAAATCCAATGAGAACTTAACTGGAATTGATAAACAAATTACAAATTTTGTTCATATATATACAAAAAAATCTTCGCTGGAAATACAAAATTTTATATTCAATGCTCTTTTATTAATACTTTTTATTAAGAGAATGAAAATTTAGATAATATAAGAAAAAACCAGATATGAGGTTAAATGTAGATATTTAAATTTATGTTTAGGTTTAAGCATCTTTTTATAACTTTATTTAAATGATGTTGCCAGACACTGGGATTAGCTTATAAAAAATCAAATAATTTGCCACCAAATAATATCATAAAACTGAAAATCTCAAGTTAATTATGTTATAAAAATAAAATTATGAGTTGGCCAATAGATTTCCAGTTTCTCGAACAATTGTAGCTTAATGTTTGATTTGCTGTAAAATGAAAAAAAAAAATCTAAAATAAAATTAAAAAAATTTGACTTAAATTTCAAAGTTTGATGGTTTATGGTTGTTGCTGAAATGTTTAAGTTAAATTTTTTATAGATGCATCTATATTACTCGGCGAGTACTAAAATGTTATTAAAACCGAATTTAATGATTTTACATTTATTTTCAAAAAATCTCTTTTTTCTTTAGATTTTCCAAATGTTTACGATAATTTCGAATACTCAAATGGGAGTTAAGTAAAAAATTATGGCATCATTTACCATAAGCATATCAAGAGTTGTTATAAATCTCAGATTTGCATAAAATTAAATTAACGTTAATTGTTTTAGTAACATTACAACATACAAAACGAAAATCATCATTATTACCCCCCAGCAAAATAAGAGCTGAGGAAGAAGTAGTTAAACACTACATCTACTGAACCCGAAGTTGTGAAAATTTCGGTGAATCATTAATGATTTTAACATTGGCGTGTCATTGGGAGGAAGTAGTTTGTTTCGGTGCTATGAAAAATCAATGATCACATGGACTTTTTCATTAGTTTACGGAAGATGTTAAGGGACTACAAAATAAATATAGGGAGTGGCTTTTTTAAGTTAAAAATGTGATTTTGAACACGCCAAGAATTATTCCGACCAGGAAAAAGTGAATATCACTGGTATGCAAAATATGTTTTCAATAAGGCATTAAATCACTGCAGGAACTAACCATTTATGGACCAACTAAATAATTGTTTTTTTTTATTAGTAGGGGTTAATATCAACATTTTGGAAGTTATTTAAAATGACTTCTTACAAATCGAAAAATTTTCACCATTAACTTTTTGGATGTACTGAAAAAGAGATTCGTAAAGAATAACATCCATTTTATATTGCTGGGCCATAAAACATCCAAAGAAGTTAATAGTGCAAATTTTTCGATTTGTAAGAAGTCATTTTAAACAACTTCCAAAATGTTGATATTAACCCCTACTAGTAAAAAAAAAACAATTATTTAGTTGGTCCATAAATGATTAATTTCTGCATTCATTAAATGCCTTATTGAAAACATATTTTGCATACCAGTGATATCCACTTTGTCCTGGTCGGAATAATAATTCTTGGCGTGTTCAAAATTACATTTTTAACTTTAAAACAAAGCCACTCCATATATTTATTTTTTATTCCATATATTTAACAACTTCCGTAAACTAATGAAAAAGTCCATCTGCTCATCGATTTTTCATAGCACCGAAACGAACTACTTTCTCCCAATGACACGCCAATGTTAAAATCATTAATGATTCACCGAAATTTTCACAACTTCGTGTTCAGTAGATGTAGTGTTAAACTACTTCTTCCTCAGCTCTTATTTTGCTGGGTATTAATCATATTTTATATCTGCATATTCATTGAGTTAAATGACTAAATGAATGGTGCCTATATCAGTTTTTATGAGCAGCTGTTTCATCTTGTTTTCGTTACTCTTGATTTTATTTTTCAAAATATTAAAATTATTATGCAATTGTTTGGATTTGTAAAAATTTAAGACCATCATACAGTAGGGCTTATTCCAAATATTTCAGATATTTCTTACTGGATGGTTGGTTTGCCCGTAAATTTTACACATCCACTGTCACAGACATACTAGCAGCTTCGTCGTTAGGCCTCAATAAAATACACGCTGTGTTTTCTTAAGAAAGTGAGTACTATCCCGAAAATTTAAAACCTAATTTTAGTTGCTAAAATGTTATTATCAATTAAACTTTTGGATTATTTTGTACTGATAACCAAACGATAGAACAACCTTTTCATAAGATGGCAACTGTCAGTTTTGTTGTCATGGAACAAACCACGGAACACGGACTACTCCTGACTATCTGGAGTAAATCGTCAGCGATTCGCCAGTCCTATTGTCGTCTGAACGGATACGTCAACAAAGAAAATTTGACCTTCTGAAGGAGCAAAACTCAAACCCAAAATTTATTGTTGTCACCGATTTCCAAAATTTGAAAAACATATCAAAACTAAGGTAATTGGGTTAAAATATTGGTAATTGTGACATGCTGCTAAAAAGTAAATTTTGTGTGTACGATCGGAAAGAAATTGTCATTCCTCTCAAACTATCATCGATAATGAGATGCATGATTTTTTGCTAAGTTGAAAGAATCGTCTTTGAAAGGCTATGACTACTGTGGCCATAACATTTATACTTGGGGTGTTATTTTTTTTATTTTTTTTTTTTCCATATTTCATGTTATTTATTGAATTTTCACTTTTAAAAACTGTGAACTAACAATAATTATCCAAATCTTAAAACTAAATATTAATTGTTAAGTCCAGCCAGTGCCAGACTGATGTTATGTGGTTCAACTGGGACCATTATTTCCCCTTATTATTAGCGGACCAGATCCGCAGTATCCCTCCTCCTAAGACGCTTGTGGCCGTGATTATTAGTTAAGTTACGGGCTAGTATGTTGGGGTGTGTTTCCAGTTTTGTTAAATAGCGTTGACAGTGTCTAATAATTTCATCTTTGACCAGGTGTACATTCAGGTCTTTATGTATGTTGTAATTCCTAACATACCAGGGTGCGTTCGTGATCGTCCTCAAGAATTTATTTTGCATTCTCTGAATTTTCCCTATATTGGACGCAGAGGCAGGACACCAGAGCTGAATTCCGTAGCACCATATGGGTTTCATTATCGAATTGTAAATGAGTAATTTGCAGTCCAGTCCTAGTTTAGAGTTTTTGCCAGTAAGCCAAGCGAGTTGAGCAGTTTTTAGCCTCATCTGAGTTATTTTCGCATCTATATGATTTTTCCACGTGAGTCGACGGTCAAGGTGAATACCGAGATATTTCACACATGTGTGTTGGGGTATATTTAGATTATTAATTTTAATGGGTGGACACGTCTCTTTTCTCAGTGTGAAAGTAATGTGGATACATTTCTGTTCATTCACCTTAATTTTCCACATATCCAACCAAGCTTCCAATTGTGAAATGTGAGTCTGTAACATTCTAGACGCTATTTTTGAGTCATGGTGGACGCTTAAGATTGCAGTATCGTCAGCGAAAATCGATGTGTGGGTATTAATATCTAATGGCATGTCTGAAGTATAAATGATATATAACAGAGGACCCAAAATGCTACCTTGTGGAACTCCGGCTTGTATATCTTGAGGAGAGCTGACAAAACTTTTTTCAGCAAGAGTGAATTTTCGATTTGTTATATAGCTTTTGAGTAGCTTGTGAGTATTTGTTGGTAACAAAAGTTTTATTTTAAACAGTAGACCTTCATGCCAAATCTTATCGAAAGCCTGTGAAACATCGATAAAAAGGGCAGATCAGTATTTTTTCTCCTCGAACGTTTTTCTGACAACAGTAACTAGCCTGTGGGCTTGCTCAATGGAGCTGTGTTTTCTCCTGAAGCCAAATTGGTGTGATGGAATACAGTTGTTTTGTTCCACATAAACAGTTATCTTTTCCATTAGGATTTTCTCGAACAGCTTTGACAAATTAGATAATAGGCTTATATGCCTATACGATTCCACTTTTGTGTGATCTTTGCCTGGCTTGGGTATCATTTTAACAAGTGAAAATTTCCATTCTGGGGGATAGTATTCAAGGCGTATAATAGCATATACGGGGTAACTCCAAGAGCATCTTGTTACCGATTACATCGATACCAGGAGCTTTTTTGGGGTTTAGTTCAAAAATAGCCTTTTCGACCTCTCTCATCTCAAACGTTAATCGGTAGCTGCTCGGTGCTTGGGGTGTTATGAAATCTTTTTTTAACCAATATAATTATGTATGAAAATGTATTTTTATTCTAGTTCGGCATTAATCTTTCGCGTAAACTAGACTTGCAACTTAGTCCAACCCTCGTCAAACAACCACCCCTACCCCCTTGGTTACTGGAAAAGTCATCTTTTATCTTAAGCCTGGTTCACCTGCCTAAAACTTCTACACCTCCAATAGTTTACCAACAAACAAAATAACAAAATAATTGATCATTTCGTTAAAAATAACCTTCTGTTTACGGATGGTTCTAATTCAAGTAACTCTTCAAATTTTGTAGTAGTACATAAAAATGGCCCACAAATTAAAACTGGTTACATTGATAACCTTTGTTTCAACTTCACTGCAGAAGTGCTGGCGATAAATTTTGCATCAGAATTTTCTGCCCATAACGAAAATAAATATATAATATGCGCCGACAGTCTACCATTCTCGCCGCACAAAATTCGTCACATGATTTTCCCTTAATAAAGCAGATTAGAAACCTTCTCTGCATACATCCCAATCAAATAAAAGTTATGTGGATAGCTTCACACGTAGGTATACCCGAAAACGAGTATGCAGATGCATTTACAACAGAAGTTAAACGTAGACCCCTTCAAAAATTCTCCACTTGGGAAGAAATTCTTTCATCTGAAAAAAAAAAATTTTTTTTCTATGATCTCGAACCAAAATAAAAATACATTTTCATACATATAAGAACACTCGACAAAAAAAGTCTGTAATAGCAACTAAAAATTTTGTTGTTATTACGGGAAATTTTGCTAATTTGAGCCCAGCGGTATTTTTTGCTAATCTTAGCAACACATGTCTGCTGACAAGTAGTACAATGAAATTTGAAGAAAAAATTAGCTGCCGCTACTAAATTTTAGTAAACCTTTTGTAAAGTGGAACTTAAAATCTGTTTTCTAAAATCAGAAAAAAAATTACTAAATATTATTTATATTAGTAAAAAATTTATTTTTTATCGATCTTCAAAATTTTTTTTTATTTTATTTATTTTTTTCAAAAAATATTTTAGACAAAATTAAAAAAAAATATCAAAACGGATTTATCATTTTGTTTTAGTTTGGTAATAATGTATTATTATTACATTTTTTTGCTTTTAAGGTCAAATTTTAATTGTTTTTAGGGATAAAAAAACTTTTTAGTGCTATTTTATGTGGATGTCGTATTTTTTATTTTTTTTTATTTTTTTTATCTATGTAACATTTTAAGGCAATTAAGGTTTGTAGGTGTAAGTTTAGAAATAACATTCCTTCAATATCCACTTTTTTAAAATTAGTACATTTTTTTTTTTGCAAATCAGTTTTAAAAAATCAGTTTTAAAAAATTTGTTAAATGATTTATGAAATTAGCAACAAAAATTTGTAAATATTCTGTAATTTGCAAAATGTAAATAGCAAGAAAATTAACTTAATAACAATTTTTTTTTTACTAAAAAGCAGTACAAAAATAGTAAAGTGGTATTGAAAACCGTTAAAAAATTTTCCTACTAACTTTTTTTTGAGTGCATTAAAAAGATCAACTATAAAATAAAAAATTCACTAATATAATAATGTTAAAATTCAATTTTAGAGGAATATATCTGTTAAAGATCAAAAGGATCTTTAACCCTGTATATACCTTTGTACCCATCCGGACCTGTCTCAAAAATTATTATTCAAATAACGCTAATTTTCTTTTTATTATTATGAAATGGTGTACAAAATTTGTGCGTTAGGTATTTTAATGCATACAAATAACAGGATTTCTAAGTTTTAAGCCTATTTTTAACTTTTTTTGCCCTTTTTAGATTTTTAAACCCTTCATTTTTCTGCCGAGTATCTCATTATAACGCATAGTCTTTGACTGGCAAAAAGACTTCAACCAGCTTCATTATATTGCCAAAAAAAATATTAAACCAATTAAACAGTATCGGCAAAATAATTAGATAATATTGATGCATACGAATTTGTATTATCACTGCTACATACATGAATACGATTTGTGGAATATGAATAAATGAATATCTCAAATGTGGATTGATTACACTGTAAGTAAAATTTCAACTTTTGAAATGACACACGAAAACCTCGAGATACGTAAACATAATTTTGGGCCCTGAAAACCAGTGGTATACAACGTTTTGAAAAATTAGGTCGTTTAAGAAAGATATTTAGATTTTAATTTTGTATGGACTGAGGCGATTTTTTGATTATATTTAAAAAAAAAAGACTTCGAAAACTCCGTTGCAATCACTATTGTTTTTGTTTTTACTTATTTACTTTATTTTTAATATTATTTACTACTTATTTTTTAATACTTTTCACTATTTATTAATATTAAAATCAAGAATTTTAACTATCCTTCTAATCATATAAAGAATGTGAAACATTGCGTATACATAATATTAAATTAAAAAATACGTATACGCTGTGGTTTCCATTTTAGTTTTTTTTTAGTTAAAAAAAAAAAATAATTTAATTGTATCCACCTGAAAATAGACGGCTATCATTGTTAGAGTTAAGTATCGACAAATAAACAATAAATAATGTTTTTTCAAAAGAGTTTTCGACTCCTTTTTTATCCATAGTATAAAAATAGCTTGCGAGAGAATAAAAACTTAAAAATGTAATGTCTCTTAATTTGACCTGATCTTTTAAAACGGAGTATACCACTATGTTCTACGGCCCGAAATTAAGTTGGCGTGTATCGACGTTTTTCTGTGTCATTCTGACGTACTTATAGAGCTTTAGATTAACCAAAACCAGGATCAGGCAATACGACTAATAGGACTACAGCAAGCATATAAATCTTATTTCAAGATTTAATATAATCATCGAAGTACTTGTGAGCAATAAACAAATTGACTCTAGAAAATTTCGTGGTTATACCAAGAAAACAGCAAGAATATACACAACCAAATAATCATGGCGAAATATGTCGGCAACAATTAAAAAAATCCTCTATCATGGAGAAGATGTAATTAAATACCATTTAGTATCACTTGGAGAACTATCAGAGGAAGACCAGAAAAGAATAAGGATTACAGATTTTATAGAGAGCATTCGAAATCAATAGAAAGTATTTTATATATTCTTAGATGAAGAAGTCAAAGGAGTGCTATTGGCAAGAAATAATACATATGAGTAATAATTATAATTTGCTTTTACTATTATTTATGTAAAAGAGAAGATAATAAAATAAATTTTCCCAAAAAATATTTATGGTTAATTTTGTTTAAAATTATCTATTACTCCAAAGTAGAATCGATTCTCCTGAAATTAGTTCTACAACTAGTTTTCCGCTTTCGCAAATAAAAATTTAAGTTACATGGAACGGATTCCAAAACTAGTACCATGGAATAGGTTCTAGTGAAATCGACTTGTTAAAAAAAATGATGCTGGGTATTTTTAAAATAGAGCCTGTAGAAAAACTAAAAGTATCCAATCGGTGCAGAATTAATGGAAAAATAAAGTTCCAAAAAACATTAAAAAATAAAATATTGCCGTTTTATTTGTAAGATATATCAAAACAACATCGGGTGAGTGTTTTTTTTTTTTTTGATATTTAATGAATTAATAAATTACTTATACACTCAGAATGTTATGTTGTTTACTGTCTGTAGAGTAATAAAAAAGAATTCCGTTCCATTTAAAAATTAAGGAACATACATTTGTTTTTCAAAGAAATATCTATTTTAACTTCTTTATACATTTATTCGAAATAATTTACTATCATTTACCTATTTTTTTCAGTTTCATTTATTTTTTTCATTTGTTTGAAATTTAATAAAAATTTACCCACAAAACGAAAATTTGTGGTTTATTTGTGTCCGTTACAGTTGATTCAAACTTAAATTTTGTTGATGTCTGTTTCAAAAAAAAAAAAAAAAAAAAAAAAATATTAAAACAAGTAAAAAAGGCTTAAATTCGGCTGTGCCGAATCTTTGAATACCCTCCACCAATGTTCTCTTTTGTTTTTGATGCAAACAACGTAAAAAACTTTTGAAGTAAAATTATGGAGGTGAAAAATTTTTTGAGGTGAAAAACTTTTTTGGATGCAGAAACGAATTTTTTTACGGGAAAAAATTTTGAGATGAAAAATTTTTTTTAGGTGAAAAAAATTTTTTGTGGTGAAAAAAAATTTTAGTGGTGAAAAAAATTTTTCGAGGTGAAAAATATTTGAGGTGTACAAAATATTATTAATTTCTAAGCGATTGGTGAATTAAATATGAGAAAATATATTATATACCAGTCGCTACTATAAAATTGTACTAAAATACACCAATTTGTATGGAAAATTTAGAGGTATCTTCACATTTTCACCCATAACTTTTTAACCGCTGGACCGATTTTGCTCATTTTCAATACAAAACTGCTCGGGAGGATGTACAATAATCTGAGTAAAAATAGGCATCCCCGCTAGCGTCTTCGCGTCGTGATCGCCATTTCAACAGACAGACAGACAGACGGATATCGCTAAATCGACTTAAAATTGCATAAGGATCACGAATATATATACTTTATGGGGTCTTAGACCTATATTTCGACATGTTACAAACGGAATGACAAACTGATATATACCCTCACCATATATGGTGGAGGGTATAAAAATTGCAATATGTTTTTTTTTATATCATATACACACATACATACAGAAACATATTTAAATCATAAAAATATTTAAATCATAAAACAAAAAGAAATAAAAAAAAAATAACATTAAACAAAAAATTTAAACGAAAACTCCTTAAAATGTTTTGCGTTGCTATTTAGTTGGTGGCAGTGGGGAAGTTTATTCCAAAGACTAACAGCGTTTATCTAAAATTGCCATTCTGAAACTAATGTTCGATGCTATGGTATTACCAGACTTCTCCCTCTGGGAGATAAAGTAAAACGTAGATGATCATATATATACTGCGGCTGCTTAGTGTAAATAATCTTGTGTAAGAACAGTAATACTCTTATTTTTCAAAAGAAACTTCATACAAACACATTCACACAAAAAGTGTCAGTAGCCATGCATACATATATTTTGTATATTAAAAAACCAAACCAAGAAATAATTAAACTGAAATAATTTTAAACAAATGATAATATCTTTATTTTTTTAAGGAATTGGTAGGTAAAATTTTAACATTTACTTTAACTGATTATATCATTTGTTTCTAACGGATGTGTCAGTTGTTTAAACAATATTTAATTATAAATAACAAAAGTCATTTGCTTTAAATTAAAATTAAGAAGACCGGTTTTTAAATTAAATATACTTTCATGTAAATGGCATTTTCTGTTATTTTATGTAACTTACAAACTATTTAAGTGTACGATTACAAAGTGATTTTCTGTTACAATTTATATTTTTACTTTTTATCTAACTGGTTGCCATTTCTTTTTACAGAATTTAAAGTTGTTTTGTAATTATTGAAATGAAATATCATTTGTTTTTACGGAGTTTTTGATTAGTTGAAATAAATGAGAGTTCGTATATTTTTTTGCAGATATTGGAACTTCATTTTATTAATATTTAAATATAAATGAAAGGTTAACTTCAACCACAAAACACATTAAACTATTTTGAGTCCATTAAAGTAAACAAATCATAGCTGGTCAAGCCTGTCCATGAGATATCCTACACCACAGTTCCCATTTTGGTTCATATTATGAAAAGCCCACCAAATTCCGTGAAGACATCTGATACTTACTATATGAAACATTTTCTTTAAATTTGGAGGCATGATTTATGGTTGTATTTAATGTCACAATCTAAATAACAACCACATATCTATTGATAAAATTCTGATTATTACACGAATGTGTAGTTTTCTTGTTAATGTATTTTGTTGCAATAAACTCATTTCATTTTACTAAAATTTTTAGTTTATATTCCAGAGTCGTATATAAAACATTAAAATATTTTTTATAAAAGGTAGACAAATTTTATTTGCTAAAATAACAAATGTGTAACGTGTACTTCAAGAATGAAGTGCGATACAAATCAATAACAACATTGAACTCTTTTGATTTTTCAATAACATATCACAAAATTAACTAAATATATGAATTTTTTGTAGGGACAATGAAATGGCGAATGATTTACCAGCCACCAGAAGACCAACCACCGCCGCCGGAAGACCAACCTCCACCACCACCGCCACCTTGGGATATGACTTTGATGATCTTGACATGACCACCAGATGAACCGCCATGGCCGCCATGACCGCCACCACCACCGGAAGACCAGCCACCGCCGCCTGAACCTTGTGAGATGACTTTAATCACTTTTACATCACCGCCGCCATGACCGCCACCACCACCGGAAGACCAGCCACCGCCGCCATGACCACCACCACCACCGGAAGACCAGCCACCGCCGCCATGACCACCACCACCACCGGAAGACCAGCCACCACCGCCTCCACCAGCTTCTGAGATGACCTTGATTACTTTAACTTCACCACCTCCTCCACCGGAAGACCAACCACCGCCACCACCACCAGAAGACCAACCGCCGCCTCCACCTCCACCACCTCCTAAGAAGCCGGCATTAGCAACAGCAAAAACGGCCAGTAAGCACACAAAAATCTATTTAGAAAAACAAAAACACTTTATTTTCTCAGATGCCTTTAATAAATTTAAAATATTTTAACATCCAAAATGGTATATTAGATAAATAATGCCAATAATCCCAGGCGTTTGGCAATTATATCTCTAAATATCCTTTTTTTATAATTTTTTTAATAATTTTTTAGTTTTTTAAAATACACACACCTTCATATTTAACTTTGTTAAGTTTAAAATATTTTTTTAATGAAAATACAATGAGAGTTTAACTGGAACTGATAAACAAATCATAAATTTTGTTCGTATATATACAAAAAAAAATCTTCGCTGAAACACACAATATTTTGAATTCAATGCTCTTCATATTGTTTAAGAGAATGAAAATTTAAATAACATAAGATAAAACCAGACCTAAGCTTAAGTATAGATATTTGAACTTAATTTTTTTAAGCATCTTTTTATTAATATATTTTAATTGTGTTGCCAGACACTGGGATTATTTTTAATAATTTTTGTTTGTTTGTAGAAGGTAATCCCCGTAACTACTCATCTGATTTTTAAAATATATATACCGGCTATATATCATTCCATTAAAATAATTAATAAAAAAGTTATGAACAACAATTATACTTTTATTAAAAATATTTAGTTATGACAGATAAAGCCAAATCACCCTGTGATATAGCACAATTACACGAAATAATCTGCAAACTTCGACGACAATAAGTTTAGTCGTGACAAGCTAATATATTTTGAAAAAAATGGAATTTTTTAAATATTCTCTTATGAAACAACTTATTTTATTTTTCTAAGCAAAAGAAAATTCATGGTTGGTTGCTTAATTTTCATATATTTTAATATTTGTTTTGAAGAAAAAAATCACACTCAGTCCATATTTTCTCGATTTAACTTGAATTAATTAAAAAATTTGCATTATTTATAATTAATAATTAATAAAATAACCCATATTTATCTCAATCACAGTGATAACTATCACAATAATTTTGATTTGTTTACTTCAAATTGTCAATTTGGAATATTTTTAAAAGACCCAGATGTTTTAATTTTTTAAATAGATATGCCAGAATTAAAAAACACGGAATAGTTTAAAGCTCTCATATATTATTTTTGAAATCTGGCATTGTTAAAATTTGATTAATTTGGTATAACGCAGTGATTAATAATAGAATTTTTAACATTAAAAAAAATTTACAAAATATTAAATTTTAATTTAAACCTTAAAAAGGTTATAGAATTAGGCAATAAATCAACTGAAAATCTCCAATTTTTTATGTAATGAAAATAAAATAATAAATCGACCAATAGGCTTCTAGTTTCATGGATAATTGTAGCTTAATGATCGATTTGCTGTTAAAATGATAAAAAATTTGCCCTGAGTGGGGATTATAATAATCATTCAGTTTTCCGTAATTGAATAGAGTTAAAACATGGTTAAATAAAAAATATAGTGAGACCATATACTGTTTATATAAATTGGGCTGGCAGCTTAATTTGTTAAATGCCGAATTTTGAGGAGCATCAACACTTTATGTAAAATATAATTAAAACAATTTGGGTCAAATAGGACCACTTAAGCACAGATTATTTCGGAAATTTTTCTCAAACTTTGTAAAGCATTTATTTTTTGTAAACTAATTTCGGTGTTATTTGAAATCGCTTAAAGGTTTTTAAAAAAATGTTCCACGTTAATTTTTCTTTAGATATAACTATTATAACGTGTATTAAAAAAATCATTAAAACCAAATGTAATTCTTTTACTTCTTTTTTATGCGCGAACATTTATTTTAAAATGTTGTAATAAAATCTCCTTCTTCTTCAGATTTCCCAAATGTTTACTATAATTTCGAATACCAAAATTGCAGTAAATTATTAAACTATGGCATCATTTACCATAAGCATGCAAAGAGTTGTTTTAAATCTTATATTTAAAAAAAAAATAAATTAACATTAGTTGTGTTAACAAAAAGAAAAAATCATCATTATTATTTATCATCTTTTACACCTGAATATACATAGAGTTAAATGATTAAATGATTGGTGAATATAATAGTTTTTTTTATGACCAATTGTTTCATCCAATTTTCGTTAATATTTGCTTTTCATATTTTACAAAATTTGAAAAATATTATGCAATTTTTTGGACTTAGAAAAATTTTATACTATCGTACAATGGGGCATATCAAAATATTTTGAATACATTTTCATACATTTCTTAGTTTTCTACATTTGGCAGTGACTGATCACAACCCCATGGGCATACTTAAGAAAGTAATTACTATCTTAAAAAATATAAAAACTATTGTTAGTGGCGAAATTTATATTATCTATGCAATTTTTAACTTACCTTGAACCTATAACGCAAATGATGGTACAAGGTGAACCAAAATGGTATGACCCTATCGAAAGATGCTATAATTTTTGCAAATGACAGTAGATAATTTTTGTTTTAATATTTGTGAAGTTAACAGACATAGAATAGAAGAATATACATACTCACAATATATTTTCCGTTACCGACTGTAATTTATTTAAAAAGTAATACTTTAAGTTTGTTTTTAAATGAAGAATCAATTGAAATTCATAGAAATATATTTAATAAATATTTGAATCAGTCAAACTATACAAATTTACAGACATTAAGTAGGAGTTGATATTTTCTTTAAAATTATCTGTAAATGTTGTCAACAAGAATAGCTAAACAAGCAAATGATATAGGAATGGGTAAGGAAAACACTGCACTATCACAACATATAAAGGAATGCAATCATCACATTAATTTTGACAACGTAAAAATATTAGACAAAGAGAAAAATTACAACAAAAGATACACATTTGAGAGTCTCCGAATACAACAGAGAATAAAAAATGCAATTAACACAAAGGAGGACAAGGATAAAACAAAATTGCAATATTCCGTTGCAAAAATTAAATTTAATAAAATTTAGTTTAGTTATATATACGATTTTATACTGTGATATATTCGTTGTGTCGTACTTATTTATTTATTTATTTATTTATTTATTTATTTATTTATTTATATGTTTATTTATTTATTTATTTATTTATTTATTTATTTATTTATTAATTTATTTAATTTATTTATTTATTTATTTATTTATTTATTAATTTATTTAATTTATTTATTTATTTATTTATTTATTTATTTATTTATTTATTTATTTATTTTAATTATTAAAAATTATGTCGTGCAGTCCTGTTTTTAATTTTTAGTTTTAATTTAAAATTTTCTGACGATGTAAATAAGATCGTAAGTTTTAAAACAGTGATATCAGTATTATTAAACATAATTTTTATAAATACCATAATATTTAATTAACGTGTTAAAATATTTTGTCAGAATTTAACAAATAAACTCCTGAAGACATTGGAAAAAACCAAAGAAACGTCGAGTTAAATATTAAATAAATTGAGTTTTCTTTTATTTAAATAGAAAGAATTGACCAAATTAGCCCGAAGGGAATCCCTTAATAAAAACAATTAACAAGAGAATTGGTCACTGAAAAACAACTAAAAAACTAAAAGTAAAATTTTATATTTTCTGTTTCTAAAAATTCAAATTCATATAATTATTTTTTGTTTTTTTTTTACCAAAATAGTTTGTATATATACAAAATTATTTCAATAAAAATTACAAGAAATTATGCAAATTAATTATTCAGAATTATTCAGTTAAAAATTGATGGTTATTTTAAACGACTTTCTATTGTTTTTACTACTTTTGTCGATTACACTAGTTTACACCGTAAATTTACATTTGATCAGAGGTGATTTTCCTTATGTATTTTCTCCCGCTGAATTCGAAAATCAAGGTTAAATTTTTTTTTATGGAACAGTTTTTGAGATATTGTGATTTTTTTAATTTTTCGACCTTTTTTCACTTGACAAAACATATCTCGACTCCTGGTGAAATTCATTATCACTGCTTGTGTCTGTCTCTTGTGATGATTCGAAAGGTTCAATCATTGAACCGGGGCACTTAGGAATAGGATATTCACTTGAATGTGGAACTGGAAGCGAAACAGATGCTACTGTCGGATAAACCCATTTGGCACTCTTTCCAAAACCAGTGGATTTGCTTAGGCAAAAGTAACAATCAACCGACACTACGTTTTATAGAAGCTGTAAAAATACAATGTCAACGTTAGAAGCTGTCAAAACAAAATGTCAGGGTTAGAATCTGTCGAAACAAAATATCAGGGATCTAAGGGAACAGTTTCGTAGGGTTTGTCTATACTGAGCAGTAGTTTGGTGATTGAACCCAATATATTGTTATTTAACGATTTGTAATTTTCCGTTGGAAAAGTGTTACTGTAAAATATGATTTTTTTGAAAATGTGCCCTAATGTTATCGATATATTTTGAACGGCTTTACCGATCAAAGATCCGATTATACATATTTGTTCGTCATCTCAATACCTTGCATTTGGGTAACAAGAACGACCCAATCGGACATTTCTAGCTCGAGATATGATTCGTCAAGTGAGAAAAGGTCGAAAAATTAAAAAAATCACAATATCTCAAAAACTGTTCCATAAAAAAATTTAACCTTGATTTTCGAATTCAGCGGGAGAAAATACATAAGGAAATCAATCTCTCATCAACTGTACATGAAAAAAAATTCATTTTGTAAACTAGTGTTATTAAACAATGATTGAAAATAAACATCAAAATGGGTTGAATATAATGAAAAATCAGAAGTCCTCTTTTTTACTGAATCTTCGATTAATTTAATATGTATTTTAAGTTGTTTTTAACGAAATAATATTGTGAGTGTATATTTGATTTTAATAAATATTTCTAAAACGGTCAATTGTATAAAAACTTATTTAATTCCCATTAAATATTAAGTGTGACTTTTACTTTTTATTTTAAACTGCATTTTAAGAAATTTCAAAAGTTAAGGCTATCGAAATATTATCAAGAGGTTGTTATGAATTCCCTTGTGTTTTATCAACCTTTATCTTTTAAAAGCATATTTGTTTTTACCAATTTTTATTAATCGATTAATCGTATAAAATTATTCGAAATTTTTTCATTTTAAATTATTCGAACAATTATTTGACAAAATTATTCGATTAATCGTATAACGATTAACCGATTGAATACTCTAGTAGTAAACCAACTTTTTCCGCCTGAAAATGTGATTGCGCAGGTATATTTGTTACCAATTGTTTATTTCTTTTGTCCCTTTTATCACATATTCAGTGCCCGGTTTCTGTATCTAATGTGAGAAGTTTTCGCATCCAAAAATGAATTATAATATAATAACAAATTTTTCTTCATAAGTATTAGAAAAAACTGCTTATTACGTAATTTATATATTAAGTGATTCGACGCGTCTTTGAAATGCCAAAGAAGCATTTTCTGAAGCGAGAACTTCTTACATTAGATATAGAAACCTGACACAGGATTCATTAAGATCTGAATGTTACACTAATATGTAGTTTCCTTGTTAATGTATTCTCATTTGATTTTACTAAAATTTGGCTGTTAACTATGTTAACAGCTACTTCTGAGTCGTATATAAAACATTAAAATATTTTTTATAAAAGGTAGAAAAATTTTATTTACTAAAATAACAAATGTGTTACGGGTACTTCAAGAATGAAGTGCGATACAAATCAATAACAACATTGAACTCTTGATTTTTCAATAACATATCACAAAATTAACTAAAGAAATGATTTTTTTTGTATGGACAATGGAATGGTGACTGATTTACCAGCCACCAGAAGACCAACCACCGCCGCCGGAAGACCAACCTCCACCACCACCGCCACCTTGGGATATGACTTTAAAGATCTTGACGTGACCACCAGATGAACCGCCATGACCACCATGTCCACCATGTCCACCATGACCACCACCGGAAGACCAGCCACCGCCGCCTGAACCTTGTGAGATGACTTTAATCACTTTTACATCACCGCCCCCATGACCGCCGCCATGACCGCCGCCATGACCGCCACCACCACCGGAAGACCAGCCCCCGTGGCCATGATCGCCACCACCACTTGAGATGACCTTGATTACTTTAACTTCTCCACCTCCTCCACCGGAGGACCAACCACCGCCACCTCCACCAGAAGACCAACCGCCGCCTCCACCACCACCACCTCCTAAGAAGCCAGCATTAGCTACAGCAAAAACGGCCAGCAAGCAAACGAAAATCTATTAAGAAAAAACACTTTATTTTTTCAGATGCCTTTAATCAATAGAATATATTTAAACAACCAAAATGGTTTATTAGATAAATAATGCCAATAATCCCAGGCGTTTGGCAATTATATCTCTAAAAATCCTTTTTTTATAATTTTTTTTTAATAATTTTTTAGTTTTTTAAAATAAACACACCTTCATATTTAACTTTGTTAAGTTTGAATATTTTTTAATCAAAATACAAGGAGAGTTTAACAGGAACTGATAAACAAATCATAAATTTTGTTGATATATATACAAAAAAATATCTTCGTTGAAACACACAATATTTTGAATTCAATGCTCTTCACATTGTTTAAGAGAATGAAAATTTTAATAACATAAGAAAAACCAGACCTGAGCTTAAATCTAGATATTTGAACTTATAGGTTGTTTTAAGCATCTTTTTATAAATATAAATTTATATAAAACACTGTTTAAATGGTGTTGCCGGATTACACAAAAAAAAGAACTAGAATTTACAAAAATAAACTTATTTGGAGAAAAATTAAAATCAAAACGGAGCTAAAGACACTTTTTACTAAAATTTTATAAAATTTTCTTGAAATTAAGAAACGAATTTTACTTGGTAAAAATTTCCAAATTATAGAAAAATTTTACTTACCATTGCGATCTTAATTTTTATTAGAAAACATAATAAACTTTTCTCTTTATTAGTTCAAATATCATTATAAATTTTACTTTTAGTTAGGAAATGTTGCCTTGGTTTTAAGAAAAATTTTATTATATGTAGTTAAGTTTTATTAGATAATTTTCTTGACTACAAACTAGAACTTAACTGCCTAAAAATAAGAAAATAGTTTCTAATATCAAGTTAAATAGCACTTCTTTTAATTGAAATTATCCTTATATTTTATAACAATTTTCTAATAAATATATTTTACCAGCAAATAAAAAATTGCTTATATTGACTTAATGTTTTTCCTTAAACTAGAAAACAATCGTCAGACTAAGAACATTTATTTCCATTGTGGTTTAAAAAAATTACTTCAAGTAAGTTTTCAGCTGTAGCCAAAGTAATTTCGAGTTTAAAACATGGATTAGTCAGACGTTTAATCGTTTAATCTGTATGAAAAATTTAAGTGTTCAATAAGAAAAGAAGATATTGTGTTGCGATTTTTGATTCATACTTAGGATTTCGAATCTAATCTCAAACTAGCTGTTCGACTTGATATTAAAACCCGCCGACAATTCAGACAAGAACCAGTTCTTTCTGTTGATGTCGAACAACTCTTGAACGAAAAAAGAAGAGCTCGTAGAGAGTGGCAACTGCACAGATCTCCACAACTCAAAGCTCGATTGAATGAAAGCACAAAAAATTTACGTAAATTACTTGAATCACGGAGAACAAACTCACTAAATAGATTCTTAGAAAATCTCGAGCCTACAGCCAAATCAGACTACTCGTTATGGCGTGCAACCAAAAACTTATGTAAGTTTCCTTTGCGAAAACCAAACGGTGGTTGGACGAGAAATGATACTGAAAAAGGAGATCTGTTTGTTAAACACTTAAGAAATATATTCTCGCCAAATGATTCAAGTGCTATAGTTAAGTTGCCACCAAATTTACCCCTATGCAGAGCAGTACCCGTTCGGTTTGAGATACGAGAGGTCGAAAAGTCAATTTTTGATTTAAACCCCAAAAAAAAACATCTTCACAGACTGGTAAGTGAAATCAGAAAGTCTTATGAAGAGAAGGAATACTGTTCTGAACTTTTCATTGATGTCTCACAAGCTTTTGATAAAGTTTGGCATGAAGGACTACTCTTTAAAATCAAGGATATATTGCCATCTATTACACACAATTTACTCGAAAGCTATATAACAAATAGAAAATTTATAGTTAAGGAAAGCGATTTTATAAGCACTCCACAAAATATACATGCCGGTGTTCCACAAGGTAGTATATTGGGACCACTTTTGTATATCCTATATACCTCTGACATGCCAACAAATAGTGACACACATACTTCCACATTTGCCGATGATACGGCGATCCAAAGTTGCCACAGTAACCCACTCGAGGCTTTTCGAATTTTACAGAATCACGTTTGTCAATTAGAAATGTGGCTAAATCAGTGGAAAATAAAGGTAAATGAGCAGAAATGTGTTCATATTACTTTTACGTTAAGAAGAGAAACTTGCTCTTTGATCCGAATAAATAATCAAAACATACCCCAACATACAAGTGTCAAATATTTAGGCATTCATCTTGATCATCGACTCACGTGGAAGAATCATATAGATGCAAAATAAACTCAGATGAAATTAAAAATCATTGAAATCAATTGGTTAATCGGAAGAAACTCCAGACTCAGCCTCGATTGTAAACTATTGCTGTACAACTCGACAATAAAACCCATATGATGTTATGGAATTCAACTCTGATCAACGGCCTCCCATGTTCAGAGAATTTAAAGAAAGCAGAACAACATTTTACGATTAATAACAGGCGCTCCCTGGTATGTAAGAAATTCAAATATACACTCAGATTTGAATTTTCCTCTAGTTAAAAATGAGGCCGTGAAATCTACCCAAAGCTGTTTAGGTAAACTGGAGACTTATCCAAATGAACTAGCGTGTAATCTACTTGGAAATCGCAGCGTCTGAGATGGAGAGCTACAGCCGACTTGGCATACTAGTACAAAGGACCTATACTTTGAGAAAAATTTGAGATAAATGATGTTTCGTTTGGCACTGGCTGAACTAAGTAACTTAGTTTTTAGGTTTTAAGATTTGTAATACTTATTGTAAGTTCACTTTTTTTAAGTGAAGATTCAATAAATAAATGAATTCGAAAAAAAAAATACTAAGTCTCGGTTCACAGACAGCAATTTTCTTAAATTCTCTTTTGAACTTAAATTCGTGACCACACTGCGAAAGGCTCCTTTTGCAATTTTAGTAAATAAAAATTACAAACTAGAAAATACAAGACAATTGCAAGTACAAGCAAGTCGGTACCCTTATCTGTTCTTCATCCCTCCCTCTCCTATAAACATAGAATTGCTACAATTAAAATTGCTTAGTGTGAACAGGAATTAATGCATTGGGCATATACAAAACGTAAACACATAAAAAAAATTTTAAATTATAAAATCCGTAAAAATAAATGATTATTTATTTAATTGAAATTGTTTCGGTTTTTTTTTTGTATTTTTGATTTCTAATCTGCAAAATGTAGACTCAGTCTATAAACACATGTTGTATGAGTGGCTTTCTGTGTGTGTGTATTTATGAAGTTCTTGTGTATATGTAAATGTAAATAAAAACATCATTGGAATTTTTTGAATATTTTTTTGTTATACCTCAAAATACGTATTTTAATAATTTTATATAAATTTATGAAAGATTTATTTCGCAAAGGTACTTCAAGGCAGAAAAATCTTAAAAAAAAAAACAATTTAAAGCTCAAAAAGTTTTGGAGAAAGCTATTTTAAAGCTTAAAAATTGAAAATAAAAAAATTGCAACATGAGCAAATGATTTTTTTGCATGTCAGACTCTATGAAATTTCATTAGTTTTTTTATATGCACTTATGTATTTCACCTACATATCTGATTTTGTATTTAGCCTTAAATAAATTTATTTTAGATAAGTGTGTCTAGTGTTACCGTTTTTTGTCCATTAATTGTTGAATACATGACTTTTAGCTGATATCAAGTACTTGAACTAAATAAAAATTTTGTTGGTATTTTTACGGATTTTTTTAATATTTTTAATTTTTTTTTTTGCATGATCTTATTAAATTATGATCCCATTTCAATGCCTTTGGCATTTGATATACATAAATAACATATATGATAATTATTATGTATTCAATAATAACAATGTATTTGGGCAAAATTCAATATCAGTATTTTATTTTAGTAACTTCCCAGCAAAAATAAATGGTAGTCATTCTGTGACTATAACTTCTTTCATTGCTTCCTAAACTTCAGTTGACATTCTTTTATGATTTTTTGGTGTAATTCTAAGGCACTTCCAAAAGCATTCATGTGTTCATATTAAAAATGCAGTGATCTGGATATAAACCCGATGCATATCTTAAAATATTACTCTTCATTACTTCTAAAGCATAACCCAGCAAAAAAAATGGCAGTCATTCTGTGGCTATACCTTCTTTCATTGCTTCCTAAACTTCAGTTGACATTCTTTTATGATTTTTTGGTGTTCTTCTAAGGCACTTCCAAAAGAATTCATGTATTCATATTTCAAATGCAGTGATCTGGATATAAACCCGATGCATACCTTAAAAAATCACTCTTCATTACTTCTAAAGCATAAGTTATAGAATATATACGATATATTTTTTGAATCTCAAGCATTTATTCAAATTGAAAAAATAGTTCTGAAGAACTTTTTTAATTTTTTTATTAAATCATTTTTTATATTTTAGTTTAAAATGAGGTTTAGAATTTATGCAGTTTTGCAATTTTTATAAAAGTTTTGAAAAATCAAGAAAAACAGATTTTTTTTAACCTTTAATTGAAACTAGGTGGCCTGTCATTTGCATTTTTTCAGCCTTAAATATTTATGACGACGCAATCTGTGGATTTTTGCATTATGTTTATTATTTACCACTACACCATTTCCAGTTTTGATTCAGAATTTATCAAAATAATTTTAAAATTGTGTAAAAATTATTTCAAATTTCCCAAAAATGTTCTAAAATTGTACAAAAATTATTTAAAATTGTTCAAAAATATTTTAAAATTGTCTAAAAATATTTTAAAATTGTACAACCAGTTTTTGAATTATCCAAAAATATTTTCAAATTTGTCTAAAAATTCATTAAAATTTTTGAAAAATGTTTCAAAAATGCTTTTTCACTAATGCAGAATTGTTTATTTGTTTTAATAAAGAGTATTTGTATATCAATGCATAAATTTCGCTTCTTTAAAATTATTTTTTTCTGCATTCTTATGAATTAAATTTTTATAAAAGCTTAAATATTACAAAGTATATGAACATTTTCCACTCAAGCATCAGAATATCTTATCATTGTATTATCATTGTTTCCTTAGAGTAAAATTTGAGTAATGCTAGTAGCTACATTTGAATACTTCCATCCTATGACACGCTAATATTAAGTTCATCGATGAAACCATTAGAAAAGAAGTGATGCCTATGCCATAGTAGTGATGATTTTATTGCTTCTTTGGCAGCTTCATTTTTGCTGGGTTTGTATCAACATTAAAAAAACAATAATATGCTCGCTATGGATTAGCTACACAATATTCATATATTCATATAGCCATTTCTTCGAAATTGACTTTTTTGTTTTTATGGTAGGAAATAATCCGATTCCGTTCTCACGTTGACAACTTTGTATGGAAAAAAAAAAAAATGAAGAAATTTCGGAAGCGCACCCAGAAAACAGTATTAGTTGTGGCCACCGAATTTGTTGCCAATCGAATTCTGGCGACTACGACAACTGTCTTCATATTTAATTATATTTTTAGTTGTAAAAGCCAATATTCAGTTGTACAAGTTAAAATTTATATTCCACATAAATATTATTACGTTTCACAAAATTTTATTTAAAAAAAATTATTTTTAGATTTTTCCAGTATCGAACCTGTGCATTCAGATTCATAGTTCACACCCTGCCTTACTGCACCACAATTTAATTTAATTTTCTTTGATATATTTGTTATTTAAATATTTTAATATTTTTTTAATTAAAAAAATATATTTTTTAAATGTTTGCCTTTACCGGGATTTGTGTTTAGAAATAAGAAGTTACAGGCTAGCTCTCTACCCACTAGCTCACAAACACTTATAAATTTTAATGACTAATTTTGAATTTAAATAATTTTTTAGGAAAATAAATATAGCGGAAAATTCGTTTACAAATACCAATTTTTAGTGGCTTCTATAAACAATGCAATTCACAATTCGGTTGGTTCAACTTAAATCCTAATGAAATGATAGATTAGATCAGGATAACCGTATTTGTAGTTACTACTTTCGAATATTGACAATTTTTTAATAAATTTGATAGATTGTACTAATTTTCTTGTATATTTACAAAATAAATGGTTGCTTCTACTGTACGAAAATTCTAAATGAATTTTATTCGTAAAGTTGATTGGAAATAGCAATAGTTGGATAATAGAATTCTTTTTCAGTTCTCTTTCCTTTTTTTTAATTCCCAATGCCATATTATTGCTATAATAATGGATTATGTATAAGTTATTTCAAATAAAATTCTTACAAGTAAATGTTAATGGTTTTGATCGAATTCCAACCAATCTTTTCGCTGGGCGTATGTTTCGTAAAAAAATTATTTTAAAACCTATATTTGAAAAGTTAAAAAGTTTTTTTCGTTTTCTGAAAATTGAGTTGTTGGCGCTTACGTGATCTGAGAAGAAACGCGACGATATGTAAATGGTCTGCGTAAGGACTACAGGTTGGTTGAAAAGTTCCTGCGCTCGAAATGAAAGAATACTGTTTTCGTTACGAAATATATTCTTTTATTCAATATAATCTCCAAGAAGCTCAATACACTTGTTCCAATGATCTTCCAATAATTTTATCCCATCCTTATAATGGTTTTCTGGAAGCTCTGCAAAATAACCGTCTATGGCTGCTATGGCCTCGAAAAATGGTTTCCACGAAGGAATTGTTTGAGATTTCTGAAGAGATAGTAGTCACTGGGAGCCAAATCTGGTTAATACAGTGGATGTTCAAGCAATTCGTACTCTAATTCTTTGAATTTAGCCATCGCCAAAACACTTTTGTGAGCAGGTGCATTGTCTTGATGAAAAATGATTTTTTTCTTCTTTAAACCAGGTCTTTTCTTACGAATTTTTTCATCCAGCTGATCCAAAAGGCTGCAATAATATTCAGAGTTGATTGTTTTACCTTTCTGAAGATAATCAATCAACAAAATTCCTTTTGCATCCCAAAAAACTGATGCCATAACCTTGATCGTTGTGACTTCACCTGCTTTGGAGCTGAACAACCAGCTTCAGTCCACTGTAAACGTTCTTGTTTCAATTTAGGATCATGGTCGTAGATCCAAGTCTCATCCATAGTTATAAAACGACGCAAGAAGTCAGTTTTATTCGGCTTAAAACGCCCCAAATTACGCTGAGAAATTTGTTTTCGATCCAGTTGAATTGTTAATGTGTGCGGCACTAACTTTCCAACCAGTTTTTTCATACGTAATTCTTCATGTAAAATATGGAGTACTCGTTCGTCTGAGATGCCTATGGCATTAGCAATTTCACGCTTAGTCAAACTTGGATCTTTACTAACCATATTATGTACCTGCTCAATGATTTCTGCTGTGGTTGCAGTTTTTGGTCGTCCTTCGCGTGGATCGTCTTTAAGGCTGGTACGACCACGTTTAAATTCACCAGCCCAAAATTCAACAGTGCGATTTGAAGGTGAGGACTCCTTATACACTTCTAATAATTGTTCATAAATTTCGTTTGCTGTAAAACCCTTTAAAACAAAGAATCTTATGACTGCACGATATTAAATTTTTTTCATATTAAAAAAAATCAATGACACGTCAACTTTAAATGGCTTGTAAACAAAGAAAGAATTGACAGAATGACTTGCAACTTTCCATGTGTTCTCAGGACAGTTATACCAACTTGAGAAAAAAAAAGTTTGGAGCTAGCAGTGCCATCTCTTGGTGAGCGCAGGAACTTTTCAACCAACCTGTATAAAACTCTACAATGTCTTTTATACGCAGAGGTACGTCATATTGTAAAATAACTATCACCAATTTTTAATTCAATTAAAAAACATGGAAATTGCATCGAGCTACCCAGCCAATTTTAAAAGTATCTCATCCCTGCAGGGATTGAGTGATAGGGATCGGTCACGTTGCCGGTTTTTTATATGAAAAGGACCGGTCACTTTAACATGAGCCTGTCCTAGGAGGCAGTCAATTGCCCTCTGTGACATGTCTTATAATTATATTTTGAAACGTTACACATGGAATGACAAACTTATACATACCCTCACCATAGATTGAAAAAATTACTGTATTGAAAACTTCAGTGGCTCGGTGCATGCAGAGAAAAAACATGGTTGCAACATGATAACTGCTACTATATTATGCTTTTTACATTCGGGTATGGTTGTAATAATTTAGATATTAGTTTATAAATACGTTCCCTACTATCATTATTATAGTGAATATTTTCTTATTTTATGATTACCACATGATTTGAGGTAACCATACTGCGGTAATATTTATTTTTACTATAAAAAATATGATAATTATGGCACTATAAAATGCGGACAACTATAAATGAATAATTACAAACCAAATAAAACATGATTTTGACTTTTACAGTCATAATACTGTCTTGTTTATCAGTTCAGTCACTTATGTAAAAATGATATTTTATGATTATATTTTCACCTGGGGGTTTTTATTTGCGAAAATGCCTTATACATACATATATCATTATAATTAATACTTATCAATTCATTGTCAAAAAGATTATAAATATTTTATTTTTTTAAATTCTTTTCAATAGAAACAATAATAAATTATTAAAAAAAAAATGTGTTTATTAATTCATTTCTTGTAAAATATCGACTTTTTTTGTAGAAAATGTACTCAGAATATTAATAAAATGATTTTTTCTAAGTAAAAGTCTGTAGAACCCAATAGTTGTTTTGTACGAAAAGGCTTCTTATACCAAATACTAGATTTTTAGAAATTTTTCTGATAGAAACATTTTTAGGTTCTGTGAACTTTTCCTTAAAGTAAAATTTTCAGATGCTGGAAACTGTTACTTTGAAAAAAATTCATTTGTTTATAAAAATCTTAAATTCTTAGGCCTTTCTATGAATAAAAATTTCTTAGCTTCAAACTTTTTTTAGTAGAAATATTCTAAGATTTTAAGATTAAAATTTTGAGACCCTAAAGACTATCTAACAAAACATCATAAAAATGCCCTTAGGATCTATGTTTTTTTTTATTAAAAAATTCCTTGGCATATAAATTTTTCTTAAGTACTTTTCTTTAAAAAAAAGTCCAAGAAGTTTTCAAAATATATTCTTTAGGAAAAACTTTTCTTAAAGAAATATTGTTAAGTTGAAAAAACATTTTCATGTTTTTGAATCATATTATAACTGTAGGGACCATATTATGCTAAAATTATTGTTATTTTATTATCATAAAATGATAACCATATTATAGTACGACTATGGTTGGCACAATCATAATCCCAAAAATATATGATGCTCTTCGAATATGATTGCCCCAACCTTGTGACTTGATCATCCGCTGCAAACTTTTTACTCTTTACATCCTGTATAGTTTTATAGGCCTTTGGTCTGGGACCTTATAACGAAGTACATGTATTGATTCTTATTATAGTGCCTTAATTGACCAACTATCTGTTAATTAAAATCAATTCTTGTTAGGCTGAATTCACAGCTCGTCCAAATTTGTGATTTGGTTTTAATTGAATTTCAAACAATATTTTTCTGTAGGTCCATCAATAAAAATAATACAACTTTTAATACATATACAAGTTTTTTGTCTTTCATTAATGGTAAAATATTGTTTGCATATTTTGTGAATAAAAATTTCAATATTTTAATGAAAACTTTAATGACTGATATATTATTATTTATACCATTTGCAAGTTCTTTTGCACACCCCAAAGAATGCCTATCATTTTAATGTATTCAACATTTATTTACATTTTATTTAAAGATTCGTATACGAGTTTGTTAGTTGCCTAAATAATACATAACTTCGTTTGTCAAGTTTATCACAACGCTTAAAGATAATAATTAAAAAATAAATGTAAACAAATTTCCAGTTTCTCAAATATGTAACCTTTCGTATGGTCATCTTCTTAAAAAAAACAATACAACTTACATGCTGTGGGTATTAGGGATTTATTTTTTAGGTCGTTCATATTTTAGCTGTAATATCAAATAGACACTAATAATTCATTTGACCTTTTAAGTGGCCTATTACCAATGAACAAAAAAGGTGCTAACCTTCAGCTTAAGACAACAAAAACAAATTAGATTTACCTTAATTATCCCATGAATACGACTAACTAATTTTGATTCATAATTTTAAAGCAAATGTGTATTACTACTATTGTGCAATATTAGATGTTTAATATTGTGTATTTTGTTTGAGAGCATTAATTAATAAATACTCTTTAATATTTAAATAAAAAAGAGCTAAATATTATAGCTATGTTTTCGCCTTTATGTTAACTCTAAACAAACTCAAAGAAAACAAAAGTATGCGAAAGCTTATGCATTACTTTTCGCTAAGCCAGGCTGAAAACGATCATGTATGTTGGATTTGAATGATCTTGGACTCAAAATGTTCGTTATTTGTCTCTTTTTACGGGAATGTGTGGTCATTTGGAAATTTCCAAAATGACGGGTGAAGATGGTGGCTAGAAGCCAAAGGAAAATCGGGGGTTCAGTTTTTTCATTTCATTTCATTTTATTCAGTCTATGGAAACAAAATTCCTTACAGACTATGATTAAATATGTTAAAAAATAAAGTACAAAAATACTTAAAATACTAAATACAATAAAGCTTAATTATTTTAAAACTGTATTCAAAAATAACTTAAATTTGTATTTTGACGTGCAAAACCTTACAAATGATTTATATTCGCAATTTTGTTGAAGATCAAAATTAATTTGATTGAGATGAATAAACATGCGTGTTAACGTACTATTAAGAGCATATTGAGTGCAATGAAGTGGGACATTAAAGATATCAATAAATCTAAGATTTCTAGGCGGGACATAAAATGGAATAAGAGATAGTAGATCAGGACAATTAACCTAACCATTAATTATGTCAAAAACCAGTAATGCAGATTGGTATATTCTACGATATTCCAAAGTCTGCAACTCTAGAAATAGGCATTTAGATTTATATGAAGGTATAGAATCAACATAGGCAAATAAACTTAAAGCATATTTAATATATTTCCTTTGAACTCTCTCGATACGAGAGACATGAGTACAATTAAAGGGATTACACATTACCGCAGCATACTCTAACTTTGATCTAACAAATGTTGTATAAATTAACCTCAACGTGCAAGGATCAGAAAAATATGATGAACTCCTTTTTAGAAATGCAAGCATTTTATAAGCTCTCGGAATGACGAGTCAAAGACAACACCAAGATCAAGAGTAGACTTAACTGTTTCCACATTATGATTATTAATATTAAAATTAAATGTAATAGGTTTCAGAGATCTGCTAAACGAAATATGAAAACACTTGAAAAAATTAATATGTAAGTTATTCAACGTACACCATGCATACAAATTATTTAAATCATTTTGTAAATCAAAAACATCAACAATTGAGTGAATTTTAAGAAATATTTTTAAATCAATCAAGCAGAAATATCATTTTAATAATATAAGTTTTAATATCAGTTTTAAAATCTTCTAAAAGAATTTTTGTCCGAATCGTTGGGTTTTGGCCTTAAATTTATATTTTAGGTTGGTGAAATCCAACATGGCTGATTCAAGAATTTATGAATCATCAATATACAAAATTTTAACTTTTTTATCTAAATTTCACTATTTTTTACTGGATTTATTTCACTTTGAGGTTAATCGGAGCCGACATTTTTAGTTTAGATTCATAATAATCTGTTAAGATTTTAAGTGATTGAATCTCAATATTTAAGAAGAATATACTACGAGTATATCAAGTCAAGGGCAAAAAAAGTTTTTCCTTTCTCGACGATTTTGAGGTTTAAGCTGTCATTTTGGAGTTCATATGGTAATATGAACCACATGGTTCGCTCCCTGAATCACGATTGCGAGCCAAGGTGTTCAAATGATTGTTCTTGCTTCATTTTAACGTTTTAAGTTTCACTATCAATTTTTTTTTTATTTATTTTAATATGTATAGGGTCCGCCAAATAACTTTTTTTTTGAAAATGCTATAAAAAAATTACTGAATATTTTCTCAAATTTCTTTTTTTATTTGAAATTATGTACAATCCTTCCGGTTAAAAATGGAAAATAATTTCATTCAAATGGCTGTCTCGGCTGGCCTGCACGATCGGTCCAATTTTTAAGCACATTATCGATTGTGTCCAGCTGTATTTCACCAATGGCTTCACGAATATTGTCCTTTAAAGCGTCAATTGTCTCTGGCTTGTCGGCGTAACAATTATCTTTGAAGGCACCCCACAAATAATAGTCCAACGGTGTCAAATCGTAGCTCCGAGGTGGCCAAACGACATCAGCTCTGCGGCTGGTAATGCGATCTTCAAAAACAGAGAGGAAAACATCAAGTGTAGCTTCGGCTGTGTGGCACGTAGCGCCGTCCTGTTGAAACCAAATTGTTGCCAATATCCTCCTCTTCAATTTTTGTAAACAAAAATTCGTTCAACATGGCCCGATAACGATCGCCATTGACTGTAACGGCCACTCCTTGCTCATTTTCAAAGAAAAATGGCCCAATTATGCCTCTGGAGCAAAATCCGCACCAAACAGTGACTCGTTTTGGGTGCATCGGCTTTTCAATGAATGCGTGCGGATTTTCCGTGCCCCAAATGCGACAATTTTGCTTGTTTACATACCCGCCAAGATCAAAATGAACTTCATCAGAAAATATGACATTGAAAAGATGACATTCTGCAACATTACCATGATTTTCAAAGTAATGTCGAAATATTCCCAGCATTGTTCAAGCGTATACACAATCATATTCGTTCAGCAGAAGGATAAATCTAATTATCTGTCAAATCAGACATGAGCTAAGTGTTACCATTCACGAAATAAGCACTAGTTAGAAAAAAAAACCTTAGATGGCGGACCCTATATATGTAAATATATATTTTTCATTTGTTAAATGTTTTTATTTATTTTTTTGCACACATTAATTTTTTTATTTTTTTTTGACAGCTAGTTCAAATAAACTAGCGACAATTTGTTATAAAAATTGGAGATGACATCAAATTTTTTGTGGTTCGCACAAAATTCAAAATGAACCAAGATGGTTCGCTCTCAAAAATTTTGTTCAATTATGATTGGGGCGCGAACCATGTACGAGAGAGCGAACCTCGAAAATTGCTGTTGATGTGAACATGCTATAGCCTATTATGTCAACGTTTTGAGGGCGTTAATTATCAACAATTTGGTGTTAATAGACTTAACTAAGAACTATTTTAAAACAATTCACCCTACTTAAGATACTTTATTAAGTTAAACTTGTAATGATGATTAGCTACAATATTAAAAATTGTAATGTCCAGCTTTGATCCAGTGTGTATTGGCTGATCAACATTTTTTATTCCTATATTTTCGATGTGGATTTCAGTACTGTACCGCAATATCCCAAACATGCTTGAAGTATATACAATTGTGCTGTATTGTACGGAAATTGCCCTAATGTGAGCTTGTGTAAAATTATTTAACACCAAAATCATCCTTGTTCAAATAATCGAAGATCATCAGTAAAAATTTGGTTTCCAAATTTTTTCAGCACGTACTGTTTTTAATAAATCTGTGGGTTCAAGGTGACAAATTCTGACTTTAAGAATTGTTTGTGAATTCTAAAACAATTTGGCACAAATTGTTGATATACATTTGGTGCATGTGAAATAGAAAATGATTGACTTTAATATTTTAATATTTTAATATTAAAAAGCGCGAAGTAATCATTCGCCAATCTTGTTTTAACTTACAATCAATCTTGTCAAACATAATTTTATGTCATCACTCACCAAAAAAAGTTTGTAATGGCAAATGAAAGTTTTGCTGTAATTAAGGGATGTACAATGAAATTTGTAGAAAAAATTACTAGCCGCTACTAAATTTTAGTAGACTTTTTATAAGGTGGAATTTAAAATTGTTTTGTTAAATCAGCAAAAAAAAAAAGATTACTAAATATTATTAGTTCAATCAAAATATATTATAATATATAAAAAATTAGTAAACGAAACTAAATTTTAGTAAATTGCTGTAAACTCAATGATATGTGATTGATTTATAGAAAAAAAAAAAAATAAAATACACAAATTAACTCAATTATTTTTAGATACACTTTATCATATTTTACAAATTTACAATTTTTTATCGAGCAACATTTTTAGATTTTATTTTTTTCAAAAAATATTTTAAACAAAATTAAAAAAAAAAAAATCAAAGGCCTAAGTAATACAGGTTGGTTGAAAAGTTCCTGCGCTCGAAACGAAAGAATACTGTTTTTGTTACGAAATATAGTTTTTTATTCAATATAATTTCCTAGAAGCTCAATACATTTGTTGCAATGATCTTCCAATAATTTTATCCCATCCTTATAATGGTTTTCCGGAAGCTCTGCAAAATAACCGTCTACGGCTGCTATGGCCTCTTCATTCGACGAAAAAGGCTTTCCACGAAGGAATTGTTTGAGATTTCTGAAGAGATAATGTCACTGGGAGCCAAACCTGGTGAATACGGTGAATGTTCAACCAATTCGTACTTTATTTCTTTGAATTTAGCCATCGTCAAAACACTTTTGTGAGCAGGTCTTTTCTCACGAATTTTTTCATCCAGCTGATCCAAAAGGTTGCAATAATATTCAGAGTTTATTGGTTTACCTTTCTGAAGATAATCAATCAACAAAATTCCTTTTGCATCCCAAAAAACTGATGCCATAACCTTCTTTGCTGATCGTTGTGACTTCACCTGCTTTGGAGCTGAACAACCAGCTTCAGTCCACTGTAAACGTTCTTGTTTCAATTTAGTATCATGGTGGTGGATCAAAGTCTCATCCATAGTTAAAAAACGACGCAAGAAGTCGGTTTATTCGGCTTAAAATGTTCCAAATTACGCTGAGAAATTTGTTTTCGATACAGTTTTTGTTGAATTGTTAATGTGTGCGGCACTAACTTTCCAAACAGTTTTTTCATACGTAATTCTTCATGTAAAATATGGAGTACTCGTTCGTCTGAGATGCCTATGGCATTAGCAATTTCACGCTTAGTCAAACTTGGATCTTCACTAACCATATTATGTACCTGCTCAATGATTTCTGCTGTGGTTGCAGTTTTTGGTCGTCCTTCGCGTGGATCGTCTTCAAGGCTGGTACGACCACGTTTAAATTCACCAGCCCAAAATTCAACGGAGCGTTTTGAAGGTGAGGACTCTTTATACACTTCTAACAATTTTTCATAAATTTCCTTTGCTTTTAAACCCTTCAAAACAAAGAATCTAATGACTGCACGATATTCAATTTTTTCCATATTAAAAAAAATAAATGACAAGTCAACTTCAAATGCCTTGTAAACAAAGAAAGAATTGACATAATGACTTGCAACTTTGCATGTGTTCTCAGGGCAGTTACACCAACTTGAAAAAAAAAAAGTTTGGAGCTAGCAGTGCCATCTCTTGGTGAGCGCAGGTACTTTTCAATCATCCTGTAGTAAAAATATAAACGAATTTATCATTTTGTTTTAATTTGCTAATTTTTCTTTGGAACAATATTTTTAGTAAATTTTTTGGATTTCAATATCAGCTTTTTTTAATATCTAATTTTTTAAAATAAGTAATTTATTTTTGCTAATTTAAGAAATCGGTTTTAAAAAATATGTAAAATGATTTCTGAACATGAACATTTCCTTCAATATCTACTTTTTTTAAAATCAGTAATTTTTTTTTGCTAAATTTAGCAAATCGGTTTTAAAAAATTTATAAATATTCTGTAAAAGTTCTGTAATTTGTAAAATATAAAAAGCAAAAAAAAAAATACTAAGTAATATTTTTTTTACCAAAAAATCACTACAAAAATAGTAAAGTGAGATTGAAAACCGTTTACAAATTGTTCTTCTAATTTTAATTTTTTAAGTGATATTGCCAACCCGTATTTTTGACTCACAAGGAAAGGATCTGATACTCTTAAATTTGAATAATCTGAGTACATTTAATAACTTTTAATAAAAGGTTTAAAGTTCCAAAATGGAAGAATTAGACTTGGTTGACATGTAGCTTCAACAAGACGGCACACGATACCATGAACTTATTGAGAGGCGAGTTTGGTGAGCAAATAATCTCAAATTTTGTAGCAGTCAATTGGCAGCCAAGATCATGCTATTTGACGCCACTAGACTATTTTTTTTGCGGGGATACGTGAAGTCTCTCGTGTATAGGGACAACTCAGCTACAATTCCAAGGCTAAATTGTGCCATCTGAATAAATCCTATATAACATGAATCGTCGTTTTGAATTAAAAAAAAAATAATTATACAACCTACACCCTTAAACTAAAAATAAAAATAATTTCAATACGTTTAAAAAACGGAACATGGAAAATATAAGCCGTTGAAATGGTGTCTGGTGTTTTACCACCAGAGTCACAGAGGGTTAAATATAAATTTAAAAAATTTTATGACGAAAATCTTTTGAAGTTAAATTGAAAAAGAAATTTGAAGATTTACTAATTTTTAACTCAAAATGTTATAAATTTCAATAAAATTAATTCTAAGCCAAACATTTTAAATATTTCTTTATAATTATTTTGAATATCTGCTCGGTATTGGAAGGTTTCACTGTATATATTATTAAATGAATCATTTTATTTATTTTTTGACTTTAGACTTGTGAAGAAATTTCTAGCAATAGAGATGAAAAACACCTGTAAATATCTCTATAGTAAACGATGTAAGCTATTTAGCGATGTTTCATTCTCTATCTCAAGCAGTGTTCTCTCGCATGTACACTCAGAATATTATGTAGTTAACTGTTTGTAGTTTAATAAAAAAGTTTTCAGTTACATTTAAAAATAAAGGAACATACATTTATTTTTCAAAGAAATATCTATATTAACTTTTTTATACATTTATTCGAAATAATTTACTATCAATTAACATTTTTTTTCAGTTTCATTTATTTTTTTCATTTGTTTGAAATTTTATAAAAATTTACCCACAAAACGGAAACTTGTGGTTTATTTGTGTCCGTAACAGTTATTACAAATTTATATTTTGTTTGCTGTCTGTTTCAAAAAAAAATATTCAAAAAATTTCAATTTGTTTTTTTATTTAAATTGGTTGTATATATACAAAATTTTTCAACACAAATTACAAGAACTTCATAAACACACATACATATACAAATGCATTGACACAAAAAGTGTTTAAAGCTTCATATGCATACATACATTTTGTATTGTACGAGTATATTAAAAAAAAAAAAAACAAAAAATACAAAAACGGAAATAATTTCAAATAAATGAAAAAAACATTTATTTTTTAAGGATTGGTGGGTAAAATTTTGACATTTATTTTAACTGATTATATCAGTTGTTTCTTACGGATGTGTCAGTTTATTAATTAACATTTAAAAATAAATAACAAATGGCATTTAATTTAAATGAAAATTAAGTAGACCGGTTTTTAAATGAAATATCATTTCTTTTAAATGATATTTTCAGTTATTTTAACTTACAAACTTCTTTAAGTGTAAATGTGCTTTTAGGAAAACTTTATCTCAATTTATTTTCCTTTGTCACATATTAGTTTGTTAGAAGTGTGATGTATAATTTAAATCTAAATAATTTTAATACCCAGATCTGATCTTACCCAGTAAAAAATGGTAATGGAAAAAATTAAGGTAATTCTTTACAAACTCGCTTATATGTGCTATGATTTTGTGAAAAATAAGCGCAATTTTTAGCATAAAAATTTTTAATTTCATGGCTTACAATAAGCACATTTATTTTATTTAATTTTTTTTACTTATTTATTTTATTATTAACATTTTCTTAGCGCATCGCCTGCTTACTCTTTACAAACAATTAAATTTTTAATCAATTACCAAGAACACCAAAACCTGTACTTGAGGTCAATGACTTTTGAAGCAAAAATTGGTCTTTTTGACACAAGAACATCAATATATCATATTTTAATATCTGATTGTAAATACTGAAGATATTAGGAAACATTTTAAAATGTGACTCCTACATTTAAAATAAAAAAATTTTAAAAACATTTTTAAAATAGTTGTGCTGGAATTATCGAAATATTTCCTTAGAAATCGTTTTATGATTTTTTGCGAGATTTAATTTTCTAACATTAGGCTGGCACATTAGGATGGTAGGAAATGAGATTTGGGGGGTAAGTACTAGAACGGGACACTTGAGTTCAATTGACCTTAGACCGAAAATATTGTTATCCCTGAATAAAAAAAATCTATATATCATACTTTAAGATCGGACTGTAAGTATTGAAGATATAACGAAAATCTTAAAAAGGCGACCTCTACGTTTGGTAAAAAAATATTTTTTTTATATTCGAAGGTGTACGGTAAACCTTTTTTTTTGCCTGTAAGGTAGTTCGCTCTCATGCTTTCAAAAACTAATAAATGTTTTACTGGGCATTGTTTTAAGCAGACAAACAAGAAAGGTTTAATAATAAGATATTGTTCGTTTTCCTGTAGTGTTACTGTACTTATCCTAATATACATACTATATTTAAAAATAATTGTTTGATATAATATTTATAACTTTTTTCCATTATAAATAAAAGCCAGTTTAACCACTGTGCTGTGAATTTTAATTACTTCAATCATTAACATAAAGATTTTTATAGCGGCATCGGTATTGTTTTTCAAGTTTACTAATATAATATAAAGATTTATTTTTAATAAAATTAATTTATTATAACATATAACTTAGTGGAAAGATACCTATCTATTGCTTTATAAAAAACAATAAACAATCTTTGTTTTTTCTTAAGCATAGTAAGTTGTTCAAGATCACATAAAAAAATATTAAAAAATTTAGTTGAATTGGAGCTGAAAATTGTGTTCAATTTGTTCTCACGTTAATTTCATATATAAGAAAAATAAATTATTGTGTTTTTTGTGATTTTGCCTTTCTTAAAATAATGTTTAGTTTCACATTTTAAATTATACTGTGATGTGAGGCCTTTAAATTTCAAGTGACATATTATCACGACAAAAACAGCTTGCTATGCTTAAAAGAAAACATAATAAATATAATAAAAAATATTTAGTTTTTGGTTTTTTAAGTATATTCAGTTTGTTAATCTACATCAGGGATGCTCATTTTATAGCACAATTGTGCTTCAGCTGCATCACACATATTATTAATAATTTAGTCGTCAATGAGACAGCGACAGATGCAAAAGCTTAGCAGATGTTTTGATATTTTTTATAAGTGCACTGAAATAAGTTATATGATAAAAAATACAGAGCTGTTCTCTTGCTTACTAACATAATTTACTTTAATTAATGTAATAGTATTAAGATGCTAGTCTATAAGGATAATATTGTATCCATCGACTTAAATAAATAAATATCTGCCAATCAATTTAGCGCACTTCTGATCTACATAACATAAAATATATTAAAAACTAAAGTTAGTGACTCACTAAGTCATCATCGCCCTGCCGAAGTTTATAACACTTGCAAGCAGTAAAGTTATAAAGCAGAAATTTGGCATGTAGGTTCCTCGACCGACATAAAAGTCTCCACTAAGACGACATTCTTCTCGATGGCCTGCGTTCCTTATATATACTCATAACTTACTTTTCGGATTTTCCGCCAGGAACGTCTTAAACATAAAAAGATTTTGAGATAGAAACATAGTATACAAAATACTTGGTACATGCACTCACCAAAAAAAAGTCTGTAATGGCAACTGAAAATTTTGTTGTTATTACGGGTATTTTGCTAAAATCATCAAAAAAAAATTTACTAAATATTATTAATATTAGTATCACGAAATTAGTATACAAAATTAGTAAGCGCTACTAAGTAGTAAGCGCTAAAAATTAACAATTAACTTAATTATTTTTAGATACACCAGTTACACTTAACATTTTAAGGTAATTTAAGTTTGTAAGTATAAGTTTTAATTATTAGAAATAAAAATTCCTTCAATATCCACTTTGTATATAATTAATAATGTTTTTTTTTTTGCTAATTTTAGTAAATTGGTTTTCAAAAATTTGAAAAACTATTTCTAAAATTAGTCAGAAAAGTTTGTAAATTTTCTGTAAAAATTCTGTAATTTGTAAAATGTAAATCAAATTTACTTAAAATATTTTTTTTTACTAAAAATCAGTACAAAAATAGTAAAGTCAAATAGTAAAGTAATTTTTCTAGTAATTTTTTTTCCTGAATGTGGAGTACTGGCTGATAAACTGATAAAGTACCCTGCGGGAAAAGGACCTATCCCGGGACACGTCAAGTGACCGGTTCATTGTGATAGGGATAGGTCACGGGACCCGTCAATTTAACATGGGCTTGTCCTAGGAGGGGGTCAATTGCCCTCTGTGTCATGTCACTGGATTGGTCTAAAAAACATGTCATGACTTTTAAACCGGTCACGTGGAACCGGTCCTCTTTTCACCTATCTCGTCATATGTATTTTCGGAACGGGACCAGTTTTCACCTACCACGGGGCAGGTCCCAATTCCCAACTGACCACTTTTTTTACCGCAGGGTATTTATTGGAATTATCTCCAGGAACGTGGTAAAAAAGGGCTTCAAAACCGCATTGGCTAGAAAGCCAATGCGGTTTTGAAGTATAGGCTCTGCAACTGAAAAGGTCCTTTTTGGAATTTTTATCAAGAACGTGGAAAAATACCCAGATAAAACTGATTCATTGTGACAACCGCATTTCTTGCCAACTGAATGGTTCGGTTGCTGCAACCGAATTATATGATCGTCACAACCAAATATATTCCCAATACAATGAAAAAATATAGTTTTAACTGAAATTATGTTGTATTACTTGAATTTCGGTCACCACAAACAAATATATCAGTAGCGCCAACCAAACCATTCGGTTGGCAAACAATTCGTCACAATAAACCTGTTTTCTCAGTGTAGGAATTCAATGCAGCTTTGATGAAAAATCTGAAATAGATTTGAATAAAGAACTAAATTCTGCAGTGTAAACATACACTAAAGCTAGATTTTTGAAAATGTTTGGGAGTTGAAGCAAATAGGGTAAAATTCCTTCCATCCCAAACCGCTAGAGGTAGATACGTGAAATTTTCCATACAAATTTTTGGGAAGGGATAAAAACGAAAAACCTCTCTTTAAGCGTTCTGGCTAAACTCCTCCCACTATAAATCTAATATTTAAAAGTATGTGTTCTCTGGGGTATTTGCTTATTCACTTAATCACAATTAGTTTTAAAACGGGAAAACTTTCACTTTATTTATCGAAATTTTAATTTGAAAGATACATTTAAAACTATCAATAAAAAAGTATCGAGCTTTAAAGTTTTAAAAACATAATAAAATTTAAGATATTCGCTTCAAATATTTACTCAAAATTCTTACTATTTTTACTACAATTGAAAGGTTTTTTTTTTAATTTGTATTGTATTGAATATGTCCAGCAGTAGTAAATGTAATAAATTGTAGTAAGTAAATATATTAATGAATTTGAATTTGGTAGAAAAATAAAGTTAATGCATTAATATTATATTTTTGAAAGTGATATACAACTTATAACTAATATAACCACTTTTACTACTAAAAAAACTAATTATGCATATACAAATATGGCCATCTAAGTAATTAATTTTTTTTGGTAGCTATAAGCAAACCATTAGCGTAAACTAGTTGTTTAGAATTTATTTTTATTCCTGTTTTCTTCTTAATTTAATTCAAATTAAAAATGCAGTTTTTAATTTATAAATTTTATGATTTAGTTATATTCTTTTTTCGTTTAACATTTGCCTTATTTTATAAATATTAAAATTAATTTTTTTAGAATCAAAAAATTATTTTTTAGTATACCAACCGGAGTTCCAGCCGCCACCGGAGCCACCTCCAGAGCTCCAGCCGCCACCATTACCACCACCATATCCACCACCATATCCTCCACCGTGAGTAGTGATGACTTTGTAAACATCGACATGAGCTCCGCCGTGACCCCCATGGTAATCTCCTCCATAACCACCTCCATGGCCACCGGAGTAGCCTCCTCCATAACCGCCACCATGTCCACCGGTATATATTACATTGTGACCGCCTCCATAGCCGCCTCCGTAGCCGCCTCCGTGACCTCCACCATAACCGCCATCGACATGTGCTGTAGTAGTAATGACCTTGTAAACATCAACATGCCCACCACCACCGTGACCACCGGAATATCCTCCACCGTAACCTCCACCGCCGCTGTAGCCTCCGCCGCCGCTGTAACCTCCACCGCCAATATAACCGCCACCGCCGCTATAACCTCCTCCGTATCCACCTCCTTTAATTCCACCTAATAGCCCCAAAATACCAGCATTTGCAGAGGCTACAAAACAGGCCAACGCCAAGACGGCAATAAAAGGCTGAAATAGTAAAATTAAAAAAAAAATCACATTATACACTCAAAACTTTTTAAATATCCTCTTCCAATTCTTACCTTCATTATGATTCTAGTTTTGTTCTAATATCAAAACTAATTTGAAACTTAATTCTGCAAGTCGTTTTATACATTCGTATACTATTAAATATTCCAGTCTTTCTTATTTTCTTCCTCAATTTGTTTGCAAATAATCAAAAAATTTTGTATTCTAGTTGCCGTCTTTTTAGCAATATTTTTTTTTTTTTTGCGATTAGAACAAGTTTTAAAATTCTAAATTTGTTTTTATCATATTGTCATGAGAATTTTTTCCAAAAAGTAATCTTTAACATAAACAAGATTTTATTAATACGATTATTTTTTTAACACATCATCAGATATTCAAATCCGTCTGTACATTTTAAATCATAAGGCCGGTTTATCTAAATGAAAAAGCCTTAGTTTTTTTTTTTGTTTTGCCATTTTCGTAAACAAAAAACCAGCAGTTGATTTTATTTTTTAATTTTATTTGTGTCTTTAAAATATAAGCATACTCCTAGGAGGAATTTACTTAAAACATAACAAATGTGTTATTTTCTAAACAGCCATATGCGTAGATTTTTTTTGTTCATTTTTATAACAGGGTAATTCCAGCTCAAACCGCACAGCATTCGGATATGACATCTCAGATTTTAATGAAATTCGCTACAAATATTTTAAATGGGTAGTGTTTATCAAATCATTAAGCTTTCGACATTAAACCCTTTCGGTTTTCGAAATATGACGTCATTAGGATTGGCAAAAACGTCAAAATATTGAAAAAGTGTCCATACAAAGTCGCCCCTAACTTCTAAACTATTCAACCGAAAATTTTTCTATTGGTGCCATTTTAAAGGTGAAAACATTACCTTCAAAATGGCGTCCTAAATTATTTCTATTAAAAGGTTAAAATATATACATAAATATTAGTATGTAAGTGTATAAAATGTTAGTGGCCAAAGTATATTGAATTTGGGATGAAAACAAAAGACTTAAGACACAAACATATATACATATTTTTTTATATACATATTTTGAAATATAAAGAGCACTAAGTAGACTTTTCGATATTTTAAAACAACCCGAAGAAAAAGGTTTATATAAAGGTTTATTGGTAGAATTATGTATAACATACTTATGTATCTGGCTTTATCTAACGATATATATTTATAACACATACGTCTTTTTAGAAAAATAAAAGCATTACATATCATAAATGTATATTATTATATATACTTGTTATACCTATAAGAGTAAAAAAATTATTAATCTGACACAATATATAATCATATCAAATTTGATAATCTTAAATATCTAGCTGATCATACTTGATCCAAAAAAAGGCAGATCAAATTAGATACAGCAATATATTTAGGGATTGAGTAAGATTTAAATTTCACCGAAAAATGTCACATCACATTCTATCAGACGAGATTCAACAAGAATATAATAACGGAATTTATTTTTTAAAAAACATAATATGAAATAAAAAATTCAGTTACTTTTAAGTAGTTCGCTATTTAGTCAAAGTATCAAAATTTTCAGAAAAGTTGTAAATAAAAATTCATCTTGAGTGAATTTCTTAAATCTAATTCTAATTTTTATGACGATTACGAATCTGTTATCAAAATGAAAAACAAATTTGTGGATTTTAAATTATTCGCAGTTTTTGAAAACTCAACAAAATTTGATTTTTTGTGCTATTTTCATAAATACCTTAAAACGTTATCATCGAAAAATCCAACTTCTTGTACTTTACCGAGATATAGGAACATTTCTTGATGAAAATCGAATTGAAATTTGATTTTATAATCGCAATGTAACGGGTTTTTTAACAGAGACGCTACAAAAGTAGAGCGACAGGGTCAGCAAACGACGCCATATTTCTTGCCGCTCTTTTGACATTTCTCTTCAGTAAGGTTTGCCAATTCATGACGGAAAAATATACGAGCCAAAAACGAGTCGAAATTATTAAAATTTACTACCGAAATTCGGAGTCAGTGGCCTCAACGTTAAGAGCGCTACGTCCAATTTATGGTCGTCATAATCGTCCTAGCAGATCAACAATTGAGCGTCTAGTGGAAAAATTTGAATCCACAGGCACAGTATAAAATGTTCCCGTGCCAGTGAGACAAAGAAGTGCCCGTAGTGTCGAGAATATTCCTGCTGCTGAGGCTTCACTTCACGTCGTTCTCAAGTGTTGGGCATCTCTGTGACGTCTTTGTTCCAAATTTTGAGAAAAGCTCTTGGCCTACATCCTTACAAGATCAAATTAATGCAATAACTTAAGCCGCTTGACCACCAGAAGCGTCGTATGTTCGTGAATTGGGCTGAGCAACAACTTGAAAATGATTCGGATTTTCATCGAAAAATCATCTTCAGCGATGAGGCTCATTTCTGGCTGAATGGCTTCGTCAATAAACAAAATATGCGTTATTGGTCAGACAGCAATCCACACGTACTCCATGAGTCATCATTGCATCCCGAAAAAATTACGGTTTGGTTCGGTTTATGGGCCGGCGGCGTCGTTGGGCCGTACTTCTTCCGAGATGATCAAGACCAGCACGTTACTGTGAATAGGAATCCCTACCGTTCAATAATAACCGAATATTTTTGGCCCCAGTTGGATGATATGGATTTGGAGGACATGTGGTTCCAACAGGACGGCGCCACAAGCCACACAGCGAATGTCACAATCAATTTATTGGAAACCAAGTTTGCAGAACGTGTTATCTCACGAAATTGTCCAGTCGATTGGCCGCCTCGGTCGTGCGATTTGACACCGTTAGACTATTCCCTGTGAGGCTACGTCAAGTCTATGGTCTATGCCAACAAGCCAGTGACGATTGATGAACTTCGTACGAATATCGAACGTGAAATTGCAGCAGTATCGGCCGATTTATGCTTGAAAGCCGTCGAAAATTGGGTTCAGCATCTGGACTTCTGCAAGCGTGCCCGTGGTGGCCATGCAAAAGAAATCGAGTTCCATAAATAATGACATCGAACGTACTTTTACAGGAATAAAGAATTTCATTGATATCCAAAACCGTTTTTGTTTTATTTAAAAAATCTTTTGTAGCACTCTTATTGAAAAACCCTTTACATCCAAAAATATATATGATTTGATGACTCGCGATCCCAATAATTATATTTAATTTTTTTCGACTTTGAAACAAGGTAGGCTTGTTAATTCGAACTTTTTTTGAGCCACCTTAATATAGTATAGTATATATATTAGTATACATATAAATATACTAAATTAAAAAAAAAAACTATCTCTTTTTTACAAGGTAGGCAACCAAAAACTTTTAAATACCGTTATCCCTTTCGAAACTCTTCCAATTTGATAACCCCCACCAAAACCGAAACTCTTGATTTCAAAAAAAAAAAACGATATTCCGCAAGATTTTCCCTTAATACCGGTATTGTTACGATATTTAATGGTAATTTAATATAATTTTTTTTTTGTTTTTAGAAAATTACATAAATTTTTGAATACAAAATATCAAAAACTTTCCATTTAACTTCATCAATTTTTTTCATTTAGAATTTGTCAGGTTCAAGATCATAATTAAATGTTGCTATGAAATAAAAACACTTAATTTCAATAAATATAAGAAGAAAATGGAAAAAATTGTGAGGATTAGCCCTAGAGGAAGTGCTACACTTTTGACCAGGTCTCCGTAAGCATCATTCTGAACTAGCTGTTACAGCAACTCATGGTTTAATAGTTTCTGTTTCTTCATGATACCAAAAACACCCACGGCACGACTGAGATGTGGATGGTGCAGCCGTCTTATTTCTTACTAATTACAATAATTAATTCGGTTTTCCCAGACACTTGCCCTGCATGTGGAGAGGATTCCTATAACACCATACCCCTCTTAAACTGCACGGCTAACTAAACTCATATAAGTATGAGCTTTATTTGGGCCCATTTCTTGTTCCTGAATAAATACTAGTTAGCAGATGAACAGGAATGGAATTAATAAATCTTATTTTTGCATACATTTTTATTTTTCCCGCTATTAGTGATTGATTATCAATTTTTAATAATAAAAATTCGTATTTCTTACTTGACGTAGTAGGATTATCCAATTTAAAATTGAGTTGGCAATATTGTGCTTTTTTTGGCAACAACACAAAATTAATTGTACCGGTATTCGGTTATACCCATACTGATGTGAATAAAATACCGTTATCAATACCAATACCGAAAAAAAAATCAATACCATCAATAGTTTCGATTGCCAACCTTGCTTTTTTATATAGCAAATCGTTTTTATTCCTTAACTGAAACCTGCAGAGCAAAAAAAAGAAAAAAACGATTTTTCTATGAAATTTTATTTAAAATCTTTAAATGGATTTTATTTCTAAACTAAGACCCACAGAAAACAAAAAGGAGATTAATTTGAAATCATATTTATTTTTGAACTAAAATTGATTTTTAAACAAAATTTTTTCTGAAATCTTTAAATGGATAGCTTAGAAATAGCTAAAGAGCAAAAAGAGCCTTACTTTGAAATCATCTGTATTTTCGAAATCGATTTTTATAGGAAATTTTATTTGATATTTTTAAATGGAGCTTAGTTTGAAGTTATCTTTATTTACGACCCAAAATCGATAGGAAATTTTATTTGAAATTTTTAAATGAAAGAAAAAGATGCTTATTTGAAATCATTCCCGAAATTCATTTTTATATAAAATTTTCTTTGCAATCATTAAATGGATTTTAAACCTAAACTAAGGCGAATAGAGAGAAAGGGAACTTAAATTGAAAACATACTTATTTTTAAATCAAAATTGATTTTTAAAAGCAAATTTATTTGAAATCTTTCAATCGATTTCTTTCCTTAACTACAGGGAGAAAATGAACTTGATTTTTAAGAATCCTTATTTTCTACGCAAAATCAATTTTTATGTATAAATTGAAATCATCTTTATTTCCAAACCAAATTAAAATTTTTACAAAATTTTATTTGATCTGAATTTGAAATCATCCCTATTTTCAAACAAAAATCTATTTTTACATTCAATTTTATTTGAAATCTTTAATTGAACTTTATTCCTAACCATTTTTATTTTCGACCCTAAATCTGTTTTTATATGAACGTTGTTTTGAAATCTTTAAATGGTTTAATTGAAATTCTTAAATAGTTGCTATCTACGGGAGGTAGATCTGAATTCGTACCATTTTTACTTAAATTTAATTTGGTTGGTCAACAAAATATATTTATGTTTGCGATTCGGAGTTTGATTTAAATTCATTTAAGCAAATAACGGGAAGGTAGCTTAAAATTTAACAACTTACTTAAAATTAACAACATTTCTTTATAACACTTTTATATAAGTTTTTTTTTTTTAATTAGTAAAGAACTCACTGATGACGCGTTTAGAGACCCGATTTAGTTGAGTACTAATAAAAACTTAATTATAAGCAGTGTTGCCACCGATATTGGTCACAAAAATCTTTAGAATCGTCAAAATAAAAATAATTTCTTTTCGATATTAGAACTCTAATATTAAAGGTTGGCAACCAATATCATTTTAATACTGTTATCCGTTTCAAAATACTATTCTTTCGCGTGTAAATATGCTTTAAAATAGACAAAATCCCAACAAATCCAATTTCTTCTCTAAAAAAATAATACTCTTGAATATTTTGATTTGCATAAAAACAAATTTTATAAAATTTTAACATAAAGCACAGTAAATTTTTTTTCACTCAAACTTAAATAGTCTCATAGTTTTATAAGGTGTTAGTTCACGGGCTATTTTAGTCTCGATTCGTAATTTAAATTTTAAAAATCAATATTATTTTATAAGAAAGATACAATTATAAATAATCCAAAATATCCCTTTTTCACTAGAAAAATAATAGTTTCGTATATTAAGTTTGCCTGTTAACAAATTGTATTACGTGGCGTTCATTATTTTTACTTGCTTAAAGAATAGTAGTTCAAAAATTTCACCCGAACTTTAAATACTTTAAATTATAATTTATGTTACGAAATTTAGAATTTCTTTATTTAAAAAAAATACAAAGCTAAAAAGTCACTTTTCACTGAAAAATTAATATTCTTGTGTATAAAATTTTCATGTCAAACTTATTATTATGAAAAAATTTTTTTTATATAAAGTATAACAGTTTTTGCAGGTGAAATCTAAACAAGTTACTATGCTTAAATAATAACAGATTTTTCACGTAAAACACAAACAATACGTTATGCTTTAACCGTTTCTTAAAGCTAATGATGTTTATCCATCTAGGTTTAATAATTTGAACCTTAGTAGATTTTTGTGTATGATAATTTAGCAGAGACAAATTTGTGTGTAAACTCTTTACTACACTATCTGATGCCGTTTCCAACCTTACTAGAGATCTGCGCCAAATGGCTCAAAACCGGCTAAGCCTAGCCGCTGCCAATTGTTAATAGCAGTTGGCGAAAATTTTACGGCTTAGAATCGGTTTGAAATAAGCCGCTCATTTTTTATTTTTATTTATTACTTTTAACTTCTTTAATATATAATTTTTTCATTCTCCTTCTTCTCCTTTATTTGGCAGTGTTGCCAACTAAGAGCTTTTCACCTAATTTTAATTAAGAAAGTAATTATTTTTTATTATTCAGTTTAATTTTTTCGACCTTTTTAATATAAATTTTTTTTGATAATATATTAGCTCAAGGTCAATTTTATAAAAAATATTTAAAAATAAATATTTTTTATAAAAATATTTATTTTTTTATCCAATATTTCGGTATCTCAATGGCTAGCTTCTTCAGGGAATTTTGTTTTTTTTTTAATTTTTTCAAGGTCAATTTTATAAAAATAAATATTTTTCCAATATTTAAAAATATCTCAATGGATAGCTTCTTCAGGGATTTTTGGTTTTTTTTAATTTTTCAAGGTTCAATTTTATAAAAATAAATATTTTTTAAATATTTAAAAATAAATATTTTAAATATTTTGACCTTGAAAAATTAAAAAAACCAAAAATCCCTGAAGAAGCTATCAATTGAGATAGCGAAATATTGAATAAAAAAAAATTAATATTTTTTATAAAACTGACCTTGAGCTTGAGTATTACGAGTATTATTAAATAGAAATTATTTTTTATTTTATAAAAAATAATCGCAATAAATCAACAAAAAACAAATCAGTTTTGCAATAGTAAAATAATAGTATTGTATATCATCAGCTAAATGCAAAAAGAGTGTTATTAAAAAAATGTTCAAAACCAATTTTATTGATGATTATGATTAATTTGACTAAACTACAATCCTGCACAAAACTTTATATGCCTGAACAAAATTTCAATCTGAAAATTTTCTAAATTTTAGGTGTTTTTTGGTTGCCCTGGAACTATTTTCATTGAACTATATTTCTCCACAAAGCTTTATTGTTTTATGATCAGATTTATTTATTAATTTGTTAAAATTTCAATTGGCGTTTTTGCAGAATAAACATGATAGTTACGCCCTTTTGCATTTAAGATGAATTTATTAAATTTGTGTAAAAACAAATTTTTATAAATTTGGATATAAAAAAAATATAAAAAAATTAGTTTCATGATAACATTTTTTATCCGAAAATTGTATACAATTTGTTTTCAAGCAAATTTAATATACAAGACTATTATAACCCGATGAAGAGGTGTCATTATTGCTATACTATGACTGTGTCTTTCTTATAAAATAAAAAATTGTTCAGTTTCGTAATTAAAATTATCATTCCAAGCATTTAAATTTTAAGTGAAAAATTTTAAAGTAAAAATTGTTAGTTGTTACATTTTTAGGCCTTTAAGCAGAGTAAATAATTTTTTTCCGTAAAAAAATTTCACTGAAACTTTAATGCCATCAAAACGGAAATTAAATTGTAAAACTGAAGAATTTTTTTTTTTTATGTTATAAGAAAACACAATCACAATAAACCCAAAATATCACAATTTCACTAGAAAAACAAGTAAGAGCGGCTAAATTCGGTTATGCCGAATCTTATATACCCTTCACAATGGTTTGAAAAAAACTGAAGTTTATATATGGACATATATGGAATAGACAGATTTATATGCGAGGAAATTAACCATTTAGTTTGGTAATAAAACTTGGACTCGGGAAGATTTATGGTTCCAGAAAATAGGTATTTTAAAAAAATTTATGTTTTGGGCATAACTTTTTTGTATCTGAACCGATAGTTCCGTGTTATACTAAAGATTTTCGATCTTTTGCTATATAAGACGTATCCATAGGTCATATTACAGCTCTAGAATAGTGTTTGTTGTTTGTGTATAAAAGGTGAAGAGGTGAAAGAAAAGAGTTTCAACAAATCATTAAAAGAAATCACTAGAACTGCATGTGTTTTATTTCTACAAAAACGTTTGACTTAGCTGGCAAATTTGCATTTGGGATTTTATTTCGCTTTTTTATTAAAAATATTTTTAATTTCTTTAGCTTAATTTTAAAAATTTGAAGGAAAATAGTTTAAAATTTTTTTTTATAAATTATTATAAGTTATGACCTAAAATAGTTTTTGTTTTTTGTTTGTATCAGAGGGTTTTTATAAAAATTTTGATGTTTTTAGCCTATTTATGGATTATTTAATTATTAATATAAAATTTCACTTAAATTAATTATTAAATGTTAAAAAAGCAACAAAAAAAATCTTAAGAAAATAAAAAAAATGTACAAAAACCCGCGACCCTTCCACCCGTGGTGAAGGGTATAAAAACATTTGTATTTTGTTTTTATCAGAGGGTTTTTATAAAAATTTTGATGTTTTTAGCCTATTTATGGATTATTTAATTATTAATAAAAAGTTTTATATAAATTAATTATTAAATGTTAAAAAAAAACAAAAATAAACAAAAAAAAAAGTCTTAAGAAAATAATAAAAAAATGTACAAAAAAAACAAGTGAATTGACCGGGATTCGAACCCGCGGCCTTAGAGAAAAAAAAGTATTTGTGACATAGCGTCTAGACAACTGAGCTATTGAAGCTCACACAAAATCATCGTCAATAGAGATACATATACAAAAGTCTTCGTTCTTTAGAGATTTGTTTAGTTTTTATTTAAATGACAAATCTTTGTATGTGTGTTGTTTGTGTATAAAAGGTGGAGATGAAAGAAAAGAATTTTAACACATGGATGTGTTTGTTATGCGTAAAATTCTACATCCATATTAAACAAAGGGATTTTACAGGAAAAATTAGAGGTAGTCCTGGTTTTTTCCTAATATCTCAGCCATTTATTAACCGATCTGACTGATTTTTAATAGCAAACAGAAATGGATCACATGTAACAGAAATAAAAAACAATCAAGTCCTCATCATGTCTGGGTTCTTCGGAAAAGCCATTTCAACACACAGGCGGACAGACGGACATCGTTAAATCAACTTCGCTCTTCATAAGGACCCAGAATATATATACTTTATAGGGTCTAAGATCAATATTGTAGAAATTACAAACGGAATGACAAACTTATATATACTCTTCCACCTGTGGTGAAGGGTATAATAATAGTGTTGTATACTAACTTTGCATGAGAACAAATTGTATTAAATTTTCACGTTGGAAATAATCTTTTTATATGGACTAAAACTGATTTCTACGTGAAACCCAAACTACTAACTGTGCTTTAAATTTCGAGATAAATAGCGGTCACTTTACCTGACATCTTTACAAGACATAAAACTCAACGTTGAAATAACAAAAATACTACATGCAAAACAATAAAGACAAAAATAAATTGTTGTGGCTTTGAATGTATTTTCTTGTTTTAATCTTGATGTTATATCTCGTGTAAACGTCAAGTAAGGAAAGAATTATACAAAACCATTTTTATTTTTTTTTTTTTAGATTTTTATTATTATTTTTTTTTTTGGTCAACAATAAAATAATATCTAACAACATCAACAACGTCTACACGTTGAAACTTATAAAACTAACAACAAAATTTCCGGTTAAAATACCAGATTATTTTTTGCAGTGAAGTGCAAGGAAGGACAGGAGAAAGGAAATATATCACAAAAGAATAAAGATTAGATTAATGGCATGAGGTTTTTGATTAGTGCCTAAGTTGAATTTTTTGTTAGCTCAAATTTACCAACCGGCACTACCTCCAGCGGACCAACCGCCATAACCAGCATCTCCACCAGCTTGGCTAATAACTTTGACAATTTTGACTTCACCACCGGAGTGACCTCCATGACCGCCACCATAAGAGTAGCCACCATCACCTCCATGTCCACCAACAAAACCGCCATCTTCATGGACTACTTTGATGATTTTTACATCACCACCGGATAAACCGCCATGACCGCCAGAGAAACCACCGTGACCGCCGGAATAACCACCGTGACCGCCGGAATAACCACCATGACCGCCAGCGCTACCTTGAGAGATGACTTTGACAATTTTTACTTCTTCAGCGCCGCCATGACCACCACCATATCCGCCATCAAAACCTCCTCCAAAGCCGCCGCCATAGCCGCCGTCAAAACCACCTCCATGACCATGATCATCATTTACAACAATAACCTGGGCACTGCTGCCGCCATGGCCGCCGCTGCTATAGCCGCCACCACCATGCCCGCCGCTGATATAACCGCCACTGCTATGGCCACCGCCGCCACTACTGTAACTGTAACCGCCAGAGCTGCCACCTCCAAGACCTAAAAATCCGGCTTGGGCCACAGCTACCAAAGCAAACAGGCAAACGAAAACCTTAAATAGAAAATTAACACACAATTAATCCAATTTATTCCAGGGCATTTGAATTCATTTATTTATTTATTTTTGTTTAACTCACCTTCATTTTGTTGTAAGTTTTGTTTAATTTAAAATCAAAAAGTGTAGACGATGCTAACCAAACTGTAGTACCAAACTGTGTTTAGATAACTAACGATATTTGCAAAATTTACCCCAACTTTTATACTACAAAAGTTCAGCATTAAACATTAACATTGTTTTACGATGAAGATTATGCAGAAAGATATATTGTAAACACCATCATCTTTAACAACAACATCATTGTCGTCGTTGTCGTCGTCGTCGTCATCATCATCGTCAATAAAATGGGCTAAACCAATGTGTTACAGCGCTAAAGTGAAGGTGACCCAAAAGAAAACGAAAGTCTATGATACAACATGAAACATATTTTTTTATGATAAAGAAATACTTCATCTTTATATGTATTTCAACAAAAAGGAAATCCCCAAATAAAATCTGACAGAATGCATAATAATAAGATATGCTGTCTTTTGCTGCTATATATATCACGCCTTACTTTAAAACTGGTTCCCTTATGGCAGAGAGGGAAGTTTTAAACCTCTAATGCACAGAGCCGCTTAGCAGTGGTGTTTAAATGCTTTTTTTTTTTGGTAAATTTTATATATTTTTTATAACTAAAACTATCTCGAAAACTACTTGTTTAATATCAATAGCACTGCGGAGCACTGGTTTTGGTGCTTTGGATTTGTGTTCCGAGCATTAGTGATTTGGGTATTGGAAGTTTAAAATGGTTCAAATCTTGTTTTTGAGTGGTCACGGTATTTTTTATTGGAATTAGAGACTTATGGGGACTTTTAGAAAAGTTTTCACATGAAAAATGCAACTATTCCTTGTTAAAAACAGGGTGAGTCACAAATTTGCTTAGTGATATGTGTGATATGTGATTCTGAATGGTTTGAGAAGCTGTGAATTGAAAATAACTGTCATCTGTGTTCATTGCTTTCCAATGAGTGAAAAGAAATATTTTTACCGCTTCGCAAACTGTTTAGAATTGGTACCCAGTAGGAGTGTTCTACAAACACACTCAGAAAAATAACGGTTTTTAATTCCGCTTTACAATTTTGGTACTAATTTATAGTAAAACGCTATTAATTGGTAAATTTTTGTGCTATTCACAATTTAAAAATTACAGAATATTTACAATTTTTTGTTGCTAATTTCAAAAATCATTTTACAAAATTTTGAAAAACGATATGCTGATATTAGCAAAAATGGATATTGAAGGATATTTTATTTCAACTTATTAAAACCTATGTTTACAAACTTAAATTAATATGCAAGCAGATGAAAATAAAGACAATCTTTTTTTTTTTATTTTTTTTATTTTTACTTAAGGACTACAACTAGTCAATATTGACTAACTAGCAGCTTAAATTTCATAATACAAAATATATTTATTTATTTATATATCAAATTAATTACAGCAGACGAAGTTTTTGACAAAAAGCTCTTACTGGTTGAAGCGCCATTTAAGGTCGTGGGGCTTGTAGCGGTTTAATCTTCTTGGCAATCCTGAGGTATTTAAGAGGGCCGAAATTTCATTATTTTGGTGTTGTAAAAGTTTAATTTCATGTGCTTTCATGTGCTTTCATGTGTTTAATTTCATTTGTATTTCAGAAGCAATTGTTTCTATTTTTAGATCACGATTAATATCGGTGTTTTTTACATACCATGGAGCTTTTACTAAATTTCGTAATACTTTATTTTAAAATCATTGTATGATTTCTATTACACTATTCTTCGCACATCCCCAGATCTGAATCTCATGATTTGATTATATATCATAATCTTCTATGTAACGATAAAGGCGATTTTCTGCCAATATGCCATCTATATTTTCTATATTTTATTTCAAGTTCTTCTTTTTTCTTCTTCACATGCTCTTTCCAATGTAATTTTGCATCGAGTGCCATTCCAAGGTACTTCGCTGGCTTTGCAAATGGAATTATTTCTTGGTCTATGTAAATTGGTTTGTAGACTTCAAGCTCTTTAATTTAATGCACCAATTTTTAGTCCATTGCTCTAATTCCAAAAGGGCAGATTGGAGTTTCGATGTAGATGTGGTAATGTTCTGTCCAATTGACAAAGGCAATCTGCTATAAAAAAATATAAAAAGTAAAAAAAAATTTTTGTAGGATGTGGTTGGAGGTATACATTTTTTACGCTAACAAAATATGTCATCGCTACCTGAATGCTTAGTGATCATGTCGTTTAGAAGATAGTTGCAAAACTGTTGAAGAACCATTAACTAATAAACTTTATCTTATCTGCTCACCGTAAGCAATAATTTTTGTGTGAATTGTCTATTCATTTGATTTTTTTTAAAGAATCAACAAAAGTAAAATTGATTATTTGAATACTACAGTGATTGAATAGTGGAAAATAATTCAGTCAACGAAAATGATCAGATTAAATATTTAATTTAACAATTTAGATTTTTAAAGGGATTAACCGAAATTTATTTCATAAAAAAATATGTGACTGCAACTGAACTTTGGATTTGGCATAATATTCGGTTGTAAAAATATACCATGTAGTCATTAAATAGAATTTTAATTTTTTATCTAGGGTTTTTAAACGCTTTAAAAATACTTAAAAAAAATTTGCCAAAGATTTTTTTAAAAATAATCTGCCAACTTAACATATTTTTGCCCTCCGCCGAAAATCTCTTTTTTCCTTAAAAATTAAAAGTTTGTAAATTATAAATGTACTCGTATGTTTTATGTGAGCTCTATGTTCAAGCCATGTGGTTTAGAATTGTATAAATTTTGTAAAAATATCATTTGATTTGGAAGAAAACGTTTGCTAAATTTCACTTTCATACGAAATTGTATAAATCCATTGACTAAAAATGTTGAAATAAGGGGTCGATAGTAAAGATATTTATCACAACCGACTAAGGGCCAAAAATAGGACATTCACTTAAGCCCGAAAGTTGGCTTGTTGAGTAAAAAATACTCTTCTGCAAGAAAAAAAAAATACCACAGATTATAATAAAACAAACTTAACGCAGTGATCGAGAAAAGCTGTAAGTATTTTCGTACTCTATGGACTGCAACAAAACAGAATTACAACATGAGAACCCCCGCATATTTTTGTGTAGCACAGTGTAATAGTCGCTGGGTCCAGATCTGGTGAATACGGGGGTGGGGAAGTAATTCGTAATGTAAAGACTTTAAGTTTTCTGAAACCAAAGCAAATAAATGCGCCGGTGCATTGTCATGATGGCATATGATTTTTTTCTTATTTAAGTGGGCGAATTTTCTTCTTAATTTCTTCATCCAATTTTTCCAATTTTTTACTTTCTCCAAGTAATCAATAAATATTACAACACGTGCATTCCAAAAAACACTGGCCATTACCTTTCCAGCCAATTATTAAGTCTTTGACTGCTTTGGTCAGTTCTCCCACGCTTTTAACCACTCTCCAGACTGTCTATTGGACTCCGGTGTATAATAATGAATTTGCGTTGCATCCATTGTTATAAATCAACGTAAAAATTCGGTTAAATTTACTCAAACATTTTCAAGATTGATCACGTTTCAGTTTTTGTTCAGCTTTTAATAATGCGGCATCCATCGAGCAGAAAGGCTTTTGATATTTAAATGATCATGCAATATAGGAAAAACTCGCTCTGTTGATATCTTTATGACGCCAGAAATCTCACTCACTTCAATATTTCGATCATCCAATCTTACGACCACGTTTAAATTCGGAATACCACCTTTTAATCATTTAGTATGACGACGAAGATTTACCATAATGTTTATCAATCCATTATTTGGCTTGGACAGTATTTTTCCCACTAAAAAACAATCCATTTTTTAAACTTTAAAGAAGCATCATTTTTGTAAAGATTACTTTTTTTATAATTATTGAAATGTCATAAAATTTTGACACAATTTTTCTAACATTTAGCCCTACTAAATAAACAAAAAATATTGTCACTTTTAACGCCATCTCTATGTGAGGCCACGTACTTTCCAATCCATCTAGTATACTCTGCCAACGTATAAATCTTTTTCTATTTTAATTCTTTGAATTTAAAATTTTTCTAATGTTTAATAGCGGTTACTAATTTTCGTGCTGTTTCCATTTTACTAATGCATATACAAATTTGTTTCTCATTTTAGCAGATCGATTTTAAATTGCAGTTTACGCTTATTAATTTTTTATACTAATTTTATTATACTAATATTAATATCATTTACTAATTTTTTTTTGCTGATTTGAGCAAACCGATTTTAAATTCCACTTCACAAAAGCTTTACTCAAAATTTAGTTCAGCCTATTAATTTTCTCTACTAATTTCCTATAGTTAGTTACAAATGTTAAAATTTTTATTGCAATAATAAGATAGAGCATTGCAGGGTTAATTAAACACAAGCAAATAATGTTGCCAGAAAATTTTTTTCACCCATATTTTTAAAATAAAAAAACTCGCTAAAATTTTAAAATCGTAAGTGCAGTAGGTGTTAAGTGGTTTTTTAAGAAACATGTTGAACTTAATTAATAATAAAATTGTTAAATCAGTTTCATAAATATTATATCTTCAATTATAAATATGAAGATGTATTTCATAAAAATTTATGACAAATGCTTTATGAATCTACATCATTTCATATAAAAAAAAAAATAATAAAAAACCCTTACAAATTATTTATATCGGTTGCAAAAAGTTTGCTTATATGTATTTATATTTACTTACATAATTTCAAAAAAGCAGTAATATAAAAAAATTCATAATCTTGAGGAAACTTCTTCATAAATATGAATAGAAAACTTCTTCAAAAATAATGATACAAGATTTTTATAAATATTGATGAAACTTGTCCATAAATATTGAGGAAATTTTTTCATAAATATTGATACAACTAAAAAAAAACTTCATTATCAAAAATAATTTCATAAATCTTACTTAATATTTTGTGAAAACACTTCATTATATTTAAGAAAGTTTTCATAAATATAAAGAAATATGACATCAATTTACATCTTGATGAAACATGTTCATTGCATTTTTAAATTAAAATAGTAACGAAGACAAAAGCAAATTGTGATAATAAATAATTAGTTGTTGGTTTTGTTTTTTTTCCTTGATATTTAAAGATTTTAATAACGCTCCTCCTAGACAAAAAATCTAACAAGAAATTCTCAAAACGTCGTCCCCTGATGATTTCCTTAGGAAAGAATGAATCCAGATAGACCCCAGCATACAACAAATTATTTTCAAAATTTTTTAAATAAGTTTTATAGGATTTTCAAATTTAATTACTTTAATGCAACATTATTTTTCCGATAAAAGTAAATTTAAAATAAAATGTTAACGAATTGTAATATATTTTTAAATTAAATTAACAAATTCCCATTTTTTTTGCAGATATCCCCTTATCTGGCAACAATATATTCAATTATGCACTTCCAAAAAGTATGAGATAATATTGGTAAAATCAAATTTTACCGGTAACAATTTTGCATAAACTTCTTGTAAACCAGTTTTAGTAGTTTTTTTTTTATTATTACTTTGGACAGCAATGAAGATATACCAACCTCATCTTCAGCAAAGTAAATCGCCTGAAGCATGTGCCTTAAGAGGTGATTTTGTTTTTGTAATAGCTGTGATTGACCTCTTATATGGGCTGCGAAAAAGGTGTTCACTTTCATTCAAAATGAAATATATTTATGTGCATAATAATCATTAGCAATTTTCGCCACGGATATTGTTGTATCATGTTGTCTATCTGTTAGTTGGTCAGTAGTTTTTGTTGGTATGTGTTATAATGCGGGGTGTTTAATCAATTTGGTTACATCTCTGTGGCTTCTTTTTATGAGAGCAGGTATATGTTGGTATTTTGGTGTTGACAATGTTTTTTAGGCACATTTTTAAATCTCTTAGTTTAAAATTGATCAGACTTTTGAGGTAAAAAGATTTTATATTACCTGCCTTAATTAAAATTTTAATGATTTATTAATAATTATGTATTTGGGAATAAAACAAAATTAAGTGTTTATAAAATTGGTAAAAAAATAATTATGAGGTTTATATTTAGTTTTATTGCGAATTTGGAACACATAATAAAATACAAAAACGAAAATAATATAAAAATATATGAGCGGCCCGGTAGGCTAGTTGGTAGCGTGCTAGCTTATCAGTGCGGGGGTCGTCGGTTCAATTCCCACCAGAGGCTCTGGTCTGTTTTCGCTACAACGAGCCGAAGGCCTTTGTTGCTAGTGCTCGGTTAGGGAATTAACATATAATTTGTAATTATATGATTAATAAATAAAAAAAAAAAAAAAAAAAATATAAAAATATTTTTCGCTCCAGCGAAGATGTGTATGTATGTTTTATGCAGTAGGGCACAAAAATTAATAACACACATGTTACTACTTCTTGCTAATATGGTCGTAATTTCAATCAATAGATACCTAGCAGGGGTTTTTGTTTGTCTACACGGTATGTATATTAGCATTGATAGCTACCTAAGTAGTGGATGAAATTACTGACATTACAAGCTTAGGCCGACAAATATTAGACTATGATACCAGACTGACACCGAAACTGACATTAAAAAACTATAAAAAAAAAAATTTTTAAAAAATGTGTGTGAATATATTGATTTTTTTTCAGATAGCTTAATTTTAAAAATTTCTTGTGAACGCGTTCTTACCTTGGAGTACTTTACTGCACTGAAATTTAAACGGACAATATAATGTCGTTAAGAAATGAGCTACATTAAAAATTACATAAGCATTTAAAAGGGAAAGTATTGCAGATGCCACCTCGCTTCATTTTTCATTTCTCTTATATCACCTTCCCAAAGTAAGCAACACATTAATAACTAGAAGTGACATTTATCTAAAAAAATACTAAACATTACGAAAAACTACATTGTTTGCGTTTATAAATTCTGAAAACCTGTCCAAATTCGGGTTCAGCGTTTATTTGTATAGAGAAAAATAATAAGCTTGTTCGTTAGTCATCTTCTCTTAATTGATGTTAATATAATTATGCAAATTATTAGATTGTGTTTCAGATCTCTAATTTGACATATACACTCAAAAAGTGTATAGTTTAAATTAACTGAAAATGTTATTTAAATTAAATGAAAAATTACACAGGAAAATAAAAATTAATTTTCATTTATTTTCAATATCCATTAATAATAAATGATTTTTCATTTATTTCAACTGTTAACAAACTAACCAAAAATCCGTAAAAACAAATGACATTTTCCTTATTTATTGCTTTTAACTGTTAAATAATTAACAAAAAAATATGATTTTTTGTTTATTTCGTTTTTTAAATGTTATAAAAATTATAACAGATTATAACCTATATAAAAATTCCAGACAATAAACGATAACCAAATATAAAAACTATTTATTTAACTAATCATTTTAAATCAAAATATTAACTCTAGCAGAAAATTCCTATTTAAATGTAATTTATTCTTTAAATAAATGTAAAAAAGGTAGAAAAATATATTTCTTTATTTTCTTAACTGTTTAAACAAATGTACGGATAACTTTTTAAATAAATTACAGTCAGTGATTATAAAAATATTTTGAGTGTAGTAATTAAGCAATCTGTCATAAAACAAAATACTAAATTTGAATAAAAGTTTCATTGAAAATTTGCAATAAATTTAAATAACAATATGATGACAATAAAAAAAAGCTAAAAAAAGATTAAAGTCGGTCATGCCGACTATACCCTACACCAAGTATAATTTGGGTCAAATTTCGGAAATCGGTCTTAATTGCTAGTTTAAGCAAATCCCAGTAAGATGGGTTTATATAGGGATTTTCGGATTCTGGTCCGATTTTCTTCTATTTAGATTCTTACCAAATTCAATAGGGTGCATTCATGGGTCAGTAAAAACTTATAATTCAAATATTGTTATATGTACGACCTCCAGTTTGATTTCAATGTTTACATGGACTTACTGTCACACAGACTCGTTTTATTGAATCTAAAAGTGCTTCTTATCTCCAGTTTGATTTCAATGTTTACATGATCTCACTGCCACACAGTCTCGTTTTATCGAATCTAAAAGTGATTCTGAATCAATTTGTACACTATAACATGGCTTGAAGTTTGATATATGGGGTAGTTACAAACATCAGCAAAAACTCATTATACCCTGTAGGGTATTAAACAAGCTTGTCGCCTTTTGTATACATTTATTGTTTGAATATATGAACAAGCACATCAAATGGTAAAAAGTTGTGTAGGCCAAATTGATATAGATAATAGACAAATTGATGAAACCATATTTTATTAATACCATTTAAATTGTTAAAAATATTAAATGTTTATTAACCGTAGCAACCTTGATCTATACTTTACTTATATGTAATAAAAATGTAGTAGTTTATTCCAATAGACTTCTTTCTATAAGTTGGACAATAAATTAAAATATTTATTGCAGATACGTAACTAATCTAAAAAATTTCTGGAGTTAAACAAATATTGTAGACCATTAGAATATTGTTATTTTGAGATATGTTAGCCGGTTTTATTAAAATTTGCTGGGTAACATTTTTAAAGAGGTAACTTATACACAATTTTTATGAACCCAGCAAAAATGAAGCTGCCAAAGAAGCAATAAAAGCAAAGGCATCACTTCTTTTCTAATGGTTTCATCGATGAATTTAACATTAGCGTGTCACTGGATGGAAGTATACAAATGTAGCTACTAGCATTACTCATACTTTACTCTAAGGAAGCAATGATAATACAATGATTAGATATTCTGATGCATGAGTGGAAAATGTAGTGTTTAGTTTTGATAAAAATTTTATTCATAAGAATGCAGAAAAATATGTTTAAAGAAGCTAAATTTATGCATTGATATACAAATACTCTTTATTAAAACAAATACATAAATAATTCTGCATTAGTGAAAAAGCATTTTTGACACATTTTTCAAAAATTTTAATGAATTTTTAGACAAATTTTAAAATATTTTTTGATAATTTAAAAACTGGTTGTACAATTTTAAAACATTTTTAGACAATTTTAAAATATTTTTGAACAATTTTAAATAATTTTTGCACAATTTTTAAAAATTTTTGGGCAATTTAAAATAATTTTTACACAATTTGAAAATTATTTTGATAAATTCTGAATTAAAACTGGAAATCATGTGGTGTTAAATAATAAACATAATGCACAGATTGTGTCATCATAAATATTTAAGGCTGTAAAAATGCAAATGACAGGCTAGTTAGTTTCAATTAAAGGTTAAAAAAATCTTTTTTACTTGATATCTCAAAACTTTTATAAAAATTGCAAAACTGCATAAATTCTAACCCTCATGAAATTTTAAACTAAAATATAAAAAATGATTTAATAAAAAAATTAAAAAAGTTCATCAGAACTATTTTTTCAATTTAAATAAATGCTTTAGATTCAAAAAATATACGATGTACTATAACTTATGCTTTAGAAGTAATGAAGAATGATTTTTTAAGATATGCATTGGCTTTATTTCCAGATCACTGCATTTGAAATATGAACTCATGAATTCTTTTGGAAGTGCCTTAGAATAACACCAAAAAATCATAACAGAATGTCAACTGAAGTTTAGGAAGCAATGATAAAAGTTATAGTCACAGAATGACTACCATTTTTTTGCTGGGAAGTTATAGGAGATTTATAAAACAAATTTTGGAAAACAATACAGATAACGACCTATAGCTAATAGAAGACTGAAGCTTAAAAACACCATTACTACCACATTTTCGTCGAAATTTCAAAAAGTATCAGTGATTTCAGTCTAGAAAATACGAACAGCAAAGCGTTGATCCAGTGCTTTTAATGATGATGCCAGCGTTGTCAGAACGAAAGATTTTGAAAATTATAGTGTTGTATCAACCCCAAAATAATATCTTCTAAAACGTTGGCGAAGTACTGGTATTTTTTCAAACAAAAAAAATACTTGAATAACAAATAAAAAGTTACAAACACAGAGAAAACAGATTCTTGCTGACAACCGAATTTGTAGCCAATCGAATGATTCGATTGTGATACTCGAATTTTTCGGTTGTGGTAACTGAATTTTTCGATTGTAACAACACAAAACCAATTGAGATATGATTAATTTGACTGTCTCAACAAAATTTCGTTTGCCTCAAAAATAATTCGGTATTAGCAATTAAATAATTGGGTTTCTGCAACTGAACCGTTCGATTGGCAATAAATACAGTTGTCAATACGAATGCAGTTGTCAGTACGAGTTTTTGGGTGAACAAGCTGTTTGAATTATCAACATTCCATAAATGGTTGTAAATTTTGTTAAACGGATACTGCACTCAGAATATTATGTAGTTAACTGTTTGTAGTTTAATAAAAAAGTTTTCCGTTACATTTAAAAATAAAGGAACATACATTTATCTTTTAAAGAAACAACTATATTAACTTTTTTATACATTTATTCGAAATAATTCACTATCATTTACCGATTTTTTTCAGTTTCATTTATTTTTTTCATTTGTTTGAAATTTAATACAAATTTACCCACAAAACGGAAACTTGTGGTTTATTTGTGTCCGTAACAGTTATTACAAATTTAAATTTTGTTTGCTGTCTGTTTCAAAAAAAAATATTCAAAAAATTTCAATTTGTTTTTTTATTTAAATTGGTTGTATATATACAAAATTTTTCAATACAATTTACAAGAACTTCATAGACACACATACATATGCAAATACATTCACACAAAAAGTGTTTATAGCTTCATATGCATACATACATTTTGTATTGTACGAGTATATTAAAAAAAAAAAAAAATACAAAAACGGAAATAATTTCAAATAAATGAAAAAAACATTTATTTTTTAAGGATTGGTAGGTAAAATTTAGACATTTATTTTAACTGATTATATCATTTGTTTCTTACGGATGTGTCAGTTGATTAATCAACATTTAAAAATAAATAACAAATGGCATTTAATTTAAATGAAAATTAAGTAGACCGGTTTTTAAATGAAATATGATTTCTTTTAAATGATATTTTCAGTTATTTTAACTTACAAACTTTTTTAACTGTGAAAATAATTTTTTTTCATTGGAAAATGTTTGTAAACATGTGCGTTTTTACTTCGAACCCTATTAATGCTGTGAACTGCATTGGCAAAAGAAAGTTAAATTAGCGGGAAAGAGGGAGTATTATCTGCGGACATTTGACTTACATTTTACTAAGTTATTAGTGACAGGAAAGACCTGCGCGGGGAGTTTATTCCACATATAGATATTACGACTAAAGATCGAATTTCCCCTGTAATGCATTGCCCGATCCACTGGTTAAGCGACAACAAACGGATCTTCACTATTAGATAAGCAAATATTTTGGATAAAAACCTGGGTATAAGTTCACTTATCTCGGCAGTACACCTCCCATGGTAATATAGATAAAGAGTGTAACTCAATCCATGCTCCAACGATGCTCCAATGAGTCAATAGAGCTAGATACCCTACTGTCTATGTTTAAACGATAATTTTAAAATTTATCATTATTAAAATTTATTTCTGGTCATTCTTCTGAGGGGCCGCGGTTTCAAGAAAATCATATAAAAAAATCATCTGATCGTTATAAGTTTATATGCAGTGTTAAATTGATTATGCAACCATGTCAAAAAAAGTATTAATATAATTTGTTTGCTCAGGCACTAAAGATTGTATTTTATGTATGTTTACTACAAAATATGTATTAAAAATCGAAGTAATATGCATAAAAAAATGTTTGTGGTGAAAAACCTTTTTGGCGGTGAAGTAAAAAAAAAAAAAATTGTTGATTTAAATGCAAACTGTAATATTTAGTGTAAAGAGTACCGTAGAGAGTCTTTACTCTCCAATGTCTCCTTTCTATATTAACGACCCAATTTTTTTTTGGTATTTACATTTTACTTTTATAGAAACCAATAAAAAGAAATACATATTTTAATAAAAATTTAGAAACGAACATACTAACATGGTTTATAAATGGTGGTTAAATTTTAAGGGCCAATGTTGAATGTGAACCACACCTAAACGCAGGTTTTTTCTGCATTTCGTTTGACATTTCTCAATTTCAGATTAACTCAATTTGAACCATGGAAAGATACACAATCGAGCAACGCGTTAAAGTTATTCAGGCTTATTATGAAAATGGGCGTTCAAATCAAAATGCACTTTGTAATTTTTTCGGTCAGCATAATCGGGATAATTGTGCACATATTTCTGCAAATCGGGTCAGTTCGTTCTGCAGAAAACATTGCTGTTGTTCGCGATAGTGTGGCAGAATAGCCGTAAATCTCGACTCGCCGTCGGTGTTCGCTATCGCGATATCATAACGGAATTCTTGAAGCCAGAAATTGAGGGTATGGATGTGCACGATATGTGGTTTCAACAGAATGGTGTCACTTGCCACACAGCTAATGAAACAATGGCTCTTTTGCGCGACAAATTCTATGGCCGTGTTATCTCACGTGGGGGCGATGTAAATTGACCGCCATGATCATGTGATTTGACACCGTTGGACTTCTTTCTTTGGGGTTATTTGAAAGAAAAGGTGTACGTCGATAAGCCAGCAACAATTCAAGAGTTAAGGATGAGATAATTCGGCACATTAACGGTATAGAATCTCAATTTTGCCTCAGCGTCATCGAAAATTTGGACCATCGGATGGAGGTGTGCTGCCGAAGTCGCGGCGGCCATTTGGCCGATATTTTATTCCATACATAATTGAATCATACCATATTATCATAATAAAAAGAAATGACAATAATTTCCTACATAATTTGTGTTTTTATTCAAAATCAACATTGGCTCTTAAAATTTAACGATCCTTTAGTACGTTATTCAATCGCGTGTATACAAAGAGAACATAAGAACCATAGAATATCGTATGCTAATTTTACTCATCATATATTTTTTTGTTTACAAAAAACTTTTAAAATGCGGGAATTGTAAAGATATTAGAAAGTACAAGAGAATCAAATAAAACAGTTTGAAAATAAAATAGATACTATTTCACAACCGCAACGCTCGGCGCGTTTGAATTGTCAATTTGTATGCGGAAATACATTACGTTGTTTTTCTGGGCCGACACTAAATCGCAGAGAATACATCGATATATGTTCTAAAATCATTCGAAATAAACACAATTATTGATCCAAAAAGCTATTCTAGTAAACAGCTTGATGTGGGTAAGTAAAAGCGGCTGCTAACTATTAATTTTTAATAGCAATGGAAAAAAAACATTTAAAACTCCTTTAACTATAACAGATATTGCAAATATTTAAAATAACCACCATTAAATTACCCAGCAAAACCACACATTACCAAATAATGTGTAAAGTAATGTGTAGCCATAGGGGCTCATGTATTACTTTACACCTTACTTCACTGATGAATTTTACAGGCGATGAGCCTCAAATTAATGTATAGACCCATTACTATATGGGTGATAATGTAAGGGGTTACTTATATGGTTACGAGAATGGAAAAAGTAATGTGCCTAAAAACAGATTTTCAAAAGGAGGAATTTTTATAAAAGAAAACTATTACAAATATTTTAAATGTTATTAAAAATAATATGGTCATAATGGGAATAGAACCTGGGAAGTCTGGTTGCCTGACTAGAACTCTACCCACTGAGCTATCGAAGCATATGATTGCTTTAAACCTAAATGAATTGTTGCTCTTCGTTTTTTCGCTAGTGTTGTCAAAACAAACATATATTACACTTTATCTTACAAAAAAACACAAAGTAATGTATCTAAAAATACATTTTCAAAAATATTTCAATTATTACTTTTCATTTATAAATAATATATTAAGTACATTTATAAATCATATATTAAGTAATCAGTAACTTATTACTTTATGCTTGCAAATAATGAAAAAGCTATCATTACAAGGTAACGCATGAGAATATTGCACCCATTATATAATAACTCCCAATTAGAAATGAAATAATCTGAAAAAAATTTTTAAGTTTATATCCATGTGTGATTTTCCTTTGCCGTCATTTTTTAAATTTATTTTCGATATAAAACATTAAACAATTTTTATTTTTTTTGAGTTAAGCAAAACTTAATAATGACATGTTATCTAGTAAGTACTTATCTCGATGGTCGTGCCGCTGTTATGTCCTTGTTATTATGGGTTTTGTAATAGAAAAGTAACATACCAGCAAAAACATGGTAACAACTAGTTACCAGCCTATTTATTCGCTTAATTACGATGTACCAAAAGTAATGAGTAGTCATTACTTTCTCACTTACAAAAAACACAAAATAATGGGTTTTCATTACCCTCTGACTTACAAATAGCCAAAAAATAATGACATCGCGAACAAAAGTAATTAAGCGAGTATATAGGCTGGTAAGTAGTTGATACCATGTTTTTGATGGGATGTTTTCTTATTACAAAGCTTATTACTGATAATAGAAGGTTTTGCTGGGATTTTTTTAGCAAAATATGTAAAATTATGCACTTATTAACAAATTATGCATTCACTACAAAAAGGCAAATTTATTAATTCGGCAATAAACATGAATTGTAAGAATTTCCTTGCCCTGCTGCTCCAAAGCAATATAATAAATGTTAAACAGAAAAAAAAAACTCAAGAAATCAAAGCCAATAACTTACAACATTAATCTCAGGTATTTTAAATTTGATTAGTTATGATAACCGGAAAATAATAATAACAAATATGAACAAAATTTTCCTGTATGTTACAAGCAAAGAGTTTATTAGTTCATATCCAGACACAATTTTCCTAGAGCCCCATTGAGTTTTTTTGTCAAAAAAAAGAAAGGTTTCCATTAAATGACTTTATAAATGATAGTAAATGCTTAATCATTTCAACCCATACATCATTGGTCACTTGAAAACATTTCATGTTAAGATGACTTTGTTGATTATATATATTTTTTTTAATTTACTCGAAGTGGTAAAAATTTTATGGTTTATTGTTGTTAGCATGTCTTTCAGTTTCTGTGTTATACTTGTTTTAATCGTTCATCATTCGCCATATATTAGGTAATTTTGTTTAAAAACATTTATTTTGCTATTTTATTTCCCTTAATTATATGTTGTTTTTGATTTAAACACAAAAATTGTTTATACTTATGTTAATTTGTTGCAGTATTTTGATTGGAAAGCATATTTTGTAATAAGCATATTTTGTGGTAAGTAAGTTAAGGCGAACTCTTGACTTTGATCTATCACATGTTTTTTGAGTTAAAAATAAGACATAATATTCATATGCGGTTCAGCCGTGTGCTACGAACACCCGGAGGCAGGGCTTAAACAATTTTTAACCAACCCTCCCATCACTTCCTCCGGATGGTCACAAAAAATTAAAAATTTGTATTATTTTTACTGAATTTGGATACTGGACGTCTTATAAACCTCCTGCACCAAAATTAAACATCAAATTCGAAAAAATATTCTTGAAGGGAATTCGGTTAACTCAATAACAATTTTTGGGCTACCTTTAAAGCCGGCTGTCTTCGGGGCTGGGGTGTGTTCTTGCCCCCTCGCTAACAAAAGTATAAAAATATAGCAATAAAAAGAAACAAAAGATAAAAGAAAAATGGTGAAAAGAATACAGAGAAGGGAAGTTCATGATTGTAGGGGGTAACTTTAAGTGTTGGAGCTACCCTGAGCTTTACCCGCCCTACCTTGCCCAATTAGAATAATTCAATAAAGAATTTATAATGAATTGAAAAAAATAATATTATATTAATAAGAAAACAAAGCCAATTGATTAAAAATTATTTATAAATTAAAATTTAATTAAAATATGGAAAGTAGTTATTAAACTATTATTAAAAATTTATATTATAGAAGATAACAATATGTAATGGCTATATAAAATAAATATGGCAACTCCTAATGCCGCAAATATAAAAGTGAATTTTCATGAAAGCAAGTATCTACAAGATACTTCAATTAAATGGTGTTTAAAGTGTCAGTGTTGGTAAATGATATTGAAATAAAATTAACATCGCTAACATATATGCAACCAAAATCTCTCGCTAATACTATATGCTGAAAACAACTCCTTATTTGTGAAAAAAGAAAACTCCTATCCCCAAACTCGCAATTTGTTTAATTAAAATTTTCACACAAACAAATTTTGCGTATTCAACAAAGTATTAGAATTTTCTCTCAAGGCCACCCGGATTTAAAATTTACAAAACAAGAGAATAGAGTTGGTTGGTAAAATTTGTTATTGTTTAATTCAGCCATTAGTATCAAAAATATTTTTTAGTTAAAAATCATGCTCACAGTTCCCTGAGGGAAAAAAGAAGTCGGTTGGGAACTGGGACCTGTTTCGTGATAGGTGGAAAAAGGACCAGTTCCGAAAATACATATCACGAGATAGGTGAAAAGAGGACTTGTTCGTAAAGTATCCCGCGGGAAAAAAGGCGTGAATTAAGAATTGTAGTAGGTGAAACGAGATCTATTTCTATAGTACCTATCACGTAATCGGTATAAAAGTCTCTGTAACGTGTTTTGGTCTGAAATTACTAGTCCCGAGATAGGTGAAAACAGTAACGCTTCTAAAAAACTGACCACATGATTGTCTCTATCACATGATCAGTTTGAAAGCACGAGTCCTGTGATGTGTTCTTTGGGGTTAGTTGTGTGGCATGTTCTTTTAGACCAGGCCTGCGGCATGTCACAGAGGGCAATTGACTCTCTACTAGGACAACCCGATGTTAAAGTGACCGGTCCTTTTCATATAAAAAAACGGTCCCGTGACAAGTCCCTATTAAAATAAACCGGTCATGTGACTTTTCCTGGGATAAGTCATTTTCCCGCAGGGTACCTACAACGAGAACGGTTTAAAAGTCTATATCACGTGATGGGCCTGAAAGTATCAGTCCTGTGAAAACAGGATCGGTTTCTAAAGCACCTATCGTGATCGGTATAATAAGTCTCTATCACAAGTTTCAATTCAAACTAGTTGATTTTATGCTATTCCTCTTTTGTTGGTACTTTATTAATATTTGGAGAATTATACTGAAATGACTTTTGAATTCATACAATAAGTACGTGACTTTTTGATAAAAAATTATTTAATATTTCAATATAGTCTTCTTAACTTTATTCATTTCACCTTTTTCCATTTTCTCTTCAAAAAAAGTGGTAGTCTCAAACACAAACTAGATGACGCAGCTTGTTCAAGTTTTTACAGGAGGCGGGAAATTCAAAAAGTCATGGACTTATAGACCCGTCCTTGTTCATATTTTATATTCTATTGAATTTAAGGGGACTTGTATTTCCTTTTTTGATTTTTGTGATTGAATTTTGGCTTAAATAATTTTTTTCTGGAGCCCTTTTTTGGTACTTTTGGGATCAATTTGGCAAAACCTGTGCCAAAATATAGGCCTTATAACATAAAACCAGACCTCTTCTATGTTTTCCTTTCTCTTGTGCGTTGTTATCTTCGGGGACTGTTCGTAAATACATCAGAGGAACTGTGACTAGCATAATATCTCTTTTAAAATAAATACTTTTTGATAAACCTGTCTCTTTTTATGAATAAATTATTGTTATGTAGTTTTTGTTTTAAAATTCGAAAGTTTTGGCATGCTCCCAAACCAAAAATTTCGGATTTTCTTTCCTTATTTCATCTTCTAAGTATCAGAAAAAATGAGATATGTTATATAATATAAATCTTAGAGTTTTATATGGAATACGTTCGTTATATGCATGGGATGAGTAAACCTTTTGCGTTTTTGCACTTCGATGGCCATTTTAGAAGTCAGACATTTTAAAAGACCCTTAAATAGAGATCCGAGCTTACCCTCGGAGATTTTACTTTTTAAATGGTGTACTTTAATATTTTCCCCTTGAAACAATGACAACTATTGAGGGGCTGGAGTAATTGTTCTGATAATCAGGTTGGCCTTTATTGTAGAGGGCACACTCCGCAATGACTTTGTCGAAAACAGGATCTGACTTTTATAGGTTCTTGGACAAACATTGGCTCGAGCTCAATTTCTACAAATCGAGAACTATTAATTGGTATTAGTTTCGCAGGGATAGTCCATTGGATCGACTCAGTGATATGACATAACTCAAACGTACTTAAATTATCATTCCGGTGTTGTCACATATTAATTTGTAAATCTTAATGCCAGAAAAAATTCTCCTCAAAGGTTAAAAAAAGACGAAATAAAAGTTTTCAAATTCTTATAATTGCAGTAAATTTTTTTTTTTAAGTAGACATGGAACAAAATGGAAATTTAATTTTGAAATATGAAGATTTTCAACCGATCAACCTTTTCACTTTGGTTGCAAATATCTCCATTAGAGTTCGAGAAATTATAATAAAAATGGCCGTATGAATTTCCATTGAATAATTTTCACGAATTCATAATTCAGGAGAATATAGGTAAAATGGCTCCTTATAATAAAATAAAATCGAAATATCTAAGGTCAAAAATACCGTTTCTTGACTGATCTGCCATGGAATTGCTTATATAAAAAATAATACACTCAAAAAAATTCATATCCGATATAATAAATATTTTTTGTAGGGGGTTTTTGACTTTGCTGTAGACAACATAAAACCCCGTTATAATACAAATTTATATTAAATTTGAAACACTCTGTGAAACAGCTGTTATATGTTGTGTTCTCTCTCTCTCTTTGATATCCAGTTTTATCAAGCATTTTTTGGCATTTCTCATCAACCCAAACACAAACAATAACAACAAAAAAAAAACAAGTTATGCTATGGCTTGTATTCCATTGCTTTAACAGCAATTTGACAGTTTAACTTTTTCTACGTTACCTTAAGGTTCATTCATAAATACTTTCCGGAATACATTACGTTAGAATTGTTATAGTTTTCTGTTTTTCTTTTTTCTTCTCAAAATTTTCTCCTTTTCTACCTACAATTAGTTACGCGATACCTTAATAGAGTTAATCTTTTAAATAATTAAAATTGTGTGAAAATAATATAAAATAAATATTTATTTAACAAGAGGAAAAGTGCAATAATATAAAGTAAATACATATTACTTATTTTTGTTTAAAATAAAAATTCACTACAAAAATTTTGTGAATTTTTGTAAAATGATGTCATTTGTTGTATGAGTGAATAATTAAAGATGCAGTGGAAAAATATATAAATTCTGGATATACTTCTATATACAACAAACAATGAATATGAAAATATTACAAAATGAATAAAAAAGATTTTAAAATTTATTCTTCGAAGAATAACATCTATAAAATTACAATTATTCTCGTAGTATTGTGTGTTTGCGTGTTTTATTTTTGAATTGTATGTACCTTCTTTGAAGTGCTTCGCCTCGGGACTTATACTCAAGCAACAACAACAACAACAATATCAGGCAGTGACAGTAACAATCATTCTTTGAGAATTCAGTTTAATTGTTGTGTTTTTTAAGGTTGTATATCTTGACGAAAACGTTGTACATAGCATTGTACGCATTGTTTGCATAGTATTTTTGTAGTTGTGAAGTGTGTAAAAAGAATATAGTTTAATAAAAAATTTTTTTTAATTAAATATTTTAATAACGTAAGTTTTTTTCTTATAAAATTTTCCAATTTGTCCAAAACGTCTAATAATAATTCTTGACAAATAAAAATATATTAAAGGAAATACTAACAAAAAGTGTCTAATTTAATTGCATGTGGGTTTTAACTGATTCATCTTAATTTATGATTAACAAAAATTAGTAGTGTATAAATAATATTCATAATCAAGTAAATAATTGTTTAGTTTATACATAAATACAAAATATAAAGTAAATAAAACAAATTGTAAATAACACCCTCAATGCCAAGTGTTTTAGTGTTGCCAACTATTTTTATGGGAAACAGTTGTTTACAAGAAATTACCGCACTTTGTGTATACTGAAGAGAAAAAAAAAACAACGCGTACGAACAATATTCAACAAGTTTTATTTTCCATAATTTTAAAGTTGTTAAAGTGTTTAAAGGGAGTTTATATTTTTCGAGAACAAATTTGGTTGAAAAAAACTGGTTTGGAGACTTCATTTTGTATCAACCGGTGTTGTTACTCTAATCTACATTAACTGTAACTAGTTTTGAGTCAGTTACAATTTACAATTTAGTTTTGATACACGCAGAGAAAAAACATAGTTGCAACATGATCACTGCTACTATATTGTGCTTGCTACAATAGGGTATGGTTGTCACAACCATATTATTGGTTGTCTAACCATCAACATGGTCGCTACCATCATTATTATAGTAAATATTTCACTATTTTATGATTGCCACCTTCTATTTTATAACATGATTGGCTGTAACCATACTGTGGTAACAAATATTCTGACTATGAAAAAAATATGATAATTATGCAACCATGAAATGCTGGCAAAAATCAAAGAATAATTATACATCAAATAAAACATGACTTTGACATTTACAGTCATAATACGAGTATTGTCTTGTTTTCATAAAAACCAAAATGCCTTTAAAAAACAATCATATATTGTTTTCTAAAACTGGACAAATATGAGTTGGGTAGAAAATACCTTTCATGTGCCATTAAAACATTTCATCAATTGAACTATTAAGATCCAGTTTATTTTTTTTTTAACTTTAGAAGATTTTTTTGAGGATTTTTTTTCGAAAATTCCTCATACATGTAATATTATTTACAATAATCAATTCATTGTCAAAAAAATTCTATATAAAGATTTTTTATGGATCATATTATGATAATCCAGAAATCATAATATAGTTATGGGGACCATAATGTAATAACATTTTGAGAATACTATGATTACATGCAATCATATTATGATAAATTCAACATCATAATATGTTTATTTAGAATCATAATATGGTAATTTTTGGATCATAATATAACTGTAGGGTCAGTATTATGTTAAAATTATGGATATTTTATTATCATAATATGATAACCATAATATAGTATGACTATGGTTGGCACAATCATAAACCCAAGAATATATGATGTTCTTCGAATATGATTCTCCCAACCATGTTTTTTCTTTGCGTGTAAGTAACAAATACGCTTTTAAAAAAATTTTGGTAGAAAAATGTAGGATTGCACTGAATTTTGTATAATTCCAATTTAGGACAGTATTTGAACTAATTAGACATGCTTTTTTCAGTAGTTTGTCGTTCTGAATTTTTAAAATACCAGCTAATTTATGCCAAAATTGTTTTTAAATCATTCGGGCATGTTCTGGAATTAGTGCGAATTCAAATCGTCGTGAAATTTAAATTTATGGCACCTATTTCGCTGTATTCCAAAATTTTATTTGATTCGATTTCAACTTTACTATATTAAATGACCACTGTACAATCATAATTCACTTAAATTTTTAACAAAATTAAAAGAAATTGAAAAAAAATTATGAAATTTTCACTTTCACTTAAAAGTGAAATCCTGAACATGCCCGATTTTATTTTTGTGTCTTCGCTACCAATCTCATATATAGACGATGCCATTTTCTCCCCATTTTTAATTGTTTATAATATGGTCCTTAATACATATGGGACAGTCCGAGGCTTTGATTGAATAGTCAAAAAACCCAGATTTCAAGCGACATTTTAGCGCAAATATTTTTTACATGAGGAAACATTTTTCAATTTTGATTAAAATTCTGCTGATTTAGCAAAATTCTTGTTTAATTTGGCTAAAATTTTTCAATGAATTTAATAAATTTTAATATAATTTCTGTAGGTGCAAAAATGAGTGTATGAGTTTCAAATCAACTACTCTCTATAAAAAATATCACAAAAAAAAAAAAAAAAAAATATGACAAATGATTAAGTAGTCAACAAAAAAATCCAGAGTGCAAAAATGTTCCACTTGTTTAACCCCTGACTCTGTTTTAGTTGCTTTGAATTTATTTTTATAGTTGACTTTAATTTATTTAAAGCGGTTATTTTCTAAATCACTTAGGTGAGGTTTTGCGTTATTTTCATGAAAGTTGTGAAGTTACAAAAACAACTTACTTCACCCAAGTGTTTTGTATCCGTGATACAAATATAGCATCGCTTCCCAGGTAGAAATTATTAGTGGTAAAAAAACTCAGGCAAAGCTTAAGTACACAGTGGTCTTAATAAAAGAAGCAGATTGGAAAGTTGCTATGCACCGCGACCAAAAATCTATATTTTGTGCAGCCCCATTTTGCCCCAAATATTGAGGCTCACAATGATGCCAATCACCCTGTTAGGTACAGATTTCCAAGGGCGATAGATGGAGCGGTGAACCTCTTCGGCTGGAGTGATGAACCTCTTCGCTGGTAGCATTCCAGGAATTAACGGACTTTGATTCCCATCTCTTCCTATGCTTTCTTTGATATACACCACAAAAAAGTTCAGGGCCAAAGAAGTGACGATAGGCCCCGCAGTGGGCCAACCGATCAGGAAACCAGCTTTGCAATAGTCTGGTGCATACGCACCAGTCTCCATTGGGACTCTCAATGCAGTTCAGGACAAGTCTAGAAGACATTTAATAGGACAAGAATGTCTTGAGGGCCGCTTGACTATCCAAAAGAACATAAGTACCCTCTTTGTGTCGCTTCTTCGACGCACATATATATGGCAATGATCTGCGTCTGGAATACGAACGGGTATTTGTCCTTCGGAAGAGAACATTGAAAATTATGTCCACAGATGCCCACCCGCGTATCCCCATTTATCTGTGAGTGAACTATACCTGAGACCCCAGTTTGGGTTCCCTCATTGTTACCAAACTCCTGGAGATGCAGGTCACCCATACAGGCGTTCTCAGTTACAGAGAAATGTAAAGGTGTAATATTAAACAAATCATCAATGGCGGTTATCGGACACGTCTTGCCTGCACCATTTATGCTCACATCGGCAAAGCGCCCCTTTTGGCCGGTTTTGCTCCACTTGGGGCCAAAATGCCAAAGCAGCATATGTTACCTTTGGTCACACGATGGTGTTGAAAAATAGTAAACCATTTGTGGCCTTAAACCCCCATAGGTTTTAAACCCTAAAAAGTTTATATTCCTAAGTAGCTCATCAATAACCAAAGTCCATAGCAGAGGCGACAAAACACCCGACTGTAGGCAGCCCCTGATAGCACTTATAGTCCTGAATGAGCTATCTGGAGCGCAGTCTCAGTGGATTTTCCCTACTGATAAACAAAATAGCCCATGAATCCACATGGGCTTGAGGTCCACATACTTAGCTTACAAAATTTCCTATGGTTTTTTAAAAAAAAACTGAAAATGTACATAATTCGGACGCCTTGCCAGCGTTTGAATTATGTGCTTTTCCCGCAGGCGTTTTAATAAATTTTTAATAGTGCATAAAATTGAATGCTATGCATTTTTACTTTCTGCATACTATTTTTCCCTAAATTTTATAAAACTGTACAACACTGTATATTAAAAGGTGAAATAATTCATGTTGCAAATATTTTTAAAGCTTTTTAGATGATAGCATTCTGTAGAAACTTATAATCGCAACATGGAAAACAACAAAATCTAGAGCTTTTATTTTAAGTTAAAACTTCCTTTTATGGTTTAAGGAATTATTATTCCCGGTCCCTGATCTAAATTTTATTAAAATCTTATTTGCACAAGTGATGACCAAAAAATTTGTCAAAATTCCTACTAAAAAATTTCCTTATGACCTAATCTAATTATCTCCTTTTTTAGGAATTATGTCAAACAATTTTTATTATTTTTTTTATTTATTCCAAAAGAATTATCACAACAAGTACAAGTCTTTTAAATTACCGGGTTATAACCAGGCACCAAATTTTAAATCAAAGTAAATCTTACGGTTCAATAACTTTATGAGTCGACAGCACTATTTACATTGTATAAGTATCATTAACAGTAAAATAATTTCGTTCAAATATTTTGTTCAAGAGTATTAATTAAGTATTTAGAATTAATAGAAATGAAAAAGAATGAAATCCCTAAAATTAGTACATACGAATATATTGATAGAATGCGTGATTAAATTGATGTCACATTTTTTTTTTGTATTTTACCACCATATAGGCAACACTTTATTACGTGTGTGACGCTGACGTTAGTAAAAACACAAATCTAAAGCTTAACCCACTATCACTTCGGTGAATTTATACAATATATACCTACTAGGGGTATAACTTTCTTTAGGCGAACAAATTACATTGCACCAAGATATGAGTAATAATAATGTATTGACAGTAAAAATATTTTTTTTTTTTGGGTTACTTTAGAGAAAAATTTCGCGGTATGACAATTTTTAATATATTAAATTTTTTTATATATATTTTCTTTTATTCGATCATCAATATTATATTATATTATTATTTTAAATTGAGTTTGATATCTTTACAAAAATAATGATTATTTATTTTTTTTCCCAATATTTCGTCTCCACATTAGGTGACTTCTTCAGGGAAAAAATTATATATGTTTTTTTTTTCAACAATTAAAACTTATATATATAATTTTTTTTTTTAAAATTGTATATATATAAGTTTTAATTGTTGAAAAAAAATAATATTATTTCCCTGAAGAAGTCACCCTATGTGGAGACGAAATATTGGAAGAAAAAATAAATAATCTTTATTTTTGTAAAAAGATCTTGAACTTAATTTAAAAGAATAATATAATATAATATTGAGGATCGAATAAAAGAAAATAAATATAAAAAAAAATTAATATTTTAAAAATTGTCATACCGCGAAATTTTTTTGTAGAGCCAATCTTAGAGCAAATTTATAAGATGCAATTGATTGCATGCAATTTTCTTAATTCCTCTTTCAAAGTTGCTTCTAAAGTTATGTCTATTTATACGGTGACTTTTGTTGCACTAAAACTGAATGTGAATGAGGCAACAAAAGAAGAACACATATAAGTGCCAAAGAGAAATAACAAAAAAATTCACGAAAAATGAAAACCGTGCTTTTTTTGTTACCCTATTTGCTACCAAACAAGAATTACACGCAATAGTTGCATGCAAAGAAGTCATCATATAAATTGTCTCTTAAATTATTCTTAAAACATCTTAAAACAATTTAATTATGCTTAAATGAGAAAGTTATATCGTCTTTATTTATATTTTTCCAAAGTCTATACATTCGTGTTATGTATTTATTTTTTAATATTTACTAATAATGCAAAAAGTTATATCCCTAATGTACTTCCTTTATTAACACACCTGCTACAATAAAAGAAAAAGAAAACATAAAATATTTGAAAAATGCATAGTACATTAAATCACATCGCTGTTTTGTATTTTAAGACGTTCCATACCTAAAACTTAAAACACTGTTTCGATTGCCCTGTCGAAAATTCAAAAGATTACCTTTCCAGTTAAATAGCACATAATAAAAAATTTATATTTTACAAAATGGCAAAATATAGGGTGGGTCATTTAAAATTTGAATCGGCTATAAAAAACAAGTACTGTTTTTTTAAATTTCTGGTTTTATTGGAAAGGTTGAACTTTGTCATTTAAGAATAGGACACAATATCATTCATATGACTACCACGACTAGGCGTTACCGTGCCATGCTCAACGAATTTTTGTTTCCAAAATGGCCCACCCTGTAATACTCGGCTAATATGATACTCCGACTATTACGAGAAATCAATTTTTATGAAACAGACAAAGGGTGACATTTATTTTTTGACCAATTGTTATGAAACTTTTTTATTTTTAGACCAATTTATGTGATAAACAAATTATCTCACTCGGGTAATGTACATTTCGTTCCCTGTTCCATTCATTTTCGTTCCCAGTGCTTAGTGTTCTAATTTCACCAATTCCCTCTTTCAGTTCATGCGGTTCTACTTTACCCAGCTATAAACCAGAATAGAATGAAAATCAATATCTATATATTTTATTTCGAGCTCCCCCATTTTTTAAAATGATCACAAGTGAGCATTTTTTATTCCTGATTTCAAAAATTTATTTATATTTTAACAATTTTAAAAAAGCTTATTAGTAAATTGCAATTATTTGTTTTTCATTATCAATTGCTGTGAAATTTAAAAATATTACCATTATTCAATGAAATAGTACAATTAAAATAATTATCATTATTAAAAAAAATGGTAATAAAAATAATTTGATTACAATTGATATAATTGAAATAGTAATGAAATTATCAATTTATTAGTCTATTCATTTAATTAGTTCCATGTTCTACAGTAAAAACTTGTCAGTAGAATTAATACAAATTCTGTGATTTATATAGAAACTATGAAATACAAAATATTATAGAGGTAATGCATAAAAGAAAGTTTTCAGGATTTCCCTAATCTTTCAGTATCCTAAAATTTCATTCATGGCTTTATTAAAACAAAAAACTACTACCAACTAAATTTAGTCCCTTCAATTACAGGTGCGCCAAAGGAAAAACTATTCAATTCTCATAAACGTTTGCTAATAACATTTCCATTCGTTCTTTCCGTTTTTGTAAATGTATTGTAATAAATATCTTAAATATGCTATAATAAAGGAACTAATGTTCCATAACACTACGACTAGAAGTTGTATTTCTTTTTTATTTTTTTTGCTCAAACTTTCTTTTTAAATTGTCATTTGTCACGTCTAAAAAATCTGGTGGCACTTGTGGCTTGATATAACTCAGACCTTTAAAAATGTAATTTTTTATTTCAAATAATATATCTGGTTCGTGGAAAAAATCAAATTTCTTCATTAAGACTAATTATTATATTAAATCAATATTTTATTAATATCAAAACATTGACATAAAGGTGTTGATGAAATAACCCAACAAACAATACGTTCCGTTTACGGTCCGTTTTCGGTCCATCCGTCCGTTTTATTGGATTTGTATACGGACCAGAAATCCGTTTTAAGGAACATCGAAACTGATTTGAATTCAGTGAAATACCGTCAATAACGGACCAATATTTTAGGTGAAAAACGGAGTTGTCCGTTTAAGGTCTGTTAATGACGGACCGTTTACGGACCGATATATCACACGAAAAACGCAGTTGTCCGTTGAAAATCCATCAATGACGTACTCGTACCGTTTTTTCAACAAAAAAAAAGGATTTATGCAAATGCCTAAATATAATAATTTTGGATAACAAATTATTGATTTTTTTTTTTTTAATTTATTATAAAGATATTGAATAAAATACAAACACAAAATTCTTACAAATTTAATTAAATCTTCAGCACAACTAGCATCTCTATTCATCACTGTGGTTATGGCCCATTGAAAATCATGAAAAAGTAAAACAAAATTTTTATTTAGGTTTACGTTTACAAAAGGATGTAGCATACAATGCAAAATTTGCACATTTTTTAACAAAATCTATTATAAACTGTCAGACAATATATTTATTTTCAAAACTGCATAAATTTGCACATATCACCGTAGAACTGGTTGTAAATTTCATAAATGTTTACCTCATAGATATCAGTTAAATTTATTTACGCTGTGTGATATAAGAGAGTTTACTCAAATTATGCAAATATGATCACAGAAAATAGGGGAAACGGATGCACCAAAACGGATTGGGATTTCATAAAATCATAAATTTTTATGCTAATTTAATTGAAAAAAGAATTACATTTTTCAAGTTCTGATTCAAGCTTTACGTGCATACTTGTATTTAGATTTTTTTGTGAGCCCCTTTGGGAATGTTGGTTCGTTATTTGAGTGTTCTAAAGGTTTTAAACGAGAATTTTTGCGGTTCGTTTGTGGTTATATTTTATGCTGTTACTGAAATCGTTATTGTCATTTGAGTACAGTGCTTGATTAAATTTCTTTATTAAATTGTAACTGGTTAACTTGTGGGAAATTGTTTTTGTTGTGTACAAAAAAGTGTAAATAAATCGAGTGGAAATGAATGATACATTTTTTTTGTACTGAATTATTTAAATATAGTTTAGGGACTTAGGGGATATACGTACGTATACTTCTACAAAGTATCTGATAGATATATAGAAAAATGTATCTATAAAAAAGTATTTTTTTTCCTCAGACTTGCACTTGAGGCAAAAATTTCACTTATTTTCGCGGTGTTCGACCATCAAAAGTATAATATCCCTGCGGGAAAAGGACCTATCACAGGACACGTCACGTGACCGGTTCATTTTGATTGGAACCGATCACTTTAATATGAGCTTGTCCTAGGAAGGGGTCAATTGCTCTCTGTGACATGTCACAGGACTGGTCTAAAAGGACATGTCGTGACTTTTAAACCGGTCATGTGATAGGTACTTTAGGAACCGGTGCTCTTTTCACCTATCTCATTATATGTTTTTTCGGAACCGGTTCAGTTTTCACCTCTCCCAATTAACCAACTGACCACTTTTTTCCCGCAGGGATGCTTTAAATGCATTTTTTTAAGTTTTAATAAAAACTTGAAACATTTTATGCTCTATTGTGTTCTATTCATGTAAAAATACTTTCACTATAATTTTTTATTTTTGCTGAATTGACGTAAATCTTAATAAAACTTTTTTTTTGTACTTGAAAGACCTTTTAAGTCAATAAATATTTAACAGCAGCATTGCTTACGGCTAAAACAATTTTTTGATCATGAAAAAAACGTTAAAAATATAAGATCGTTAAACAAAAATCAAGTTGTTTAACCCTTTGACGACCATACATTATCCACTATAGCGGCTTCGATACTTTTAAGATAAAGTTTCTATACATAATGAAACTGCATGCTATAAATCTTGAAACATCCGGTCTTAGGTTTTCTTCTACCAAAAATCGTCTCATCATCTAACGTGATGATTCTTGGAAGCATGTCAAATACATACGAATTTTGACATAAAAACTGTATTACAGCAATGTACTTTTAAAAGGGAGAAAGTTTGATATTATATTGCCTTTATTTCAAAAAGTATCAAAAAAAGTTTTAGGGAAAATTCGCTAATATCTAAATTAGCACGAATCATAAAAAAAAAAATTTTATAAGTACCAATTTTTCAGCACCATTTTTTACCACTTTATTTCCTGAGGTAAAATAAAAGCCGGAACAGGTTGTTCCTAGAATTTTTATTTCTTCAACATATCCAAGATTCATAGAAATCGTAGTATTAGCCTAGGGAACTGAAAAAATTATGCTTGAAGCGTAAGGGGTTTTAGTATAGCGGCTTTTCGAGGGTTTGCTGCAGCAAGCTCGAATCTGCAAAACCTAGTACTTTTCAGGAGACACAACAAAAAACATTTTATAATAAACTTGTGACATTTTTTATTTTTAACCAGTACTAGATTGAGATTTAACGCTCATCACACTTATTTTCATCAATCCTCTCTTACAAATTTCTTTTGAACATTTTTCCTTTATCTCTTAAGCACAGTAAATTGTTTTTGCGTAAAAAAAATTTACTTGAACTTTAATGACCTTAAATCGGAATTTAAATTATAAAAAAGAATATTTTTTTTTTAATTTGTAAGACACACACAATCACAATAAACCCAAAATTATTACTTTTACTATAAAATTTTACGTGAAATTTTTTATATGGATTAACACAGTTTTATTTACGTGAAACCCCAACAACTTACTGTGGTTTATCTGGGAAATTATAAGTACCAAATTTCCTTGGTCGGGCATACTTGGGTTAACTCTATTATAAACAAAGAGAACTTAAATGTAGAATATACCACACATTAAAACAAATTAAAACCAGTAAGTTAATTGAAGTCAGTCAATGCCGACCATAAGACACTCTAAATCATAGTGTGATTTTTGTAACATTCCTGATAAACTGACTGAATTCAAGGATGGGTCTGATTAATTATATATACATATATGTGGTGAGAAAAAAGGAAGGTCATAATTCTGCATGAAAGCATGTCTTAAAATCTGACCGATCGTAAATTAATTTTTCAGAAACATGATATCGAAGATATGCCAAAATAACGTTTAGCAAAAGTAACTAGTACTAATGCTAATGGATATTGGATTCACATGGATAGCAAACATTTTGTCCGTTTTGCTATGTCTTGTTTAGTTTTCGAGATATGAGTCAGTTTAAATGTTTAATTTTAAAAATAATGTTCGAGGCTTCAAGGATAGAGATGACCTTTTCACGGCTATGAGGTAAAGTTACCACATCAAAAGGTCATCTCTATTAAAATATTCGTTAGTTTTTTCCTATCTCTCGTAGTTTTCGAGAAAGAACAAAATACCGCAATCTTTAAATTGTAACGGAGTATAATTTTTTGATAACAAAAGTCTTTTGAAAATGTTACTTATTAACGAAAAAGTAGCTCGCTTGTCCCCATTATTGATTTACCGGCAAACTTTATTTGCAAATTTGGTAATTTTCTGAGTAGAGTAGAATTCATGTCTGAAAATAAAAAATGTATGTTTAAAAAAGTTCTTTATTTCAAAATACTTAATAACATTTTGATATTTTAATATAAACTTGAGGACAAAGTAAGTTTATTGAAGGTAATTTTTTTTTAAAACATTTTGCAATTTTTTGGTAACATTTCGCAATTTTTTGTAAAATCTTCGAAAAATTGATTTTGGACAAAATCTTTTGTTGTTTGTGTTTAATTTGTTAAACTTGTAAGTTGAAAAAGTGAATTTATTTTAAAATTTACCAAATACACAGAGAAAACACATTCATCGTGACAACCGATATACTTGCCAACCGAATGGTTTAGTTAGAGCCACCGACAAATTTGTTTGTAGCGACAGAATTTCGATTGAAACCATATATTTCAATTGGGTTAGGAATACGTTTGGTTGCGACAATCGAATAATTCGGTTGCTGCAACCAAACTATTCAGTTGGCAAGAAATTCCATGGTAACAATGAATCTGTTTCCTCTGTGTATTATATAATATTCTAAAAATAAAAAATTAAAATTTTGAAACATTGTGCGAGGGTTTTGCTACCATGTAGAAGTAATACTATTATATTCATTTGATTTATTTGGGCCGCAAAACATTTTAATACTTATGCTACTTTTCCACTTGCTTGTTTTCAGAAAATCCTGTTGTTTTGATGGGAAAACATGTACAAAACAGTGTTTTGGTTCAAAACACATGCAAAACACGTTCAGTGGAAACGTAGCCTTACTCCATACTATTGTGATTTTTGAGAACAATTTTAAGAGTTTTGAACTTTATTTTTTTTTTTATTTATTTATTTGTTTTATTTATATTAATTATATAATTACAAATTATATCCTAACACCCTAACCGAGCACTAGCAACAAAGGCCATCGGCACGTTGTAGTGAAAACAGACCATAGCCTCTGGTGGGAATCTTGAGATAAGTGATTTAAATAAATAAAGGATGTGTTTTTAGATGATATTTGTCATGTTAAACAGAGCACTGTTAACTTTTAGTGTGACAATGTTTAATTCTTGAGTGGATAAAAAAACACAGAAAATTAAAAAAATTGATTAGAAAGAAAGGGAAAAAGTTTTAATTTGCTACAGATTATAGCAGAAGGTACATACTTTAGAGTGTCATTTTGCTTCTCACGGTTCTACAAATGTTCCCGAAGAGAAAAACCCAAAAGAAATCCTCTTCATAAAAACCGCGACAAAAAAAAAAGATTATTTTGGGTAAAGCATAAATATAGTCTACTGAAGAAATCCAGAATTGCAAATGTACCTTAAAGTATTGCACATTGATATTTTTTCTACTGGGTATTAAAAGTTTGGCATATTAATATGTTAATCATATTTTTTTATTAAGAGTAATAGCTTTGCGTTACATAGAAATGTACATAAATATAAATTAATGGGTCGTTTAAATAAAGTAAAAACATATATTGGTCACATTGTTAAAAAAAAACTAAACGTAAAAATCATAAATTTAATGTTAAGCTGGCAGTAGGGTATTTTATAAACGATTACGTTATCATAAGTGGTTTGGGGAGAAATAGGCGCTCTATACTGAGAGACATTAACAATGTTACAGAAAAACAAAAGATAGATTGGATCACTGTTCAAAATATATAATATGGTTGACTGAAGGCCGGTAAAAATTATTACTCATTTAATATCAAACAAACAAAACAAAACCAAAAACAACACTTTATATAATTAATAAAAGTCCAAAGTAGCGTAATAAATACAACTCTCGATGAGAGACGCACAGTTGGTTAGATTTGGAAAATTCTATAGAATACGAATTGAAACATTTCAAGTGTTTTATATTAGTTTAATTCTAAACGTGACGGTGAACGCACTTTAAAAACGATATTTTTGTGTGTGTGTTTTTTGATAATATTTTATAAATTTAAAACAAAACACAAAATTGTATTAACAAAATATGTATAAAAATAAATAATAAAAAAATTGATTACGTGGGAGAACCTGGATTTCAAAAAAATTTATGAAAATATATTTATATTAAAAATGAATATACAAAAAATTTAAAGTGGTTGTTTAGTAAAAACAAATTATAATTTCTTTTGGAATTGAAAAAAAAAACATGTGTTAATTTATTAATTTAAATTATATAAATATAGTTAAAATGTGATTATTGGGTCATATATTTTATAAAGTTGATGACCCTTTAACATCGACATCTGTTTAAATATAATACAAAATAAAAATCATTATGATTCTACCATAATAACGGTATAATTTACGCACGCTACACACACACACATACACTGCTTCAATAAACAAGGCAGTATATTTGTAATATAATTTGAATACGCGACATATTATAATTTGCGTTCAAGTCAATGAACAATAAAATGATATATCACTTCTACGAGTAGACAATATCACTATCATTACAAAATTACCATCACTTTATAGTGTTTAAGTTATACAAATGAACATCAACGAATTTAATGTTAAAATAAAAAGAAATACAAAATTTTTATACTATCGCACGTTTTTACAATATTTAAGTTCCAGTTTCTAGACCTTAGTTTCTACGACAACATTTTCTTCTACTGCTGTACAATTCTACTACTTCTACTACCACCATCACTGCTTTTTTATACAATTTAATGTGTTTTATTTAATAACTTGACTACATCACCACTTCTAAAAAACTATAAATTAGCCGAAATTTATAAAAAAACATGTATTCAGCCGGTAATTAATGCATAAATTTAGTATTCTTTTTATATATTTATCTTTTTATTAGTATATAAGTGTATAAATATAAATATTCATTCCAACACTTTTGTAGTATATTTGCTTACCACCATCAATTCATTTTTGCATATAGTTATTTATTGTTTTAAATATCAAATTATTTTTGTATTATTTCTAAATTTGCACTTGTTACAGATATGTTTACATATATAGCACGTTGCTTAAATACGAGGGCGGGTCAATAACTACGTGACTTTTTCAATGAAACACAGGTCATCATTTTATTTTTCAACATAGTCTCCTTTGAGTCCAAGGTTTCTCCAATTTTTTTATCCCTTTCAAAAAATAAAATTTATCGATGTCATCAAATAGGTTTGTTCGTGAGATGATTTCATCATTGGAGACAAATCTCTTTCCGCCAAAAAGTTTCTTCAGGTTATGGAAACAAAAGATAGTCACTCGGGGCTAAATCTGGAGAACAGAGTGGATTGGGAAGCAATTAATCGATTTTTGCCATGGAAACTGCCATTTTCTATTTTTTTTCTCAACCCTCAAATCAAATCAATGGCTGTCAAACACAAACTAGATGAAGTTTGTTTGTTTAAATTTTGTCAGAACTCAACTGACAGGAGCAGTGTTACCATTTTTACCTTCTAAGTAAAGGTTACCTAGCACATATAGGGGAGCAAGGTTTCTCCTTGAAAGTGGGTTAATGCAGAAAATCACAATTTTTGATAAAATTTTCCATATTTAGAAAATTTAACAACTGATAAGGTGACACTCGTTAAAATTTCATCAATTTTAAAAAATTGCATTAGAAATATCCTCTTTCTCATTGTGTAACCCTTATTTTCGATATCTTGTTATTTTAACGCTTTGAGCGTTCTTTGCATTTAGACCATATATTACATACAAACATAAAAAAATATCAGGATTTCTTTGCTGCATTTGGCATATGCAGCAAGTTTGCATACACAAATTATGAAATATACATCAGTATTGTTTTGCTGCATTGATTACAACCAATGTTGATCAATACAAAAAAAAAAGAGAACTGCTTTTCAGCTTACATAAAAGTATGGATATGCAGCAAAATAAATTCTAAAACAATAATTAATATGCAGCACAAAACAAGATTTAATTTTTTTTAAAAAACTTACACTTAGAAAAATGTATAAACTCACATTAAGTTTACATCTTACTAAAACAAAGGCTGGGTCAGCCAGACGTTATCGTAAACGTGTTTATGTATATCAAATTTAATGAGTTAAATAAAAATAGAAGATATTGTATTATCTTTTTTGTTTCATTCATCTATTCAAAACAATTTGAAGACAAATTTGCTATACAGAGATATGTTTACGTCTCGCTGATCCAGGTTTAAAATCTATGAGTTTTTCTTAACTAAATTTTCATTATCTTGAAAATAGTGAGGCATTTTGTTTAATTTTTTATTCCTAATTTGGGTTAATGTTCTTTAAAAACGTTAAACACTTCTGAAACACTTTTTTAAACCTTGTAATCAAATTAGACAAATGAATCTTTCTTGGGACAGGGACGAACCCAATTTAAATTGGTTAGAATTGGTCCATATTCAAAAGTACCTCTCATAGAAAGTTCCATCTAAATTGGGCTAAAAAGGTACTATGTATATTTAGAAAACCGTGGATTTCTGGTTATTATTTGGGTTTTGTAGGTAATCGGACATTAAGATTTATTCCCCATATAAACCCACCTTCGCTGAATTTTCATAATTGAACTTATCAGCATTTTTATTCATATTTTTCACTGTATATATTGTACCATTAATTTTTGCGCCCCTATACTTAATAAAAATCAGGTACTTTCTTCAAATTTGGTCTCTTTCCCGGTATCAAGCTAAAAAAAATTATTTTAGAGAATATATTCCATAGAATAGTTTGTGATAAGACTTTCTCCCTTATTAGAAAAAAATTATTGTCCTTAAGTTCGAATTTTTTGGCAGACAATTTTGTAGTAAATTGGAAAAATATGTAAATTTTATATATGATTCGATTTATTTGTTTTAATTATATATTTTTATTTTATAAGCCTCGAGATCATAGTTTAATGTTACTAACGAATGGTAAACACTAATTTTTTATTATATGGAAAATTTTTTTTTGTAAGGATCAGCGCTAGAAATGGAAACATTAACATTTGGAAAGCAACTCTGTCAATTTCTGCTTCGAAAATCTAAGATGGTTGCAAAGGTTGTTTTTATAAATAGATGGAAAAGCTCATTTGTACGGGTAATCATTCACTAACTGAAAAATGGAATTTCGCATAGTCATTTTCCTTTAAGTGTGTGATATATAAGTCTGTTCAAAATCATTATTTATTTGTAGGTCGGGTGGTTCATAAGGAGGCTAAAAATTACCTGGTCGCTCGGGTAGAAAGTGTGCACTCCCTCTATCGCTGATTCTTACAAAAATGTTTTCCATTCAATAAAAATATAGAATTGAAAAAATTTAAGACAACTCAGTTAGAAATTTCCACTTGCATTTACCGAAAAATCCAGCAAAAATATGGTAATCACAGGTCATTATCATATATATTACCATGTAATGGTTTGTCATTACCACTTGCATTACTTTAAAACATAAAATAATGACTTACTGATAATGGCCTATAGAAGTAGTTATATGTGTTTGGAAAATAATGACTTATTGGTAATTGGGTAAAATGCTGCTGATTTATGTTTTATAAATAGTATTTATTATTTTTTTTAATTACGACACACCAAATGATAATTCGCAAATAGTTACTGGCGAACTTCATGCACTTATGGGTTAAGTAAAAATTAACCCTGTATTATGAGACACAAAGTTAGAAGCTAATGAAATTATAAATCTGAAATTATAGATCCGATGATACTTTCGGTAAGTGGATGAATGGCTTCTTGTGAATAATACGTGAATTCTTAATGCTCCTGGAGCCCATATTTTTTTTTGCTTACTATTCAATTCAGATGAAAATGCAATTAATGGAAATAATTTCATTGCAATTATTATCAATGAAATTCTAACTAAATCATCAATTAATTAGTCCCATGTATGGTTAAAACATACTAAATTTAACAAAATAATCTGAAAAAGTTATGCCTCTTTTTTGGTTGGCCTAGTAGCTAATGTCTTACAAATACTCGTATGTACTCCGCGCGTATGAGTGATGCATAATAAAAAAAATAATCATACGTCAAAATATAAGAAATCCAATATTTAATATAATTTCAAATACATATATACTATAAGTTAAACAACGAATTTGTACAAAACATCAAAATAACACATTGATGGTTATCAGTTTATACATCTTAAGTGAACATTTTTTTCAACTATCTGAGTTATGGCTGTGAAATGACGATTGTATGCTAGACATGCATTAGAGATAATAGATGTGAAATTATTACTAGCGATTACAGCCAAATAATACACTTAAAAGTTCATAATTCTGTAGATAAAATATAATAATTTCTTAGATATATTACAAAAGAAAAAAATTAGGTAACTTATCATATTATGAAGTGGAGTGGTCTGTAAACTATTTGAATCGAGTTCCTTTTTATAGTTTTTTTTTTTTAATATTTTTTAAGTTGTATTTTGCCTTAGTACTTTAACAATTTGCTAAAGAATTTGTATCGTAAATAAGATTATAAAGAATTTAAGGTGTTGCAATAATTATATTAAATTTAAACTATTAGAAACATTAAGTAATTCTTTGCTGTTATAAGAAAAATATTGTATTCTAATTTGCTTTATTTTCACCATATCTGCACAATAAATTTGAAGTTAAGCTTTAAATTTTATATAAGATCACGTCATCTCAATCGATATTGAAATAAATTGATTTGTTATTTTATTGCCTTTTTTATTAACGTTTGCTTTGTTTTTTTAATCACTCACCATTAAAACTAACAGACTTGGGGGTCTGAAACGTAATTGTTATTACCATATATAATAAACTTTGCTCAAATAGTTAAATAACATTCAATTTGTTTTTAATTAATTTAGTCCACTTACATATCTGTTTAAACGTTCTAAACGTGTGTAATCAATTGTTTCATAATATATGTTTAAAAAAGTGGTTTTATTTTTAAATAAATAATAGTTGCCTTTTAAATTAATGCCAAAATACACATAAAAAAATTACAAACAACATTTTTTATTCCAACAATGGAGTTTTTAAAAACAAACCACATTTTTGTAACTTTTTATTTTTTATTTTTCGTTTGAAAAATAACCCACCCATTTATAAATCGAAATTTATAAGAACATACATGGGCTTGTATATGATTATACATGGTCATATACGTCTCATATATGTCCATATATCTTCGAAACCAATATTTGAGGGTATATGACCGTATATGTACTATATGTGATCTTATATGGTGAAATATTATTCACTTATATTCATATATAATGGTATTCAGCCATATACCCTCAAATTTCGGGTCCGAAGATATATGGGCACATATCAGATCATGTATGGTCATATATAGAACCATGCAGGGACGTGTATGACCATAGAGTTATATATGACTACATGTTTAGCCATATATTAAACCATACATGGACGTATATGACCATGTATGCGCATGTATAATTAAATACAAGCCCACGTATGATCATATATGTTAATATATATTTCGAATTTTACAAGAGAACATGCAAATATTTCGAACAAACAAAAAATTTTTGGAAATAAGATTCGAATTACAAAATGTTTACATATGTTTATTGGTTCCAAGCTTAGAGTTCTTAAATTATGAGCATCGATTTGTTTGTTAAGTATAACTACACTACTTTGCGTCCATTTCGATATTGTCCATTTGGCGACTATTAAATTTTAAAATTCAATGTCGTTTCGTTCTCTTATTTGACAAATCAAAGTTGTCATAAAAAATGTTTAACTGTAGACAATTGTAAAATTGTCTTTCTACATATAACTAAAGTAATATTTAATCTAAAGCGGCCACCCTAATATCATTAGTGCATATTATTCAATATCGACCATACACGGTAGATCGTCCAAATTTAAACTTGGGTCTGCCGATTTTAATAATAATTTGCTGGCAGAATCTCTATGGGTTCAATTAAAAATATTCTTTTTTTTTTGGAACTCGAAAAACCAAATGTTTTATTGCTGATTAAAATTTTCTTTTTTTATAAAATAAATTATAAATAAAGATATTCAAAAAGGGCGTCAATATCAACGATGTATTCATCTCCATCCCAATTCCCCCAGATTTCGACTTGTATGTATTAAATTTTTGCGATTTGAAATGAATACATCCTTGGAATACACCTCTTTGAAGCTTACCATGTCCGTGTGTGAAATCTCAAAAAACTTTTTTTTTCGAAAATGCACAAGTCGAAACCCGGAGTGATTCAGGAGGAAATGAATACATCGTTAAAATCTACCTCTTGTAGCTCTCCACAGACGAGCCCAAATGGCCAAAGATTTTAATTTTAATGGCCCTAAGTGAAATCTCAAAATATTTGTCTTTAAATGCATATTTAATCAAGTAGATTAATTTCGCTGTTTGAACGTGCCATAAAGCTTTAAATTTAATTTCACTTTTCAATAATTTTTCCTCTAAATTATTTTTTAATGCTTTCATAACAAATTTAGCGGTTTTTGAACCAAACAATTTGGCAACACTGTAATTTGCTTTTCAGCTCTATCATTCACAATAGTTGTGAAATGTATATAGCTTACGAATTTATCATCACCCTTTTGCAAACCAATTTAAACTTTTTTTATATTTTTTTAATGACTATTTTTATAAAAATACTTTTTATTTTATTTATGTACATAATTGGATAGTCAAGAGTTTCGCCAACTCAAAACTACTTCAACATATTTATAAAACGTTTCCACAAAATTTATAAAACTTCTTCATGAAAGATTTCATAAAGAAAAAATATGAAGCCTGTCATCAATTTGGCCCAGCTTAATCATATTTAGGAAGCCTTACGTAGGGCAAAAATCTATTAAGTTGTTCATTATATTTATAAAATTTTTCATATATATGATGAATCTTTTTCCCTGAATGTACTTTTCCAATTGAAATGGTCAAATATTTGTCAATATTCAAAACAAGATAATCCTGATAATCCTGAATTATTCGAATTTCAGTTATATAAATAAAAATTGCTTTATAGAAATTCTGCTTGCAAAATATAATTAACATCATAAGACCCAATGTCTAAAAATTTAATTTTTGGCCGATCTTCCATTAAATGGACGATATGTATTATTGGTTTATTATTTTTATTTTATATGGTAAAAGTAAAACTCATAGATAAACACTACATTATAATTGTCAATAACATATGCATAAAAAATATACACTAACATTTTATAGCATTTAACCGGTAAATAAATTAATACATACGAATATTTATATTAGGGTGACAATGAAGTATATATGGAGATACATTTTATTTTTGAATTTCAATGAAAGCCGAGCGTATTATTGTGCCATTTTCTCTAAAACTCACATGATGCAAATTTGAGCCAAATCAAATAACTCTAAGCTGTAAACCTTTAAGGTCAAATTTCTGGAATTTTGGATCAAATCCAAAAGATAATATTTTAATTCTTGTCTTGTGACACATCATTCCTAATCAAATTTAGTCTGCTGAACATGAATCACTTTGAATAGCTTCGAAATATTATGAAAATTGTCTTGAAAACTGAAATTTTTTCTAAATTAAAAAAAAAATTAATAAAATTAACAAAAAATCGTGATACCTCGAAAAAACTTTAACGGATTCTAAAAATGTTTTCATATTTTCATTCAGCGTACTAAATTTAAGAAACGATGTGCCACCAGATAAAAAAAAACTCTTTTTTTAAGTTCTTACAAAATTCCAAACTGTGAACCTTTTGGTACAGGGCTTAGGTTTATCCACTTTGGCTTAAATTTTCTTTATATCAGCTTAAGACTACATGGTATAATATTAACCACGGTGATTAGCGAGAATCCAAAATTAAATTTTAATTGTCCCCCTAATATATATTTATAATACATAGCACTCTTGTAGTAAATATTTATTGTTTATTAAACAAACAGTAGTAAGTTGAAAATTGCTAATTGTTAATGCAAATTATAAATATTCATTCAAATTCTAAGCTATTGTTTTAATATTTAAATTTTCTTTTGTTACAGTACGTACACACGATTATTTCGATTATCCAGAATCTGAAATGGATGATCGTGAAAGTTTATATTTTGATACAATATCATTAGCTGATTCAGAAGCGGCAGCCGCCGCAGCAGCTCATCGTAAATCATTATCACAATCCCGCAATACAATTTATCATTCGGCAGTCGATTTGGCTGGAGATGAAACACCTGCAAAAAGAACCGGTAGTCTACGTGAAAATGGCCAACGAACAAGATCTGCCTGGAATCCAAATTATCGACATTCAACTCCCTTAGATCAATATTTGCCACCACAAGCAAATGCTGGTGGTGGTGGGGCATATGGAAGAGGAGGTGATTATACAGATGCTGTTATAGCTGCACAGGTAATGGCTCTACAAAATGGTCGTGCTAATTATAGTGCTGGTAACAATGGTGCCGGTGATACATCACTGCAAATGGCCAACGATATGGAGGTCTCTAGGCGACTCTTACAGAGTAGTACACAAACTAGTAGAGATAAGAAATTGCCAATTACGTACTCCCAGTGGAAATTTAGGGTAAACATTTATACAACAAAATTATCCCCTCTCTTTCTCTGTATGTTATATTGAGCCTCTCTTTTCAAATTTATTTCATATTTTTATTTTGCTTCTCACTTACTGTTTTTACAAAATTTTGAAAATTATACCCACACACACACACACACATATATATATATATATCTAAATTTTAACTTACATTATTTTGGCAATATTTTTTAATTGGAATTTGTTTAACTGCCACACTCTCACCCACTTTTGTGTTTGCACCTTTCTTATATACAGATGTGAGTACAAAAATAGCAGAAATCATTGCAAATAGAAAACAGTTTCATGCTGACAGTTGTATTTGGTAACCGTGAAAAGTTCAGTTTCCATTTTTCACTTCAATTTTTGTTTGATCCAACTGACATTATCTTGTTTGCTTGGCAACAATTTCGATTGTTGGCACTAATATGTTTTCTTTATGTGATATTAATTTAGTTATATGTGACTAATCCGCTATTTTCGTCATCTAATCGTTTTCTTAACTGTCATGATTATTTCTTTAATATTTTATTAATTTTTTCTTATATTTTTTCTATTTTATGAATTGAAAATTGTGTTGTTAAAAAATAATCAAATAATTAAACAAAACTGCTTGCGGGAACGGGTAATGGCAATTTTTTTCCTATAATTAGTTTAGCTTATTATTTTATTTATATTAGTACATTTATGGCTTTAATGATTTATTTTATTAAAAGAAAATATATATATATACATATTTATTTTACGCTTCAATGCATGATTTTTTTTTTGTAGAAAAGTATATTTTATTTTAAATATCTTATGTCATATAAAATATCATATTTTTTGAATAAATTTTGAACATTTAAATCGTAGATTTTTAATATTAAAAATCTTCTCAATATAAAAAATTTATGAGTTACGAGGCCTGTTTAAAAAAATTGTATAGGTTTAATCATTTTTCTATCAAGAAGAGTAATTTAAATAATTTTAAGAATTGTAAAATTTGAAAAATTTGGGCTAAATATTAAAAAATAATAAATTGGATATGAATAAATATTGCAGCATATCAACTTTTTACTCGGGGAACCTCTTTTCAGTTCTTTCGTTAATTTTTACTATCAGCCAATTTAAAAAAAACTTTTTATATGAAAATATTAACAGTAAAATTTGCAAAATATATATCTCTCATTTAAAAAAATATACAGATAATTTTTTTAAATAAACTAAATTTAGTTACTGCAAAAATATTTTAATTGTTACAAATTTTAAAATGATGTATTAGCAAAAATTATGTCCGCCATGCGCTATTTAAAATTTTCAATTATGGCTTCAGATTTAGAGCCCCATAATTGATATTTTGTAGTCTCATAATCCACATTTATTGATATTATTTAAAAATATAGACTCATCCAAAATTAGGTTTGCACGGTATATATAGTTTTAGTAGAGTCTAAGCAAAAATATTGTGCAGTTTAATTGGACGAAATCTTGGCATATAAGGTAGTATTGACTCATGGACGCATCCTATTTAAAATGATTGAAATCGGTCCATGTTGAAAAGGTCTATCTGATTTGGGCTTCAAACACACAAAATCATTAATATATAACAATAAACACTATTAGCAATTCATAGGTATATTTTCATATTATTTTGATTTATTGATATCTTAACTTTTATTACATTTATTTAAATTGAAAAATTGCATCTCAAATCACTAAACAAAAAATTAAATGTTTTTAAAAATATTTGTAATATTACGAGTATTAATAAAACCGTTATAACTTATTTTCCCTAAGAAAGAGAACGGCAGTCATTGTTTAAACTTACAAAAACAACATAGTCTATGTAGTGTTTGTATGCATCAGAGTGTATACACATCAGTGTTGCCAGATAAGGGGTTTTAGCTTCTAAATTGAAAATTAATTGATAAAAAAAAAATTAATTTTTTGATATATTTTTCAGATCGATAATCGAATGTTATTCCTGCTAAATTAATGACGTATTGGTCTTAATGCTGAGTTTGATAATTTATTTTATTTCATATTATTAATTTTATGAATCTATGAATAAATACTTCATATCAATGATTCAATTTTGACTCGATGAATAATTTGTTTTGTGGTTCTGTTCGGGAACAACTTTTGGTTATTTGATTTTTTAAAATTTAGTTTGATTCATTCTATGAAAAGAATCAACAAAAATCAAACTGATTCTCTGAATTTTATATTAATTGAATAAAGTAGGAGACTATTCAAATAATGAACATAGTTTTGTAATCCGATTCGTTGAAAATTAAAACAGATTTAAAAATTAAGTCAAGGATCATGTTTTTAAAGGTATATTTTAAAATTTAAAAAAATTGTTAAAATTTGGATTTGTTAAAATTTGAATTCTTTTATAATTTTAAAATTTAAAAAAATTATTAAAATTTGAATTCTTTTATGAGGCAACGCTTTTTTCTAGTATATTTATTTTTAATTTTTAGCAAACAAAATCATCCAATAATCAATTTAGAAAAAAGCAAAATTTGATTCTTTAAAAATTTGTTAAGGATTTTTGGGTATTTCATGTTTGAAAGTGGGTACAACCTCTTTTTGGCAACACTGCGGATACGCATGCACTAGTTTATGATAAAGTTAGAGCTTAGTATTTTTTGTAATGCTACTGAAATCTCAATCATACCATGGTCCGGCTTTGAACTATTTGGTACAAAGTATTTTCATGCGTTGAAAATACAAAACAAATGTATATTTGATAAAAATATTAAAAATTTGATTAAAATTTTAATTGATTTTTGGTTAGAACTTTTATTAAAATTATAAATGATATAATTAAATCTTTAATTGAAAATGATAAAAGTTTTTGATTAAAAATTTAATTGATATGATTAAAGAAATAATTGAAAACTTTAATTAAATTAAACAAAAAAAAAAAAAAAATAATAATTGATCAAACAAATTCTTTGCTGATCCAAATATAATTAAATTTTTAATTGTATTTTCAAATATTTTAATTGAAATTCGATTTTAGTTTTTTCTGTGTATCCGATATTTGCAAAATACACATTTTTTTGGCAATTTCATTTAGATGTTTCTCTATTTTTTGACTCGTATATTTTCCAGCTGATGTAAGAAGCATCATATCCTTTCCCAAAATTTTATCCGCTTCCCGGAATATTACCCAACTTCTACTATGGTGTAGGGTGAATAAAATATTGTCTAAGTAAAAACGTTTTTTTGTGCCAATTTCAAAATTATATTTTCCATCCCTGATGTCAAGAACTAAAGAGAATAAGAAATGAAATTTAACCTTTTACTGGCAAGCCAGCCTTAAGGCGTCGTTCATGAAATTGGCCACAATTGCGTCAAATGATTATTTGATAATCAGAAATTAAGCTATCCGATATAAAACAAAATCAACTCAATATTTTGTGAAGAAATTTTTGAAGAGGAAGGTGTCTACATTTTCTTAAAAAACTAAATATTTTAGTATTATATTATTTACCCTTTTAGTTTTATTTTTAACTTCTTAAATTTTTGAGCTAATTCCATAAATTTTTTTGAAAAGTTTATAAAAAGCTTATAAATTTTCGTTATAATTATTATTTTCTGACGAGTGGAGTAGCGAAATATTGAAAAATAAATAATATTTTTATTTATTAAAAAATCAGCCTTAAGCTCAAAAATTAAGGAAGTTTGAAATATTTTAGAATTAACATAATTTTCAAAAATTTTAAAAACATACAGGTTGGTTGAAAAGTTCCTGCGCTCGAAATGAAAGAATACTGTTTTTGTTACGAAATATATATTTTATTTAATATAATCTCCTAGAAGCTCAATACACTTGTTCCAATGATTTTCCAATAATTTTATCCCATCCTTATAATGGTTTTCCGGAAGCTCTGCAAAATAAGCGTCTACGGCTGCTATGGCCCCTTCATTCGCCGAAAAATGCTTTCCACGAAGGAATTGTTTGAGATTTTCGAAGAGATAGTAGTCACTGAGAGCCAAATCTGGTGAATACGGTAGATGTTCAAGCAATTCGTACTTAAATTCTTTGAATTTAGTCATCGTCAAAACACTTTTGTGAGCAGGTGCATTGTCTGATGGAAAATGATTTTTTCTTCTTTAAACCAGGTCTTTTCTCACGAATTTTTTCATCCAGCTGATCCAAAAGGCTGCAATAATATTCAGAGTTAATTGTTTTACCTTTTTGAAGATAATCAATCAACAAAATTCCTTTTGCATCCCAAAAAACTGATGCCATAACCTTCTTTGCTGATCGTTGTGACTTCACCTGCTTTGGAGCTGAACAACCAGCTTCAGTCCACTGTAAACGTTCTTGTTTCAATTTAAGATCATGGTGGCATATCCAAGTCTCATCCATAGTTATAAAACGATGCAAGAAGTCGGTTTTATTCGGCTTAAAACGCTCCAAATTACGCTGAGAAATTTGTTTTCGATCCAGTTTTTGTTGAATTGTTAATGTGTGCGGCACTAACTTTCCAAACAGTTTTTTCATACGTAATTCTTCATGTAAAATATGGAGTACTCGTTCGTCTGAAATGCCTATGGCATTAGCAATTTCACGCTTAGTCAAACTTGGATCTTCACTAACCATATTATGTACCTGCTCAATGATTTCTGCTGTGGTTGCAGTTTTTGGTCGTCCTTCGCGTGGAACGTCTTTAAGGCTTGTACGACCACGTTTAAATTCACCAGCCCAAAATTCAACGGTGCGTTTTGAAGGTGAGGACTCCTTATACACTTCTAACAATTGTTTATAAATTTCCTTTGCTTTTAAACCCTTCAAAACAAAGAATCTAATGACTGCACGACATTTGTTCCATATTAAAAAAAATCAATGACACGTCAACTTCAAATCGCTTGTAAACAAAGAAAGAATTGACAGAATGACTTGCAACTTTGCATGTGTTCTCAGGACAGTTATACCAACTTGAGAAAAAAAAGTTTGGAGCTAGCAGTGCCATCTTAGTGAGCGCAGGAACTTTTCAACCAACCTGTATTTAAGTTGACTAAAAGAATAAAAGTTAGCCGACCTAACAAAGAAAACACAACAAATTTGGAAAAAATTTTTCTTTATTTCTCAACTTAATCTCCTTTTAGCTTCATACACTTTTCTCAGCGATATTCAATAGCTCAATACCCTGTTTATATTTAGTAAACGTTTTACTAAACCAACTCCGCAATGTAAATAAACTATAAGCTTGATATATATTGCAGTTAAGGTGGGATTTCCCTTAAATTTGAATTTTTTTAGAAATGCCGAAAAGATGATATAACTTGCAAAAAATCATAGGCCGGTTACAGGGTTAACTATTAATAAGAAACTCCCAATTTGTTTTAACAAGTGTTTGTTTTTTTCACACTCATTTCAATACGATCCACACGATCTGTCAGAAGCCGGTAGAGCACCAAAATATGTAAATATACATTATGAATAAAATGTGATTACTATGACATTGTTTGTAGAAATGTCTCAGAATTTAGTAATGTTTCAGATGCGAGACATCAAACAAGAAACGCATTGTGAAGTCGTGAAGTTTTTGCAGCACTACGTGTTGTTTGTATTTAACAAAGAGAGATCTGTGAAAAAAGAAAAACTTAAATCGTAAATGATTCATATACAAATGGTTGCTTTTAGCCAATAAATAATGAAATATAATTTTTATTTATAAAAAAACAAATAAATTAATTTACCACAAATTTTAAGTTAATATGGGAAATTGTTTAAAAAGCTTTTTCGGTTTTAAGTTTGTAGAAAAAGATGAACAAGTAATAATTTAGGTTTTATTATTATTTTAATATTTTGTAAACTTAGAGAATTATCTAATATTAATGAATTTTTGCAAAAAAGCAATTATGGTGTATTGAAACTAGTCAAATGAAGTTAATGCAAGTTTTTATAAAATTTAATACACTCAATGAAGAATTTTCATTAGTTTACTAAACAAAAAATTCATTACATTTCGTTCAATAAAATTCTCTCTGTGTAGTCATATATATTTCTTAAGTATATATTTTCTTATATTTAAAATTAAGCTATTTCGATTAAAGTGATATTTAATATTTATTAATTTATATAATAGAGTTTTCTGTAAATTATTTTATTCAGACTCGACGTCGTTTTCAAGATGGCCAACGTAGTGTTGATTTTGTTTTGGCGTTTAATGGTGCCGATCACAAATTGGACAATATAAAAAAACGTGAAATATTTGAGGCAAATTTAGAAAAGGAGGGTCTTCACTTGGAACGTGACAATACTCAGCGAATACACTTTATTAAAATTCATGCTCCCAAAGAAGTTTTGTGTCGTTATGCCGAAATACTCAAAATAAAATTGCCAATGAAAAAGGTTTGTTTAAAATTACTTTTCTTTAGAGTTAATATATTGTAAAAATTTAATTTAATTTATTTTGTTATTGTTTATTTAGATACCCGGTCAAGATCAAATTTATGATGAAGAATATGAATTAAGTGATAGTTTGAGATCGTGTTGTGGTAAAATATTTAAGTCAATACAATTGAATCCAGAAAAATTTCCACCTAAACCAAAACGTATTTATTTTGAATTTCAACGTAACTATGAGCATTTGTAAGTATATAAAAATCTTTAAATTAGTTTAAACTTTCAAAACCAAATCATTTCACTTTGTTTTATTATATCTACTTGCGTACAAACGGACTTTGTACCATATTTGATGGGTTTCTACTATTGAATATTTCCAACATTGGCCTTATTAAATATATTATTTTAAAACTAATTTTAAAATAGTTTTGCTAAGCATTCCAATGGTCATATTTTATATGACGATAAGAAAATATATAAAAAGAACAGCTGTAAAAGTAAATATAAAAACCATACAGTACTAGAGGTATAACTTTTTGTGATAAAAAATTTCACAGGCACTAGGCTATGAAGAATATCCCAGCAAAAACAGGGTTTCAACTACTTACCAGCCTATTTACTCGCTTATTTACTTTTGTTTGCGATGTCCAAAAACTAATGAGTGGTCATTACATTCTCAATTACAAAAAACACAAAGTAATGGGTGGTCATTACCCTCTCGCTTACGCACAGCCAAAAAATAATGAGTACCCATTACTTTTTGGACATCGCGAACAAAAGTAATTAAGCTCGTAAATAGGCTGGTAAGTGGTTGATGCCATGTTTTTGGTGGGATTGTACTAAAAATAAAAACTGATATTTTAGGTCCGTTTAAAACAAAAACCTTCCGCATAGAATGCGATTGACAACTGAAATACAGTCAACTCAAAAAATTTTTTTCACCATTAAAATTTTTCTTCACCACAAAAGATTTTTTCACCTTCAAAAAAATTTTTGTTTTTCCCTAAAGTTTTTTTACAACCACGAAATTTTGTTTTCACTTCCACAAAAGTTTTTCACCATAAAATATGCTTTCATCTCTATAACTTCACCTTTAAAGTTTTTTACCTTATTTGTATCAAAAACAGTGAAAACATTTTTATCTGCACATGCGATGAACAATTTTTAAACGCATTACAAATGTAAGTAAAAGAAAGGTACCAACTTGGTGTTACAAGAAATTAAAATAAATAAAATTGAAACAGAGGGCAACTAAAATTCTAATTTGAAAATTCATCGCATTTGCAAAAAACTAAAAACGAAATTATTCATATTTTTCCATGGACTATTTAGTCTTGCTAGGAAAATTTTTATATTTGCAAAAAATGCCAAAAGTTATATTCCTAATGCAGTACTCTAAACAAAAAATATGAACGTTGATTCTAAAATATTTTCGTTTCGATAAATATAAAATAAACTGTTCTATATTTTGTCAATTTCCGAGTTTTGCCGAACACGTTCTCTTAAAAGCTTCCTTTCATGCGAAGATGAAATACATTTAAACTTTTTGTAGTACATCCAATTTCAAAAGAAAAAGCAAAAACAAATAGATTTTTTTTACCTAATTGTATCGGTTGTTTGACCCAACTTTGGTGCCTTGAAAAAACAAAAAAAAAAAAATAATAATTTTGTGGTGTCATCAAACAATTCGATTTGAAAGACAAAACACCTGGGAAAATTAAAGATGAGTAATCGTAAGTATACGATTAGGTAAATGAATTTAAGCGTGGCCGTACAAGCACAAATGATGAACCTCGTTCAGTTTAGGCAGCTACTTCGAAAATCATCGATAAAATCAACGATATAGTTTTAAGTGGCCGACAGTAAAAGTGCGTTGATTGTATGAAAAGGCTATGGACAAGATGGATGCCACATTTGCTTGTTGTTTGTCGTAATTCTAAAGTTTTATATGAAAGTACAAACACCAAATATTTAATTTTTAAAGTCTCTGTTTATTAGTGAAAATATTTATTACTTTCGTAAAAAGGATTTGTAGGTTGTAGAGTTAACAAGCTTTAATAACTAATACGATTTTAAAGAAGAAATAAGTACAAAAGTGAAGTAAAAATAGATCATAGCGTAATATTAAGCAGGGGCAAAGTGTATAAACTCGATGAAAATTAAGCATTTGTGCTTAAACATTGCCGGCCACAATGCAAAAATACAAATACGCGTACTATATAAAGGGTGTCCCAAGAAGAACGCAATTTTTAAATTTTAAATAAAACACAGATATTTAAAAAAAATCGTTAAACTTTATTATATCGTAAAGTAGACAGAATGAGGTTATGTATGCAACAATATATCGTGCAGATGGCCACCGCGGCTTTGCTGGCATGCACGCGATCTTTTAATGAAATTTTCAATGACCGTTTTGCATGAATGCTGCGGTATTTCATTAATGTAGCGTCCAATTTCCTCTTTTAAGGCTTGAGTCGTCGTCGGCTTATTCGCGTAAACCATCGACTTCAAAAAACCCCAAAGAAAAAAATCTAATGGTGTTAAATCGCACGATCTAGGCGGCCAATTCTGATCTCCAAAACGCGAAATAACACGACCGGGAAATGACTGATGCAGCAATTGAATTGTTTCTCTGGCTGTATGACATGTGGTGCCGTCTTGTTGGAACCACATGCCCTCCCTTCAATTCTAGGCAAGAAAAAACTGGTTATCATTTCACGATACCGAACACCATTGACTGTTTGCGCTTGACCTGCCTCATTTTCATAAAAAAAGGTCCAATGATTCCTCCAGCCCAAAAACCACACCACACAGTGACACGTTGAGGATGCATTTGCTTCTCGTGAATCACTCGAGGATTTTCCTCACCCCAAATGCGACAATTCTGCCTATTGACGAAGCCATCAAGATGAAAATGGGCCTCGTCACTGAAGATGATTTTATCGGCAAAATCAGCATTTTCATGTTGTCTCTCCAATACCCAATTAACGAACTCCCTTCGCTGTCCATGGTCAGCTGGCTTCAGTTCCTGAGTCAATTGAACTTTGTATGCATGAAGATGCAAATCTTTCGTCAAAATTCGCTGCAAAGTGGATTTGGAGACACCAATTTGCTGAGCTCGGTGTCGAATTGAGGTGGATGGAGTTTGAGCGACATCATCACGTACAGCTGCGACATTTTCGGTCGATCGACCTGGTCGATGGCGCGTTGTTGTCTTTACATCACTAACAGACCCAGTTTCGGCAAATTTATCCATTAATCTCTTTACAGTTGACTCTTTTGGAGCATTATTGTGACCCCAAATTAATCGCAATTTGCGAACTGTAGCCGCAAAACTTTCACCATTTTGGTAAAACAATTTCACAATGAGAATGCGTTGTTCATTCGTGTAGCGCTCCATTTTTACTAACCTCGTACCTTCTACTAGCAAACAATAACAATTGTTCAAATGTCAAACAATGACACTTCGAATGTTGCCAGATTTAAAAATTGCGTTCTTCTTGGGATACCCTTTATATGTTTATAATTTTATTTATGTTTTTTTATTTTTTTTTTTTTTGATTTTAATATTTATTTTTAATAAAATTCGTATATCTATGAAAAGGGGAATGGGGTGTTCTCAAAGGGAACTAAATTTGTAAGGAGGTCCAGTAGATCTAGCCATCATAGACGGATAAGTGCAAAGCCGTATGGTTATTAGGAGGTTCGGGGTACCTGACCAGCAAAGCTAGGTATTTATTAGGGGGTTCGAAGAACCTGACCAGTATGGCTGGATGTGACTATAAATGGCTTAAGAGAACCATATTGGTGAAGACTAATAATCCGAGTGACCTTCAGAATCAAGTTGAAAAGGCAGGATCTGTAATTGTAGAATACCCCTAAATATTAAGCAGGTGCGATAGGATCATAGTACATGTAAATAAAAGTAAAAAATAGAAATCACATTTTTATGGTGCATGTAACGGGTGGCGCAAAAATAACCTTCCGATGTTTTTGGCTGTAATTTAAAAAAAAAAATTGAAAAACTTTGATTCTTCTTGTGGATTATTTTTATTTGGTCTTTTAATTTTTTTTACATCAAGTCGAGAATATGATGTCATGTAAATGGCCGCCGCCAAAGTTGGTTGTCATTTGAGCCCTTTTTATGGCATTTTCCATCACTTTGGCCAAAACTTCCGGCGATAGGTCCTCACATTCTAGACGGATATTGTCTTTAAGAGCTGCAAGAGTCTGAGGCTTGTTGACATAAACCCGCGACTTCAAAAAGCCCCACAAAAAGAAGTCTGGAGCGGCCAGTGCAAATCGCCAAAACGAGATATTAGGCGCGCGGGAAATGCATCCTTCAGCATATCGGTTGTGGCACGTGCAATATGTGGCGTTGAACCGTCCTGTTGGAACCACATGTTTTCCAATCCCAATTCATCAAGTTGCGGCAAAAAGAACTCGTTGATCATTGCTCTGTAGCGCTCACCATTTACAGTAACCGTTTGGCCCGCGACGTCTTCAAAGAAAAAAGGTCCGATGCCTCCTCCAGCGAAAACAGCACACCATACAGTGACTTTGAGCGGGTGTAATGGCTCTTCGTGGGTTACACGCGGATTTTCAGTGCCCCAGAAGCGTAAATTTTGCTTATTTACGTTCCCGCTAAGATGGAAATGGGCCTCATCACTCATGATTATTTTTGATGAAAAATCATCTTCATTATTGCTCAAATAAATAGACACCAATATTCCGCGTTCTGGAGCAGTGTAGCGTAACATTGTTTATTAACGTGTATTTCGCATGTGTTTACTACACAAATGTCAAAACAGAACTGACATTAGGGGCCAATCGCAAAATTTATAGCATTTTCTGATAGGAGGATTACTTTTGCGCCACCTTGTACATAAGTCAATAAGGTCGAGTTTTTCGGATGGGAGCTAAACCTGGTTTAGTTAAACCGAAATAAAATTTTGTCAGCCATTTCCAAGTTTATGAACGTATGAAATTTGTCTGAAAAACTTTTCATTGCATAGAAGTTTGGTCTTCATTGAAATAAAATAACACAAAATCAATTTTCCAGTTGCAAACTGCCATAAACTAAGTTTGAAGATAATCTACATCCCAAAAACTCGTCCTTAGAAAATAGTTTCATAATCGTTTTGCATAAAAATTTTAAAACATTCAAAATGTCCGATAAACTTCCTTTCATTCAAAAAACTTGCGTATATGCGTTCGGAAAAACAATAATAAAACGATCAATTATTAATGAAGTTATATGCGATCGACACGATTTTAACACGAAAAAGAGCTTCTAAAGAAAATTTCGTATATACATTTTTTTTATTTAACGAATCAATTTTCAGAATTATTCGTCGGTTTATTGATTGAAGGATACTATGGAGTAGATTTCGAGAAAATATTAAACCAATAAAAGTGTAAAGATGTTATCTTATGGCGCAAGAGTAACCGAATTTAAAATTCTGCAAAAAATACTATTTTCCGAAGGACTTATCGTAGCAAAGTGTGCTTTAAAAGAGCGAACGCAAACTTCCGTCGAAAGGATATAAATTTGCTAATCGTAAATATTGCGAATTGTTTCTCAGTTATGATGCAAACCGAAGGCAAAATGCCACAATTTTTCGGCAAAACTATGACGAGTCTATAGGAGTCACAATATGTAGCGAAGTTTGTTTTGCATTGCATTTATAGCCTTGTTTATGTTAAATTGCTAAGCAGTCGCATCCTAGTTATATTTATAAGGCATATTTTATTTCTTAATTTGGCGGATTATTGAAAAAATTTATCATATAGAGTCTATCTCACAATAAATCACTGATAAAGCCTTTCCATAGAAAGGAGGCAGAAATTACTCTAAGTCTTATTTAAAATAGTTTATATTTTGCAGGGAAAAACTTTTATTTATTTTATTTATTTATTAATTTATTTATCTTTTCATTTATATATTTATTTATTTATTTATTTATTTATTTATTTATTTATTTATTTATTTAATGTAACATATAATTACAAATTATATCTTAATACCCTAACCGAGAACTAGCAACGAAGGCTTTCGGCTTGTTGTAGCGAAAACAGACCAGAGCCTCTGGTGGGAATCGAACCCACGACCCCCGCACTAATAAGCTTGCACGCTATAAACTAGCCTACCGGGGCGCTCAGAAAAAACGTTTATTATACTTCTTCTTACTAAAAGAATTTTTTTAAATGAACATTTATTGAGATCTAGTAAAATCTGTCAATTTTCTTATTTGCTTATCTTATAGATCAAATATAATAAATTATTTTCAATTTTTTTTAATAAATTCCACATTACTATTTCTAGCTTGCTAAGCTTTCAACTTCAATTTATTTACAAAAACAAAGAAAAAATTTTAGATAGGTTGATATATATATTTCGATCCGTTAAAATAGCTCTTCCAAAGTATTAGACAAGTTAGAGTCTTTAAAAAAACGCAGAGCCTGAACAAGAAACCTATTAAAAATGTACATATTGCAACATTTCCGTCTTCTTAGCAATCACACAATTGGCAAAGTTGTTTTTCTAATGGGCACAATGATGATACTAAAACTGAAAAATACCAAAAATATTTTATTTAAATTTCTTTTTTTTTTTTATTGAAAATATTTACAGATTCGATTTTGAACAACCAAATTTCTTTGATGCGGGTACACGAAATTATATTATTAATTTTATATTGGAACGACAACGTTTTATAGAAGGCGAAGAGACACCCGACAATTTAGGTATAGAAAAATTATTAGCTGATGGCGTGTATGAATGTGCATACACACTACATGATGTAAGTAAAAATTCTAAATTAAAATTAAAACACGTTATCCAAAAGCTTAAAATTAAAAAACTTTTCTGAATTATTATAATGAAAAATCTAACTTTAAATTAATTGTTTTTTTATTTTAGGACACTGATCGAGATTTATTATTAAGCGAGTGGGCCAATTTAAAAAAATGGAAACAGTAAGTTTTTAATATTTTTTTTTTTAAATTTAATTTTAATATATCTGTTCAAATTTATTTTCTTTACAGTTTACAACCTCTGGATAGTATAAAGGAATATTTTGGTGCAAAAGTTGCTTTATATTTTGCTTGGTTAGGATTTTATACACACATGCTAATACCGTCTAGTATAATTGGTATATTAATTTTTATATATGGATTTATAACATGGAATACAGATCCAATAAGGTATATACGAGTTTTTTTTTTCAATTTTCTAACAAAACTAGTGTTTAAATTTAAATATTTCATTTTGCAGTCAAGAAATTTGTAGTGCAAATAAAACAATACTTATGTGTCCACAATGTGATAGAAGATGCGATTACTGGAAACTACAAGATACCTGTAAATCATCGAAAATGAATTATTTGATAGATAATAATTTGACAGTGGTATTTGCGTTTGTAATGTCGATTTGGGGTAAGTTTAGGCAAAAGTTAATAAAATTAAGTCTAATTAAATTGACTTTTCCTAAATGTAATATAATGTAATCTAATCTAATGTAATGTAATTTTGTATTACTTCAATTAATATGAAACTCAAATTCAATTTAATTCCTATTTGATTTTCGCGCCCCTTACACGATGAACAAAAAATTCAAATCAAAATTAAAGAGCTTGTGAAAGAAAATTTTAATTAGAAAAAGAGAATTTTGAATTGAAAATATGCAAAAATATTACATCGGTTGAAAAATCTGTAGGATGACACATGTTAGATGGCGCCGCTAATTATTAATTTCGTGTGTTGATAAATTATTGCTTTTTAATGGAAAAAACACCATTCAAGCCAAAGTTTGACTTGATAAGTGTTACTCGGAATCTGCACCATCGAAATAAATGGTATAAAAGTTTGTTTAAACGTGGTCGTGCAAGCTCCGATGACGCCGAACACTCTGGTCTCTACCGTATTTTTAGGATTCAAAGTTGCTCAAAGAACCAAATATTTATATTGTATGTTAGTTTGATTCATCTGTAAAAATTACTTTGTACCAAAAATCTCTATAGGATTATTTATAAACGTTTTTGCAAAATATCTTGCAGCATAAGACATTAGACCCTGAGTAGCTAAACGTCTTCAAACAGTTTTATACCACCTGTCAAATTTTGAGCAAGTTCCATCATTTACTTTGCCATAACAGCTGTTAAAAACATACAACCTCGTGGCTTTTTTAAAAATGGAAAAAAGTGTATTTCGAGGAAGGAAAAGCTTAATAAATAGTATGGGGACTCTGCACCATCGATTTGAGTGGTAAAAAAGTAGTTTACTGACTCTCGTTGTGGCCTTACAAGCACGGAAGATGCCGAACGTTCTGAACGCCCAGTTAAGGTCTCTACTCCCAAAACAATTGAAAAAATTCACGATATGGTGTTGGCCGATCGGAGATTGAATGTGAGATATATTGTGGAAGACATAGGCATCTCAGATGGCTCAGTGGTTTCAATTTTGAACGATCTGCAAGATGGCTGCCGCGTTTGCTCACAATCGACCACCAACGGAATCGTGTGACAGCTTAGTTTTCATGGCATAAATCCATGAAGTAGACTACGAATTGCCCCCTCATTCGCCTTATTCTCCGGATTTAGCCCCCAGTGACTATTTCCTATTTCCAAACCTAAAAAAATGGCTCCGTGGAAAGAGATTTAGCTCCAACTATTAAATTATTGATCAAACAAATGCTTTTTTTTATGGGCCTCGGAAAACCCTGCTTTTAAACGAAAAGTAAATGATGGGAGCAGTGTTGCATTTCATATAACTACGAGGGAAGGAAGGAATATAAAACATTTGCTTTGTCCTTAATTTTACGGCCACTGTATGCAATTTTATCATTAAAAAATCATAGCACATCATTGACAACTTCATGGCCCATCAGAGACTAATTATGTACTGGTAAAAAGAACTAAAAATAGTCAACCCTTGATTTAAGCTGAAATAATTTTCAAATAAAAAAAAAAAAATAATATCAAAATAAATGAACCAATATTTTCTGCTCCATTAAACCGCTGTGAATCTTAAGTAAATTTCCTCAATAAAAAGCTTTTATTTTTTTATTTTTAGCCGTTTTATATTTAGAACTCTGGAAGCGTTATTCAGCAAAATTAATTCATAAATGGGGTCTTACCGGCTATACACAAGATGTGGAACATCCACGACCACAATATTTGGCTAAAATAAGAAGAAATAAAAAACTGGCTTCAAAATTGGATAATGCAGATTCGAATAATGTATTTGAGCCAGATGTGCCTTTTTGGACAACAAAGTTCCTTCCCAGTTTTACGAGCTACAGTATCATGGTTTTATTTGTAAGTTTTTCTACTAATGCAGATAACAACATTAAGTAATAATAACCATTGATGTCCTTTTTGCATAGATATGCATATCAGTAATTGCCATATTCTCTATGGTTATTTATCGTATGGCTCAGCGCGCCTCACACAACATCTTTGGCAATGAAGACTATATGACCTACAAAATTATGTTCTTACCTATGACAGCTGGTGTTATAGATCTAATTCTAATTTCCGTCTTAGATTATGCCTATAGTTCATTAGCAGTAACTCTTACCAATTTGGAATATTGTCGTACAAAAACAGAATATGAAGAAAGTCTAACTATTAAAAATTATGTATTTCAATTTGTAAATTACTACTCCTCACTCTTTTACATAGCCTTTTTAAAAGGAAAATTTGTTGGTTATCCCGCCAAATATAATCATATTTTAGGATTTCGCCAAGAAGAATGCAACCCTGGTGGTTGTCTTATGGAATTATGTATGCAATTGGTGATTATTATGGTTGGTAAACAGGCTGTGAATGCTATTGTTGAAATGTTTATACCTTATATGACAAGAAATATACGTAAATTTGGTGTTCGCTGTGGTATGCGTAAGAATAGTGAGGAGAAATTGGTGTCATGTAATCAATGGACAGAAGACTATCATTTAATACCATGGAGGAGTAATTCAATGTTTTCGGAATATTTAGAAATGGGTAAGTTTTCATGGAATTTGTTAAATTTTTACAAACGAAGGTGGGGAACGTTGTGAATCGTTGCAAAAAGATAGTTTAGGTTAAGGTAACGGTTAACCGGTGAGTGCATTACTTAAAAAATGAGTAATCGTTGTTTTGTCATCAATAAGAACACAAAGAGTTGCTTTTTGGTGAAATATCAAGTTAGATCTACTGCATTAGTTTCTTAAGTGTTTCTTTAGGATAAGTGAATATTTTTATATTCAGTAGTATAGACGATTTATCGAGGAATTGGTTAATGAATTAACGGAATTAGAAATGCTCCAGATCCCATATGAAACCCAACATTCTTTTACATGTGTTGTATACATTGTTTACGAGGACAGTCCCAAAATTAGCCGACCAAACACTAAATTTTCGAAAAATTTATTTCTCAACATAATATTTTTTTATGTGGCTCGGAACATTTTCTTCAGCGATATTCAATACACACAATATATTTAGAACTATATTTTTAACTATATGAATCAGTTATTCAATAAACAAAGTATAAAAAAATACCGACTTTCAGTTGGAGTTTATATTTTCAGTTAAATGTAAATTGTTATGTTTTCTGTTTCTAAAAATAGATATTAAAACAATTTCTTTTTGTTTTTTTTATAAAAATAGCTTGTTTATATAAAAAAAATATTTTAACCAGAATTGCAATAAATTATTCAAATATACGTACACACATAGAAAATAATATATACATGTGTATGTGTGTGTTGTGCTTTGTAATTACATACAAATAAAAAAAAATTTCAATTTGAAAAACAAACTACAAAAATCGTTTTTTTTTAACGTTTTGTCAGTTAAAAACTGATAGTTATTTTAAACGACTTTTTACTACTTTTGTCGATTATTTAACAATGATTGAAAATAAACAACAAAATGGGCTGAATAAAGTAAAAAATCAATAATCCTCTTTATGATTGTATTTTCGATTAATTTAATATGTATAATATTGTGATTGCAGCTTCGATAGCCTATTTAAACTGTCTAGCTCCTAGAAAATAATCTGAGGGAGCTAAATCTGCTAAATAAGGTGCACGATGAAGCAATTCGAATTTTAATTTATTGATTTTGGCCAATATTTTCCATGTAACCAATTTTTCTATATATACAAATTCACTGAGATCGTTTTTTTTTGAGGGCTCCAAAATAATACTAAGCAACATGGCGCCTTGAAATTTAAAACATAACATATGTTTTATAAGGTAGCCACTTTTCACCAAGGAATTTTTTTTTTAATTACTGCCGCCATATATACGTCAGGTGGGCTAATTTTGGCACCACCCTCTTTCCTCTGTATTCCAGTCTCAAGAGAGCTGTCTATCAAGATAAACATCTTTGCGTAGGGTAATAACGAAAATTCGATTTCTCTAGCTTGAACTTCTCTCTCTCTCTCTCTCAGTTTTATTTCAAAAAGCAGTATTTATATTTTTCAATGATTTCCAAAAAATAGAAAAAACTTAAAGTGAATTATTATAATGCAGGCATAAAATTTCAAATCAAATAATCATTATTACCTCTTATTTTTTCAGTTCTACAATTTGGTTTTATCACCCTCTTCGGTTTAGCATTCCCCTTAGCGCCGCTGCTGGCTTTAATCAATAACATATTAGAGGTACGCTTAGATGCTATTAAAATGCTTAAATTCATAAGAAGACCTATAGCTCAAAGGGCACGTGATGTCGGTGTATGGTTGGGTATTATGACTGTTATAACTAAACTTGCTGTAGCATCATGTGCCATGATTATTGCTTTCTCAACAAATCTCATACCAAAATTAGTCTACAGAACTGCCAATCATGATGACACTTTAGAGGGTTATCTTAATTTCACCTTGGCCTATTTCAATACCAAAGATTTTCAAATACAGCCATTATTGCCATTATCACCTTATGGGAATGTGACATCATGCAGATATACAGAATTTAGAAATCCACCATGGGATGAACATCCATATAAGAGGCCAATGATATATTGGAAAATTTTAACAGCCAGATTGGCATTTATTGTAATATTTCAAGTAAGTGTTTATAAAATAATTATAAAAATAATTATTTAAATTTGTATTCTTTTATTACAGAATATCATTAGTTTGCTACAAACGGTTATATCTTGGTCTATACCCGATATATCTGGCAAATTATTGAAACGTATCAAACGTGAAAACTTTTTATTACGTGAGCATATTATTGAATATGAAAAGATGATGGCAAAAAAAGCGGCTGCACAAAAAATTGTCGACAAGGCTCATTCAGTGGCTTCCAGCATAGTTAATGGTGTTAATAGTGCTTTAAATAATAGCAACTTTTCGGATCCTATTGAAGAGGAAGAAGATGATGTACAATTACGTAGACGTAATGCTAATAACAATGCAACTGATTATATAACACCAGTGTAGTTTAGGTGTAGACAAATAGTTAATAGTTGCCTATTTTATATAAATTTGAATTTAAAATTATTATATTTTATCTAGGTTTTTGTTAATCAGCTTTATTCTGTTAAAAAAAAACTTTTAAATTTGAACAAAAATTTTACTCTCTCAAAAGTTAATTTTTACTCTCTCTCGAGAGTTAATTTTCTGGTTTCTAAACAAACATGGAAATTATTATGTTTATTATTAAATAAAACTGTCCTTGTAAGGACACAAAATTTATGGATCAAATTTCTTATCGCCCAATTTCCATAAATTGTATAATATACGAATGATACCTTTCCTGGATTTCAAATATTGTACATATTGTTTTCAATAGTTTCTATAGAAAATAACATTTCGTTTATTTATTTAAGAATAGATCGATAAGAAAATATAATGAAATTAGACTTTTACCCAGAAAAAAACTTCTAAGAAAGTGGCAAATTATCAAATTTTCCTCTTCCAAGATCTCTATGGATTCAAAACTGCTTTGAATACATAATTTGCAATATTTAAAACTCTTAAATTATTTAAGAGATTCATTTTAATTTGAATTAACAAATTAAATTTTTGGAAGGATTTTCTTCTTATCTAGAAGCCAAGAATTAACAAATTTAATTTTTGGAAAAATTTTGTACTCATCTAGAAGCCAAGCCAAATTATTTTGAAGACGAAAATGATTTTCTCAGACTGGAGCTGTTTATTTAGTTTAAATGATATTTTATGTTTGAAACATGTGTTGTAAGCGTAACAATTCTAAACTTTTTTTTTTATCATATAACTATTATTATTGTTATTTATAAGTATTTTATACTAATTAATATTTATTTTGAGATATGTGTGTAATATATAAAAAGTATGAGTACTTAAAGTACTAGAAAAAATCAATGAGCGTATTCAAGAAAGGGTCGTAGATGTGGTATATATTTTAAGCTATACATTAAGCTTGTAAACTTATTAACTTTACCCTCTAAACAGGATCGGAGACGCCTTTTATGAATCCCCTATATATGTTAGAATGAAAAAAAAAAAACAATACAAAACATTTTACAACAAAACACAAACAGATTAATTAAATTTATTTTGAAATAGTTATAAAATGAACACAGATTTGCCTTATGTATTAAACACTACAACAAACACAGTCCATTTTAAATTAGCAATAGATATTAATGTTAAAAGATTATAAGGATTTGCAATATCATAAAACTAGTAAAAAAATCTAACATGCCGATTTCAGGATACCCTACATCAAGAATAACTTGGGTAAAATTATGGAAAGCGGTCTAAATTTCGAGCGGAAAATATAGAACTTAAATGGCCAATGAGGTCATCTAGGTCCAAATATTGACTGATTTCCTTTAAATTTAGAGGCATGATTTAAAACCAAAATTCCAACAATATAACTAGTCCAACTCAGGAAGAACCTTTCTATAGAAGGTATAGGATGGGTCATTTAAAATTTGAATCGGCTATAAAAAAAGTACTGATGATTTTTTTTAATTTCTAATTTTATTAGATCGTGGTAGTCATGTGAATGATATTGTGTTCCATTCTTAAATGACAAAGTTCAACCTTTCCAATAAAACCAGAAATTTTAAAAAATAATCAGTACATTTTTTAGCCGATTGAAATTTAAAATTTAAAAAAAATTCGGTTGGCCGATCGGATATTGAATTTACGAGATATTGTGAAAGCCATAGGCATCTCCCACTGGCTCAATTTGAATGATCACTTGGGTATGAGTAAGCTTTTCGCAAAATGGGTGCCTGGATTGTTCGCAATCGACCACAAACGTATGTGCAGCTTCCATGGCAAAAATCCATGAATGAGGCTACTAGTAGCTTCCTCATTTGCCCTATTCTCCGGATTTAGCACCGAGTCACTATTTGTTGTTTCCAAACCTGAAGAAGTGTCTAGGCGGATATAGATTTTACTACAACGATGAAATCATCTCATACAAAGGAGACTATGTAGAATAATATACTTTTTTATTCAAAAGCCAGTGTTTCATTTAAAAAGTTACGGACTTATTGACTCGCTCTTTTATCTTCATATTTGGCACCACTAACACGATTAAAGTTCATTAAGTACTCAGCAAATAAAGTGGCGACGATTCTGTGGTTATCACTTCCTTTATAGTTTCCTAATATTCACTTCGCCTTTTTTACTGCTGTTTGGGATGTTATTGTAAAGAACTTCCAACAATATATTTTATAAATTCACTGAAATACATTTTTTAACTATTTAAATAGTTATTCAAAAAACAAACTATAAAAAATACGCACTTTCAGTTGAAGTTGATATTTTCAGTTAAATTTATAATTTTATGTATTTTGTTTCCAAAAATAGAAATTCAAATAATTCGTTTTCGGTTTTTTTTATTTAAATGAAATTTTTCACATGTACATTCAAACATAAAAAACAAAAATATGAAAGTATGTGTGTGTTTTGTTTTGTAATTACATACAAATAAAATAATTTTGAATTAAAAAAAAAACTACGAAAATCGTTTGTTCTAACGTTTTGTCAGTTAAATAATGATCTTTATTTGCTTTTACTACTTTTGTTGATTACTAAACAATGAAAATAAACAACAAAATGGGCTGAATATAATGAATAATCAGTAGCCCTCTTTTTTGTTGTACTTGCGATAAATTAAATATGTTCTCGTATTTGAATACTTCCGTCCAATGACATATAAAAGAAGAGATGCCTTTGTCTATATGGCAGCAGTATTTTTACTGAATAAAAACCGGGAAGACGAGTTAAACCGGAGACTAGCTCCAAACATAGTCTGATTTTCTTTAAATTCGTAGACGTGATTTATGATCCAACATACGATTTACAACTCAAACTTCACATGGACAAACGTACAGCGTTAAATTGAATCGTGAAGTGATTTTGAGTCTACTGACATATTACAAGGGCAGTTAGAAATATTCTTAACCCTTCAATAAAAAACAAGGGTTGGATTTTTAAAATTATGTTTATTTTTCAATATAATCCACTAAAACTTCAATACATTTACCTATTCCAAAGCTTTTCTAACAATTCTATCCCTTGAATAAAATTATTTTCCTAAATCTCTGCAAAATAATCATTTACAGCTGCAATTGAATATTCATTCGATAAAAAAGCTTGTCAGCAATAAAGTACTAACACACTCTTGCAGGCTTGTGCGTTGTCCTGATGAATAATTATTTTTTTATTTTGTAAATCAAGTCGAATTTTCACATGCAATTAATCCAAAAGTTTACAATAATATTCTGAAACTATCTTTGTGATAACAGATAATCGTTGCCAATTGAATTGGTTTTGCCTTCTTTGATACACATCGTCAAGGTTCACTTCATTGTTTTTATTGTTCTTTTTTGTCTAGTGTGTAGTGATGGATCCATGTTTCATCAAAAGTTATGGAACGATGCTCAAAATTCATTTTGTTTTGCTTAAATCGATGCAAACAAGCTTAAGAAATTTGCATTCGAATATGTTTTGGATCAACTGTTAACAAATGCTGCACTCATCATTATGAATTTCTTGTCCCCATAAACTTTTCTCATGTAAATATTAATGAGACCACATATTTATAATTTTTTCATTATAAAAGAATTCACTAAAGCGACATTTTTTGACCAACTGTTACTATACAGATGAGTTTCTAGATCGAAATGAAATTGAATATGTGTTCATATGACAAATAGAAATTTCCAATACACTTAACTTTTTGCTGTTTATACCGCCATCTCCATATCAGGCTAAGAACATTTCGAACGGCCCTCGTTAAAAGGTGGGCCTCAGTTGTTTATCTCAGCATTAACAATTTATTGAATATCGAACTTTTGGCTGAAAAGTACAAAATAGAGTGTCGAATACAAAATAAATACTGAATATTTTTAGTTATTTGTAAAGTTTTTTACACTATGAGTCTCAGCCCAAAATTGAAATCGAGAGGCTGGTGAATTACTCTCTTTAAAACAATAAAATGTGAACAAATGACCCAATGCCTCTCACCCGTCACTTATTTTACTAAAAATTAGGGTACAATATATCGTCAAGCAGTGCACTAACGCTGCTATAAAACTTTTATTTAAAAAAAAACACAGACTTGCGAATTTTAAAAAAAAAAACGGATGATATTTAGTTGGATTTTAGATCATATAAATTATATTCTTTAAAAATCGTTTAAAATGCACAGAAAAACGAAAAGTTTTATTATTAAAATTGCATCTTAAACAATTTATAAAAAATATGATTATATGATCTAAAATTTAACTAAATATCATTTATTTACCAAACTAACAGATCAACAATACATAAAAAACACTCACAATATTATTTCGTTAAAAACAAATCGAAAATACAATCGAAAAGAGGACCACAGATTTTCCATTATATTCAACCCGTTTTGTTGTTTATTTTCAATCATTGTTTAATAATCGACAAAAGTAGTAAAAACAATAGAAAGTCGTTTAAAATAATCATCAATTTTTTACAGACAAAAGGTTTGAAAAAACTACTTTTGTGGTTTGTTTTTCAAATTGAAAGTTTTTTATTTGTATGTAATTACAAAACAGAACACAACATAATGCAGATATATATATATATATACATATTTTTATTGGCAGTGTGTGTATATATATTTGAATTATTTCTTTTATATTTTATTTAAATAATTTTGTATATATACAAATTATTTTGTTAAAAAAGCAAAAAGGAATTGTACCCTCACAATATATTTTCCGTTACCGACTGTAGTTTATTAAAAAAGTTCGTTTTTAAAAGAAGAATCAATTGAAATTCATAGAAATATATTTATTAACTATTTGAATCAGTCATTCAAAAAACAAACTATAAAAATTTACAGATATTCAGTAGGAGTTGATATTTTCTGTTAAATGTAAATTTTTATGTTTTCTGTTTTTAAAGATTGAAATTGATATAATTCTTTTTTGTTTTTTTACCAAAATAGTTTGTATATATACAAAATTATTTTAATAAAAATTACAAGAAATTATTCAAATATAGATACACACAAGAAAATAAAAAAATATATACATCTGTGTGTGTTGTGTTTTGTAAAATTTCATACAAATAGAAAAAAATTTGAATTTGAAAAATAAACCCAAAAATCGTTTTTTTCTACTTTTTGTCAGTTAAAAATTTATGGTTATTTTAAACAACTTTCTATTGTTTTTACTACTTTTATCAATTATTAAACAATGATTAAAAATAAACAACAAAATGGGTTGAATATAATGAAAAATCAGTAGGCCTCTTTTTGATTGTATTTTCGATTAATTTAATATGTATTTTAGATTATTTTAAACGAAATAATATTGTGAGTGTATGAATTTCTATTTTTTGAAGCAGAAAACATAAAATTTTACATTTAACTGAAAATATCAACTCCTACTGAATGTCTGTAAATTTGTATTGTTTGTTTTTTGAATGACTGATTCAAATAGTTAAAAAATATATTTCTATGAATTTAAATTGATTCTTCATTTAAAATCAAACTCTACGTATTACTTTTTAAATAAACTACAGTCGGTAACGGAAAATATATTGTGAGTGAACTTCTTTATTGCAATAAAAAAAACTTTTTTCCAATTGAAAGTATTGAATATACAATTAATGGTTCAAATATTTATATCTCATTATTAAAATTCATTCATTCGTTGTATGGACCAATTTTAAACAAACGGTAAATAGTGTGTCAAATAAAAGTCACTTTTTATGGAAGTATTTTTTTTACTCATAATTATATGAAAAATCATCAAGCGAAAGCTTATTTTATTATGGTGGAAAAAGTAAATTTCTGATTGTCACAATTAAACAAATAAAAAATTGAAAATTGAACCTTCCGAATGCGCTTTACTAAATTCTAAATATTAAGCAAACAAAAATCATTTCGTAAGTCTCTATCTGTTTCATTTAAAATCAAAGTTTTACAGCACTAAAAAACACGACTGAGAAGATTTGTAATGTTATGGCCAATTATGATAAATAAAATCTAGTAAATTTTACACGTATTAAAATTACCACAAAAATGTGGTATACTAAGCGTATGAGTACTAATTAAATACTACACATATTACTCATACGCTTAGTATAACACATTTTTGTGGTATATTAAGTGAAAAATACTTACATTTATATCACAGAATTGGGCATATTTTTAGAATTTAGTTGTTTAATTTTTTATTATTAAATTTTTGTAAATTAGATGCATTTTACATAAAAATACGCTCGTATTGTGTTTTCATTTGGAATAAAACTAAAACCATATTGTTTTACAATTCCAAAATACAGATAATTAGAGCACCTTAACTTTTTAAGAGGATTTTAAATCTATAATAAATTCGCAATCTTAATTATTTACATACAAAGATGATGTACTTGGCTAAAGAAAAAATTTGATACCCATATTGCCCCATTTAAAACGAAGGGTTACCACTCCATTGCATATTTGTTAATACGGGAACTAGCACGAATTTAAAAAAAAAGCTGAGATCCATATTTAATTAAATCGTCTAAAGATTAAAATATGTTAATTTGGCATTTTTATTACAAACAACCCCGAACAAAAAATTCAAAGCCCGTTTTTTTTTACAGAATATCCTTAAAAAAAGGACATGGATGATCGTCCTTGTACAAATTGTATATACAGTTGGACGCGTCTTAAAAAAACCTTTCTTATGATACCCATACTTTATATTTTGGTAAGGAAACAGATTCTTAAATTAACAAAACATGCAAAAATGAACCCTTTTTTAAAATGGTCCAGCTCACGAGAGGTCAAAGCTAGAGCCGAAATATTTTATATGTCATCATAAAAAATACCAATGTACATTTTGAAGGGGGTACACCTTGCACGAATTTTGCTTCCATACAACTTGAGTCGTTCTAATGTATATGAACAAATTCTTGTTTTGCTTTCTTTTTTCTAAAAGTCCAAATATTTTAATGGTCGATTGTTGCTAAATTTGAGTTAACCACAACGTCATTTCTTGTCGTCAGTCGACTCAGTTGTGATTAATCACTTACATTCAAAAAACCTTCCCGCTCTTATTCTGGGTCAACAGTATTTTAATTTTTTTAAGAGAGGCGACACTCAGGAAATGCTTCGTACTTATTAATGTGTTACTTTCTTTTTGAAATGGGGTAGAGGAGAGTTAAAAGTTGCTCGAGATGTAAATGAGAGCATCTTTAGCAGCTTGTGGCATTTGGTTGAAACGTAACTAACGTAACTACTATTGCCTCAAACATGTCGAATTTCGTACCAGATAAAGGGTTTTTGTAAAGAGTTCTTCTTCATTTTTTTAATATTGAGAAAATGCGTAATCTGTAAATTTCAAAAAACAAGCTCCTGATTAATTTAAGGTCCAATATTCTAAAAAAAATCATGTCCAAACTTGTCTTTTACTAAAGAAAAGAAACATTTTTGTGACGTTTTTAAAAATTACCGTAGGCTACTGACCTCCTATCCCTAGTTTGATGATAACTAAGCACCTACACGTGCTGTTTTGGAGCCGTCGCCACAGAGATCCGCTTCGACTCATCAAATTCATTCTCTATTTAAACCGATTATAAATAAAAAAACTTTAAAACTAAACAATATTAGTAAACTAACGACAAGTATGATTCCAAATTTGAGATTTTTCTATAAAAAGGTCTTAAAACATGATTTTTTCATTCAAATGTTTTAAACTTAAAAGTTTTGTTTGGAGAAAGAAAACTAGTTCTGATGGGTATCTATGGCACCAGTATTGTTGCAAAAGATTTTAAAAGTCAGATCTTTTTACAGCGTGCAACAAATTTTGGGTCATTGCTATCAGTATCAATAATTCCAAAGCAAAGCAAAAAAAAAAAAAAAACATCAGTTGTACAAAAGCCCTAAGAGTTTTAATGTCAATCGCAGAGCAAGGATGAAAGCTAAGTTGCTAACTTTTCACCAGGTAATTTCTTATCCTCTTAAACACTTTAGTGTTAAGAACAATCAAGGTCGTGTCAGAGTACAATATTTTTGCTCCCTTGTAGTATTAATACATTCCGGTAATAAAAATAGGCCAGGAGAGGTCCCTTAGGATCCATATACTTACAACAGACATAGGCTGACCTCCTTTTTTATAAAAATTTACGTGTTAATACAAATTAATACACTCAATAATTTTTCAGTGAGTACCAATTACACTGTCAAAAAATCCTAAGAAGAACTAAATCAAAAGAATAAACTCGGAATGTTTAACTAAATATGTTTTATATATTAATATACAACCCCGTCTAAAAATCGAAATATATATGAGCATACATGATCATACATGGGCTTGTATATGATCATACATGGACATACATGGTCATATACGTCCATACATTGTTCAATATATGACCATACATGATCTTATATATGATCATATATATTCGGATCCGAAATTTGAGGGTATATGGACGTATATGATCATATACGAGCATACATGAATAATATATGAGCATGTATGATAATATATGCACATATATCACCATATACCCTCAAATTTCGGATCCGAAGATATATGGTCATATATAAGATCATGTATGGACGTATATGACCATGTATGCCCATGTATGATCATATACAAGCCTATGTATGATCATGTATGTTCATGTATATTTCGATTTTTACATGGGACATGAAAATTATATATGTATGTTGTCAAAATATGTAGTTTATTTGCCATCCAAAAATATAACATGTTTAACAGAATATAGTTTTACTACACTACATCACAAAATACAATCTTTATGTACCTTAAATTAAATTTAACTAAACAAATAATGCTTAAATGTTAAAAATTGCTTTTCTACACTATCATCAACTTATGAAAACCTACCTTTAAGAAACGAAAAAAATTTTTTTTCTATAATTTGCATTTAAAATGTGTTGTTAAAAATTTTGTAAAAACTAAATGATAAATTTAAAGTATAAATATATTTTTTATAAGTAGTATAAAACAAATTTAATAGAATAATAAAAAGGAATAATGTTATCGTGTAAAAAAGGAAGATTTTTTTTATTTTCTTAAATAAAGCGGAATTCAAAGAGATCACGCATTTTAATTGAACGCAAATTTTTTATAAAATATTATTAGTTGAATATTCTTCAAATATTGTTAGCTGGATCTGATAGGATATCCAGAAAAACTAATATAAAATTAATTAGAAAAAGTTTTGAAATGAAAATAAGTTTATTTTTGTATGTAAATTTTGTATATCGATGGCTTAATATAAAAAAGCCCTAACTCGATTTTTTGTTACTTGATAGGAGAAGGAAAAACCTTAATAAAATCCGTAAAATTTTGGATGAAAAAAAAGTTTTAATGCAATTTCCAAAAATGTGTTGCCTCTTTTTATTAAAAATTGCATTAAAAACTTTTTTTGTATCTAAAATTTAACGTATTTTATTAAGTTTTTTCCTTCTCCTGTCAAGTTACAGCAAATCGAGTTAGGGCCTTTTTATATTAAGCCATCGATATATTATGTCGATCTTTCTGTTTTTAAATTATATATTTAAAATTTGTCAGTTTCGTGATGATAATTAAATGTTACTATGGAATAGCAAATACTTATTTGTAAATGTAAGCGAAAATAGAAAAAATGTGAAGATCAGCGCTATAGGAAGTGCCACACTTTCGACCTAAGCGACCAGGACTCGTAAGCCTCAATCATAATTGTCGTTAGGTGATGTTATGTTACGTGATTCATTTTATTACGTATAACTACACAAATTTATGCTCAATAATTTTAAAGTTACTCCAATTCACAAAATATTATATGCAAAGTTATGTCACGTTACGTTTCGTGAATATACTTAAGAAGGTTAAGTTACTTTTACACTTACCTGGTATTAAGAACCTTAAAAAAATGTTAAATTTTCGCTTTCACAACAAATTGAAATCGCATTGGATATAGATTATTCTTAATATAAGGTTCTGAGGGCTGAAAAACGTATTTTTACTGTTTTTTTAAATATATTAAATGAAATATGTTCAACTTTTATATAAACTTTTTAAATTTTTATTTAACAATTTTTTTTTAAAAATTTACTATTATTTGTCATTATAATTATAATTATTATTTTCTGAAGATGCTACACAGTGGATTAGCGAAATATTAAAAAATAAATAATATTTTTATTTATAAAAAATCTAACCTTAAGCTCAAAAAATTTAAGAAGTTTAAATTTGAAATATTTTATTCAAACAATTAAGCACAACAAAGATTTATATTTAACAACCACTTTTTAAATATTTTATTAAAAAATTTTGAAACCTCAGCCATTGGGATCTCATTGCCCTTTACCTCAAAAAAAAAAAGTTCTCTCGGCGCAGTAAGGATAACTCATGACTGGTCCATCTGAAATTAAAAAAAGAAAACAATTTTTTAATTTTAGTAGATATATAAAGCTCGTGGTTGAACGAAGTAAAATAAAAAACTTAAATAAGATTTTTTGGCGGAATTGTGAACAAAAAGTGACATTTTTTGGTATTGCCTCATAAAATAAGTGGTTCAAAAAAAATAAAATAAAAATAAAAAATCTATCATGCAAGCACTAGAAAATGTTATTTTAAAGAACTATGTAAAATTTTAACAAGATCAGTTCATAACTTTTTTTTAAATCATGACTACGGACATCAGAAACAGAGTTTCCAGGAATACGCGATTGAAGTTTAAAAAAATGAAAAAGTTTTTTTTGCTATTTGGTTTTTCATTGTAAATTTTTCGTGGGTTGCCATTTTACCATGAATAGACCACCAACGAAAAACAGTTGCAAATTATTGAATTTTATTATGAAAATAAATGCTGTGTGAGAAATGTTTTTCTATTGAATAAATTGTCTTCAACGACGAAGCTCGTTTTTAACTAATGGGTACGTCAACAAACAGAGTTGCCGAATTCGGTGTGAAGAGCAGCCAGGGGCAGTTCAAGAGCACCCTGAAAAATGTACTGTTTGATGCGGTTTGTGGGCCGGCGGCATCATTGGACCATACTTCTTCAAAAACAGGGACCGTAACAGTTACGACTTTTTTCAAAAAAGTCAAAATATAATAGTTTTTTTTTTTGACTTTTATTCTTTCGGTTAGAAATAAAAGTTAAAGTTTGACTTTTATTTTTTCGGTCTAAAATAAAAGTTAAAACTTGACTTTTATTTTTTAAGTCAAAAATAAAAGTAAAAATCTGACTTTTATTTCTTCGGTCAAAAATAAAAGTTAAAATTTGACTTTTATTTTTTAAGTCAAAAATAAAAGTTAAAATTTGACTTTTATTTTTTAAGTCAGAAAAAAAAATTGATTATGCCATAATAATAACAATATAATGGAAATATAAAAAAAATAAGATTGATGACAATCAGTGTTGTTGTTTTGGTTATTTCTAACCAAAATTGGTTACATGGTTTCATTTTGGTTACATTTTTCTCCAAAGAAAAAAAAAAAGATATTTCTTTCACTGGAATTCTAATAATAGATCTAAAAGCTTTTCAACAACATTTTTAATAGATGAATGAAGAAGTAAAAGCATTGTTCATTGATTAGGCACAAAATGATACCTTTTCTGCAGTACAACAAATTTTTATATCCCCGTCTAAAGTACTTGGCATGTATTATTCATCAAGTACCTGCGACACAAGTTAGTGTAGAACGCGCGTTTTCAGCACTTAAGATTGTTCTTAGCGACTTGCGCTACAATTTGTCTGAACAGAACTTGGCTGCTATATTAATGGTGAAATTGAATTCTGAGTCATTGCAATGAAAGAGTGAACAATTTAATATTGAAATAAAGGAAATTAAATATTATTTGTATTTTCAGACCAAAATATGCAAAACACCAACTCCTTAACTTTCTAGCCAATAAACGTTTTTGTATACACATGTACTCTATTATAATTTTTTTTCTTTTTGTTTTAATACAAATACAACATGTACTTATAATTCTAAAAATAAAAACTGTGTTAATATTTAATTAAAATGTTATTTAACTTTTTTAACATCTGCTTTCAATAGGAACAAAAGTCAAATTTTAACTTTTATTTCTGACTTAAAAAATAAAAGTCAAATTTTAACTTTAATTTTTGACTTAAAAAATAAAAGTCAAATTTTAACTTATATTTTTTACTTAAAAAATAAAAGTCATATTTTAACTTTTATTTTTGACCAAAAAAATATCGGTCAAAAATAATTATTATAAAGTGACTTTTTGATAAAAGTCAAAAAAATTAAAGTCTTTTAAGTGTATTATTCCTTAGCATAACAGCATCAATATGCTGTATTCAAATATCTGATAGACAAATTATATCGACCTGACTTTTTGATTTTAAATTTTAAAAATAACAGTTATTTTCGGTCCCTGTTCAAAAACGATGAATATGGCAACGTTACAGTCAATTGAGCAAGGTACTGTGTGATGATTACCGACTTTTTTTTGTCAAATAAAGGAATTCTCACGTTTTGGGGCAGTCTATTGGCCGCCAAGATCATGCGATTTGACCCCGCTAGACTATTTTTTAGGGGATACGAGAAGTCTCACGTGTATAGCGACAAGTCAGCCACAACTCCAGCCCTGGAAAACCATATTACAGTTGCCATTGGTGAGATACCGGCCGAAATGCTGGAAAGAGTATTCCAAATTTGTAGCTCACGGATAAACATCATACGGCGTAGCCGCGGGCAACATGTACATAAAATAAACGTTTGAAAATAAATGGCAGGCATTCATTTATCGCGCCAAATAAATACTTTTTTCACTTTCGCATATTTTCTGTTTTTTTTGATTTTTAAAATCCAAATCCGAATCATCGATTCCCGAACTATAAATTAAAGGAACCTGCTGCAGCGGCCATATTCAGGGCATACTTTTACTCTTGCCTGTGGCAAATATGAATTTCCAAACCAACCTAACCCCTTTAAAAAAATAACTATGTTAGTAGCTTTTGAAAAATATTTGCATTCACTTGGGTTATATCATATAAATTGTGAGTCAAAAACTAAAATGTTTTAATAAGTCCTACTTTTTGCCTGAGATGTAAACTGAACTTAAACAAAAAGTGTTATTTTTTGAATTTACACTAGTTGCTACCAATATAAAGATGTAGCGTATCCAAAGATTCGGCACAGTCGAATTTAATATATATTTTTTTACTTGTTTTATCTTAGTACAGGGAAATCTTAAAACAAATAATCAAATTTTTAATATCACACTCCTCATAAAGATTAGAATGCATTAAAGCTAAACATGATAATAATTAAAACAAATTATCTCAAGATAAGGCAATTTTTTAAGATTTTCACTTATATAACATAATTAAGATATTTTAAATCAAAATATTTGACTATCTTTGAATGTTACCATTTTCAATTTTAAGTGTGTGAAAATTAAGTTCTAAAAAAATATGTTTTTTATGAGTGTATTATACTCTTTTTTGGTTTGTTGTTTTTTGTATAACCTTTGACTATTTTGACAAAAATAACATCAGTTTTATTGTAGAGCAACTACTGTGAAACTGATGTCTTGGAGATTTGGTAAAATTCCATAGAAATACATATCGATGGCTAAATGTAGAAAGGTCCTAACTCGCTTTTTATTTCTTTAGAAAAACTTCGTATATAAAATTTATTTGAATAAAATATTTTTATTTTATACAGTTTTTATTTCTTTTTTGTGATTTTTTTTGTTATATTTTTGCTCACGTAGGGAAGATACCCAAACGTTAAATCAACTTGCTAAGGTGGGATTTTTTTTGTTTTTTATTGTTTGCATTATTATCTAAAAAATAATATAAATTTAAGATCTAAAGACATAATCAAATTGAGTTGGGACCTTTTTACATTAAACCGTAGATATTTTTATCTAACTTTTAACAAACTCAATTATATTTATTTTTTTGTTTGTGTTTTAGAAGGAATAACAAAAAATCTGAATTTTTTAAGAATATTTTGGTATTACATATCAAATATTTACACTATTTTTTAGGATCTTTAGTAGAATTTATGTGTCATTATTTTGTTAGTTAATGGTCATATAAATTTGTATATGTAAATTTTTTTTCTCATATATTTTTATTTTTAATCAGTTGTAATTTTAAAGAATCACTTCTAGTAACACCATTGTCATACATGACACAAACCAATCGAGATTTGAAAAGTGGTATCCCATAACTAATTTTTGGTTGTTGGGTAGTTTTTTTTTGGACGAATAATTCAAAAGTTATCGACGATCAAAAAATTGCCATTGTACAATATTGATGTATGTGAAATTTTTGTATCAGTAATGGTTTTAAAGAATAATAATAAAATGAATAAAAGAGTAAACATTGCGATTTTGTAATTCACAAACAAACACAAAACTAGTGAAATGTTTGTAGTAGGGCATGGTGACTATATTATACCATACACCATGTATTATTTGGGTAAAATTTCTGGAAGCGGTCCACATTGCTTGTATGAACAAAAGGGGAAAATATATACATAAATCTGAACGAAATTGCCAAAAAAAGTTAATTAATACTTTGTGGTGTAATGGTTAGCGCGTTGGACTATAATTCAGAAGGTTGCGGGTTCGATCCCCAGCGTTTTATAATCGCATTATTCTCCTTCGGTGTCCCCATAGCACCTAACCACACCGAAGTAAAAATAATATAACAGATCTATGAACTAAGAACCTTCAAAAATTTCGCCAACACAATAGTTAGAAGAATTTCGTGGGACTTGCATACTTAAAGAAAAAGAATCAAATACCGGAAAGATGTTAAAATGGGGAAATTTTACAGTACTATATAACTTTCACAAACCAAATATCAATCAGATGTATACGGCGATTCTGAATCGATTGGTGTTTTGATAGTTATATGTATCAACATCAACTCTATATATCCTCCACCACACAGTGGTCTGGAGTATATTAAATTATTACTTCACTCATCAAGCACTACCAACTACAAACACAAAACATCGACCACCAGTTTAATATCGGTTGTTTTGTTTCATAAATAACCTATAAAATATAAACGTTATTAACAAATAAGTTGACAAATCTAGTATACCACTAATAAATAGGGAAGGGTATACAATTTGCACAATAAATTCTAATTTTTTGCACACACTTACTTTAGTTTATTCATATACATTAAGAACATCGGTTGTTCAACATAAAAACTTCTAATTGTTTAGCATATTGTTAATTTATACGGATTCAGCAATTTGTTTTTACAAAAATTAAGAAATGTCAATTAATTTAATAAAATCCAGACATATTCTTGAATTAAATGCAAAAGAAAAGCAAAAATTTTTAAATTCTTTTGATATTGTTTTATCAGATTGTGATGGTGAGTTTGTAGTTTGTGTTTTAACAAATTATAAATGGATAATCATTGTGATACCGATAAAGATAGAAACACTTGTTAATTGACCACAATTACCATTAAAATGCAGTTACAAAAATAATTGAAAAATCAAAAAATCGTTACTAAAACAATTTGTTTACAACGGTAACATACAACGGTTTAAGGTTTAAAATACCGTTACAAAAAACAAAACTAAAATAACATTTCATTGTAGAATGTTTGCTATTCCCAGGAGCAATTAAGTGCTGAAAAAATTAGCTAATTCGGTCCAAGTGTTCAAAAGTTGTAAATTTATATACGAAATTACCTAATTTCATATTTAAATTACTTAATTTCATATTTAAATTTGCAACTTTTGAATATATATTTCTATTCCTTATGCGATTTTAAGTCGATTTAACGATGCCCGTCTGTCTGTTTAAACGGTGATCACGGCGTGAAAAAGCAAGCGGGGCTGCTTATTATTACTTAGATTAACGATCATTCTCCCGAACAGTTTGGTATTAAAAATGAGCCTAATCGGTTAAAAGTTATGAGTGAAAATGTGAAGACGTATTTCTTAAGTTTGTATTTTAGTACAACTTAATAGTAGCCTTAGGTTAATAAAATATTTTTCTCATTTTTTTTCACCCTTCGCTTAGAGGTGAAAATATATTATATTCACCTCAAATATTATTTTCACTACTAACATTTTTTATTTTTAACTTCAAAGTTATTTATTCTCCACAAAGATTCTTTTCACATCCAAACAAGTTTTTCATCTCCATAATTTTGCTTCTAATTTTTTTACACTTATAGTAACAAAAAGCACGTCAAGGACAGGAATGATACTTTTAGTGGCACTCTAAGATCCTTAAAAGTACTTTGGTACTCCATTGACTCATTTGGTGCTGTTCACATATGTTCCCCTTTTTATAATAATTTTTTTTTTTATTTATGACAACTTTTGTGGTATAATATCTTTTTTTAATACTGGTTTATAGAAATTAGATGATAGATGATAGAAATGAGATGATATAGTTTATACTATATACGTTTTGTGCCAAAATTTAAATTTCAAATATACATTTGTGCCTAAAAAAATTAAAGATTTAATTGTATGTCATTTCTAATACCACATTAAAGTGTTTAATTTTTATTAAATGCTACATATAGGAGATGTTAATGGATTTGTGGCTGTTGAATATGTAATTTGCATTAATTTAAATTTTATTTAAAAAAAGTATCAGGCTCAAAAGTGTTATTTTGTTGTTTTGTATACGTTTGGTTTTTAAAAAGCTTTGTAATGTATTGTTTTGGGAAATTTTTCAATATTTTTTTTAAAATCGTCCTCTAAGTAGGTAAGATAAATATATGTGGAGTTAACAAACAAGTTCAACGCCTTTTGTTTTAAAAAGTTGTGTCCGAGATTACATTTAAAAGGACAAAAGCAAATATGTTACAATATAAAATTTACCAAATATTTCGATAAAAGTTTAGGTCAGGTTAGGTCGAAAGGAGGATGAAGCATCGCTCCTTAAGAACATGGAGATCCATTGTTAACGTCTGGTATCCAGAAACCTGGTTTCCCGGACGTAACTTCTCAAGGTTTTCCAGTCGACGTTCCTCAGGGATTCTAGGTCCCATATAACATCGCTCCCGAGGTGTCTGGATCTTAATTCCGCAAATGCCTGCCAGTGGCAGAGAAAGTGCTCCAGCATCTCGCTCCCCTCGCCGCACGCTCTACACTCGTCAGAATCTGCCCGTCCAATCCGGTACAGTTGTGCCCGTAATCCTGCATGCCCAGTCAGGATACGTTCCATCGTACTGACCTCGGACTTACTCCCATTAAGGAGTCCTCTAGTTCTTTTCCCGTCTGGGTTACCCCACAAAATCTTAGTGGTACTGTCCACCGTCCCATTGCTCCAACAGGCCGTGTGGGTTTCCCTTGTCCACGCCTTTAATTCCGATTTTGTTGCCACAAACGGTTTTGCGTTCGCCAAATTAACTGCCTCGAGTTCTCTTCCCCCGATGGCTAGTGTATTGGCCCTTTCGTTCCCGGCTATCCCCGAGTGGCCCGGTACTCATATAATATGGATCCTGCCCCCAGAGGAAAACTCGGTAATGGCCCTTTTTCAGTCCAGTAAGGTTCTGGACTTGACCCTACTAGCCGATATCGCCCCAATCGCCCTTTGGCTATCGGTGGATATGTTAGCGTCTACACGCCCCATATTCGATTCAATCCATCCCACACACTCCGTAATAACACGGACTTCCGCTTGGAAGCTGGTGTTGTGATCAGGACGACGGTAGGATATCTCGGTCTCCGGGTTCTCAATGTAGACCCACATATCCGTTTTATTCCCCAGCCTAGATCCGTCTGTGTAGCAACAGATCCCCACGGGCATCTGCTCCAGAGTACCGCTCGACCATTCTCCCCTATCAGGGATCATAATCTCGCAGTTTTCGACAGTTTCCGTCTTCGTTATGCGGTCGGGCATGTCAGATGAGTGTGTGTATCCGGACAACGTACCCAGTATACACTGATAACCTGCTCTGAAATCACCTATATATAGCTCGCCACCTCGTACATCACCTGCGTCTCGATTGGTGGTATATCCAGCAGTGTCTCCAGGGCCTTGGTTGACGTGGTGGATAAAACTTTAATATATAAAATTTTTTTTTCTATTAAAATATTTAAATTTTTTTTCTATAAAAAAATAGTGTTTTCTATTCGTTAGTATTATTTGATTATGATCTAGAGAAGGCGATTTTGATATTCCTACAATCATAAAAAATTGACAATGTTGGTGTATATTTGTAAAAGAATGCAAAATATTTTTGCACACAATTGGTATTACAATTTGCGTCGTAACGGGGACGTAACAAAAAAAATTTAGTAGGTTAATTTCGATTCACGAAAGATTTTTTAAGCATGGAAAACATATGTTTTTTTTATCTTCCATTTTTATAAAGTGTTAAAGGTAAATGTGGAATCAAGATCAACTGTGCAAAAAAAGTAGTATTGGCAAACCAAAGTTTTTCTTGTAAAATCCACCCTGTGAAAAACAACCAAAGGAAAAAAATGAATATTGTACTAGCAGAACCTTCTTTTGTTTATAAAATGAATACTGGTTTCACCGGTATTATCAGGAATGTTCTGAATTCAACAATAATCCAACCATTCAATAGCATTACCTTTTTTTAATATTTTATAACATTTTACCCGTTAAACAAGAATTAATTATGTACAGGGATATGGTCGAACTGAATTGCTGCTTTTCAAATGTGTATTTTTTTATAAAATTTTTACATAATTTAAGGTATTTAGAATAAACCAAACTTTTTAAATTACCAACGTTATGCCGACGTTCTACCAACAGTTGCCCATTCCAACAGTTGGTGGCTGTTATCAAATAGGCAACAGGAGAATACCTTGAATATTTTAAATCCCACGTTATGCCAACTCATAACCGACCGTGGCCGACGCTTTGCCAGCAATGTATCGATCTTTTTTTCTACCTGGGTAACTTCACATTATGTTATGTTAATAGCAAATATAGAGATATAGGGTATCCAAAGATTCGACAATGCCGAATTTATTCTTATTTACTTGCTTGCTCATGTTTTATTTTGCTAATTGAGAGTCTTGTTGATAACTTTATATAGTTTACATACTGTGAGAATCAAAATAATGTGCACACGGTAGATGTTTACAATTTTATTTCAGTTTATTGCAATTATATTTAATTCAACAGTTTTTTTTTTGAATAATATAAGTACACTTATAAAAAATGGCCGTAAAAATAGTTGAGAATTCTGCTAAGATAACAGAAAATAGAAACTATACTTGCACCCCTATAATTTTTGAATGAAGTTGAAAATCATACGATATTAAAAATTATTTCTAATAAGAAACCATATGTTATTAAAATATATAATAGCAGATATAAATATATATAGTTCTGTGTAAGCCGAACATAAGTACCCAGATAAAAAAATTTAGATATACTCATATAGATATTATCATATATAAATACAATACAGTATGCATTACCATATATAATTATATGCTACATGATTTTTTTAAATTATCTTAAATTTTGTCATATATAACCACATCTAGTTGTATATTGATCATTATAAAATAAGATATTATTTATATAATAAGATATGGCACATTATATAATATATGAATATAATTATATTTAACACTAGTGTATGTATGTACAATATTATTTCGTTAAAAACAACTTAAAATACATATTAAATTAATCGATAATACAATCAAAGAGAGGACTACTGATTTTCCATTATATTCAACCCATTTTGTTGTTTATTTTTAATCATTGTTTAATAATCATTAATCATTGTTTAAAAGTAAAAACAATAGAAAGTCGTTTAAAATAACCATCAAATTTTTACTAACAAAAAGTTAGAAAAATCTACTTTTGTGGTTTGTTTTTCAAATTGAAAGTTTTATAGCCTGTTCCTCTATTTCGAAAGAACACGTTCGTTCGCTTTCTAGTCAAAGAAAACTGATTTGGGTTCCACTAACTCTATTTCTATGCGAACGATGACTCGAACGACAAGTCGGACGAAAACGTAACTGTTTTCATACAAAATTTGGTTTCTCTATTTCGAACAGCTCGAACGCAAATGTCAAAATCAGTCACTTGCTGTTTTTTTTGTCGAGTAAATATATATTTGATATTTTTAAAAGCAAAATGAAGTAAAAAAAGCAATGGATAACAAAAAGTAAGTACAAAATAATACAAATATTAATAGATTATTGAGAATTTTAAATTTTAATTAAAAAAAATCAACAATGGACCAACCGAAGACGCTTGTATTTTATATGGAAGAAAGACCTGATTTTGCCAGAAGGACTCTAGTGTTCGGAGCAAAGAAATTTTCCGCAGAGGAGGAAAATTTGACCAGAAAACTTAATTCCGTTTCACCCTCTATTACGCTGTTGCTAAGTGGTGAAAGGTATGTGTGTGTTGTTTGCGGCTTACGTTTGCCCAAGAAGCTCATATTTACATTTTTTATTTAACATCTTTTATTTTACAAGGACTTTAGCAGTGACCGCACCGAACAGACAACAGGCAACAGAAAAGCTCTCCAAACAACAATTTCACCCACAACCAATCGATAACAAAAATTTTCACAAATAAACACATTTTCCAAATTAAAATTGATTTGTTTATTGTTATTTTTTTATTTCATTTGTCATATAAAGCTGATCACTGTTAAACAGGGTTGTTTTTGTCTTTAAGCAGTTTAGTAGTATTTTTGCTACTTTTAAAGAAAATTGTAACAAATGCTCAAAATATAATATATGGCATCTCTGTGGTTTGTAAATGCGTAAGAAACAAAAATTGACACACGTAAGTCAAGTCTATCGAAGGCTTTCGAAATAGAGAAACCCAAATTGATTCGAATTCGAGTGACTTGCTTTCGTTCGACTAGTTTTTCGTTCGAGATCGAGGAACAGGCTATTATTTTATTTTTATGTAATTACAAAACAGAACACAACACAATGCAGATATACATATTTTTATTGGCTTTGTATGTATATATATTTGAATAATTTCTTGTAATTTTTATTGAAATAATTTTGTATATATACAATCTTTTTTGAAAAAAAAGAAATCATATGAATTTCTATTTTTTGAAGCAGAAAACATAAAATTTACATTTAACTAAAAATATTAACTCCTACTGAATGTCTGTAAATTTGTATAGTTTGTTTTTTGATTGACTGATTCAAATAGTTAAAAAATATATTTCTATGAATTTCAATTGATTCTTCATTTAAAAACAAACTGCTTTTTAAATAAACTACAGTTGGTAACGGAAAATATTTTGTGAGTGTATGACTTAAAGAGAAACATATATAATTATAGACGGCTTATACAGAACCATATATGATTATATATGCTATCTAATATTTAGGATATGGTGCATTATCAAAAATATTTTTAATATGGTATGAGATATAATTATATATTATACAATATTTGCAAAAAAATTTGGGATATTGTTATATATAGTTCCACATCCAGAGTATTTTTTATATGATATAAAATATAATTATATGTGGTCCCGTGTCAATGCTTTCGTATACAAAACAGATAATTTGTTTTTTTTTTCTTATTAATATTTTTTACAAAACTTTAAAATGTTTACCCATTTTGGGGCAACAAGACCTAGACATTTTTGATGGGATATAAAATATAATTAGTTTATAATAATATAGGTACATATAATTATATATGATCTTTCTTTCCAAATGTCCTATAAGTGGTGAAAATTTATAAATTTTTTCTTTGTTTTATATATAATAATTTTTTCTCTACAGTTTTCTTAGTTATGGATTATGAGATTATATATATGTATAGCTACATATAATTATATAAAATCAGATAAGTACAGAATCAATTTAGTCTCATTGATTCAGCCATGATATGTAGAAATTTTTCCCAAATTCCTGAATATATAATTATATACAAATAAAAATGTAGTCTATTAAAGTCAGCCACTCACTGCTGAGTGCTTAACATACTACAGTTCTGACAGACCGAGTTCAAATTCTGGCGGGGCATTGTTTTTTTAAATTAAAAATATTTTTTATGGGTTTTTTAATAAATTAGATCTCTCTTTTTTCTGATCAATTTAGATCTTTGCTAGGATCAATTTAGATCCTTCTATAGTAAGTCCCTAAATATATTGCTAGATGTAATTTGACATTTTTAGGATCAATTTAGATCCTTCTGAATCCCCAAATATATTGCTGGATCTAATTTGATTTGCCATTTTTCGGATCAAATAAAATCAGCTAGATATTACAGCAGATATTATATAATACAAAATTGGATATGATTAAATGTTGCGCCAGATCAATTTTTTTTACACTGGTATACCATATCATATGATAGAAATCGTATCTAATTTTATAAAAATTTATATTTAACTATATGTGGTTATATATGGCACAATAGGAGATAATTTACAAAAATTAATATAATATTATTAATATAATATTAATACTTAAGCCACATATTTTTATTCATAAAACTTTTTATTCGGGTACCTTAAACATCTTAAATTATTGATATAGAAATAAGTGAAATATCGTTATTACTTTAACACCGTTGCCGTAATTAACTAAAATTACATTAGCTTTAAAATAAAGTCAAAATAGCGTTAGCGGTAACGATATCATTATCTTGTGAACAGGTTTCGGATATCGGGAATTTTCGGGAAACTCCTGAAAAAATAAGCAAGGGGAAATTTATACGAAGTTTCCAAAAAATATGGAAAAAATAAAAAAATTAGTTGATAATTTTGGCAGTGTACATAATCATGCGCTATTCACTCAAGTATCACACATATGTATAACAGTAAATATTTATTAAAATTCCACACCATGTTCTTGAAAATGTTTTTCATAATAATCTTATTGATATGTTAAATAAACTTCCTTGAACACTATTTAGGGCGTGGGAATTCCCAGATGTTTTTATTTCCTGGGATTTCCGGGAACAATAATTTATTTCCCGGGAAATAAATTATTAAAAAAATTGTAAAATATTTGTTAATTAAAAACTAAAAAAATACAATACAAGCTCAAATTTAGTAAAGAAAATCCCCACATAAAATGATGGAAAACATTAACAGAACGATTTAAAATTATTATTTTAAAATAAACTGTAAAACCCACTTAGAAAAATAGCTGCTTAAATTTTCTTCCGATGTAATAATTTTATAAATATTTATGAAATATTTCATAAATAACACGAAGAAAGTCATCATAAAAAACTCAGTCAAAATTCGGTTAATGCAACAGAATTCCGATAAGAAATTCGGATGCCACGATGAACCTGTCTTCTCTGTGTATGAATTTATTTGAGAGTCCCGACGTTTTGGCAACAATTTGTATGTAGGAAGTCGCTTAAGAAGAACCCAAATTAAAATTTGCGAAATTTTAGTTTTTCTATGTAAGTGTTAGCCGGTTGTATGTTACACGTACATTGAAAGTTTACGGTTTTGATCCCCAGTAACGGTAACATCAATTTAAAAAAACACATGTATGAGTTTTCTATCCTTCATACATATCGCAACGTCGTTCTTCGCTGATCTTATAACCAGAAAACCTCCGAAGTAAAATAACATAACAGGGCTATGAACTAAAAAGATTCAACAATTTCGCCAATTCAGATGGCGGGCGACAACTATTCTAATATTTATCATCTCGCGCAACTCCAGTGCTGCCATATTTCACTATCTTTCATCTCTTCTCTATCCACATTAATTAGGAGGAAGAATTTCATATTTTGTTACTTATCATTGCTCAATTAATTACGTAATAAATAAATCGATAATAATATTAAAATTCTTAATTATCTTTAAAAAACAATAAAGTCGATCATTCTGACTATATGATCATTTGTGATACATTTTTGAAGTGGTCCTGGAAGGGACCTCATCCTTATTTTCTGGATAGTGTAGTAGGTATGGAGATAAATCTGAATTAAATGCCGAACAAATTCATTTAAGCAAATACCGGACATATGGGTTTTATATAGGGGAGGCCGGTCACATATTTTTTAAATTGGAGGGAATGATTTAGAGTTTCTTATAATATATTTAGAGTTTCTTATAATATACGATGGCAATACTTAAAATACACATACAAAGTCAAATAAAAATTAACATAAATACACAAACTTAATATGTCCCAGACTATATAGGGGTGCTGAAGAGAGTAGAAAATCATAGAAAACCTCCCAGACTACAAACGTAGACCAAGAATTTTGAGGTCTTATTTTAATACTTTTTCAAATATATATTATGGCAATGCCATTTTTGTGTTTTATTAATTTCAAACTACTCAGTATCATCTTGTATATCAATAACCCAGATACCGTGGACTAAAAATGGGTCAACATATTTGAGAATGCTTCGCAAAAATACAATTTGAAATTTCTCCAAATTTTCTTAAATTAAACTATAGTAAATATTTGTTTAACTTTTTTCAGGTGTTGTTTGGATGTTAGTTGAACCTATACCAAATACAGGACCTGCAATTAATCTTATTAAAAATGCCAAAAAACAATACAAATTTATATCGAATAATAGTATGCGCACGGATCAGGAGTATTTAGAAAAATTTTCTAATATTGGATTAAGTGAAGTCAAAGAGGTATCTATAAGCCCAAATGAAATCCTATACATATGACTCTAAATATTATATATTCTCTCAACAGGAAGATATTGTGTATCCCGTGAAAGCTATAATTAAATATATTAACACCTATTATCCGGGTCAGCCATGTTTATCTATAGGCACAAATACTTTTAACGAAACCCTTAAACAAAATGGCGTCAATCTTAAAACCTATGTAAGTTGTTTGAAAAAAATTTTAAAATTATAACTAACTAAAATTTTTTTTCACAGTATACGCCATCCGACATACAGCTCGAAGATCTACCTAAACTTATAAAAGTCACTGAAAACCTAGCTGCTGTTATTGTAGATATTCGTATCAATATGACTTATACTGAGTTGGCTTTGGCCCAACAATATCTTTTCAATAAAGATTGTCAATTAATTGTAGGTGCCTCTGATAGCCTTATACCCATAACAAAAGATTTAACAGTATTAGGTCCAAAGGGTTTCATAAATATTTTAGCCGAAAGTTGTAATAAAGAACCCCTTGTATTTGGTAAGCCTAGTGCTTTATTGGGTCAGTATATATTGAACCACTTTCATATCGAACAACCCAAACGTGTTTTGTTTGTGGGTGATAACTTAGATATGGATATTAAATTTGGAGCTGACTTGGGATTTCAAACACTTTTTGTATTAACTGGTGCACATACAAAGGAAGAAATGATAAGCAGAATTGGAGCGGATCAACCGGATTATTATGCTGATAGTATGGCTGATTTTATAGAATTTTTTAATGATTTAGATAAGTAAATTTGAATAACAAGAAATAAGGAAGTATTTTAATTTTGTTAAAAAAAACTTAATAAAATTGATAAGAAAAAATAAATATTTGGAACTTAATTATAAATATATAACGTATTAAAGAAGAAAATATTGGAATTTTTAAGAAAGTAATTTTTAAATTTTAAGGCTCAACTATATTTAGCGAAGTTGAGTTAAGGGAATAAGTAATACTAACATATGCACATACATTGAAGTACTCTAAAGCAGTTGAAGTAGCTTTGGTAAAGTGTGGCTGAAGTAATTTTTTTTTACAGTTTTCCTTCGTTTTGGAATACTGACCATTATTCACAAAAAACCAAAATTTTCGGAAAAACTAAAATAAATTGCCTTTCGAAAAGAATTTACCCAGAAAAAAATTTAAATTTACAAAAGCATTTAAATAATTTAAAAGTTTATATGTTCATAATACCGTCTTGTAATTGCCTTATGATCATAACTGGGCCATAATTGCCCTCAAAATTTTTGTACACCACAAAATTTGTTTTCGCATCCAAAAAAGTATATCCCCTCAAACAATTTTTTTCACCATCATAATTTTACTTAAAAAGTTTTTTACATTAGAGTATTTGTATCAAAAACGGTAGAGAACATTTTTTAATTATATATTTATAATTTTTTATCAGGCTCAAGATCATAATTTTTAATGTTACTAACGAATAGTAAACACTAATTTATTTTATTAAATGGAAAAAATTGTAAGGATCAGCGCTAGAGGGAGTGCACACTTTCGACCCGAACGACCAGGTCATCTTCAGCCTCCTTCTGAACCACCCAACACAAATAACTCATGGTTTTGAACAGGCATTTATATCACACACTCTAAGGAAAATGACAATGTGAAATAAAATTTTTCATTAGTGAATGATTACCCGTACAAATGAGCTTTTTTCCATCTATTTATAGAATACCCTTTGTCAATCATCCTCTATTCTCGAAGCACAAATTGACAGGGTTGCCATTCCAATTGTTAATGTTTCCATTTCTGGGAACGAATTGGGAATCTGGCATACTAATATTTTTCACGTCACAACATATTTAAGTGTTGTTTGTTATATTAGATTATAAATTACATCGAGGAGGTTATTTAAAGATTCGGCACAGTCGAATTTAAGCCATTTATTACTTGTTGCTCATCGTTCTGGCTATTATCGGATACCAGCTCGGAAAAACGACTCTTTTTTAAGGCAATCTAATCATCGACCCATTTTTGGCACTGTTCATGTAAAGCAAACTTCGGCTGGGACAGGGCATGTGTGATCGACCGGAACAAGTAGTAGCCAAAAGAAGCGATGCCAAGGGGATACGGTGGGTGGGGTAGGACTTCCCATTTCAGCGTTTCTAAATGGGTTCTGACCGGTCATGGAACATGTGACCGAGCGTTGTCATACTGCCTTGCTTCGTATTGTGGTCGTTTGTTCTTTATTGCGTGGCGAACGCATGAGTTGCGTCCGATAGCGTTCCCCCGTTGAAAAGCAAAAAGTCGCCTTTAAAAGTCGCGCGACTTTAACTCGAATGACACCCAGTGTCCTTGCTTTTGAATCAATCCTAAACCAAAGCACTCTGTAATAGCTACACTCACAATATTATTTCGTTAAAAACAACTTAAAATACATATTAAATTAATCGAAAATACAATCAAAAAGAGGACTACTGATTTTCCATTATATTCAACCAATTTTGTTGTTTATTTTCAATCATTGTTTAATAATCGACAAAAGTAGTAAAAACAATAGAAAGTCGTTTAAAATAACCATCAAATTTTTACTGACATAAAGTTAGAAAAAACTACTTTTGTAGTTTGTTTTTAAAATTGAAAGTTTTTTTATTTGTATTTAATTACAAAACAGAACACAACACACGCAGATGTATACATTTTTATTAGATTTGTGTGTATGTATATTTGAATAATTTCTTGTAATTTTTATTGAAATAATTTTGTATATATACAAACTATTTTGGTAAAAAAACAAAAAGGAATTATATGAATTTCTATTTTTTTGAAACAGAAAACATAAAATTTACATTTAACTGAAAATATCAACACCTTCTAAATGTCTGTACATTTTTATAGTTTGTTTTTTGAATGACTGATTCAAATAGTTAAAAAATATATTTCAATGAATTTCAATTGATTCTTTATTTAAAAACAAACTTTACGTATTACTTTTTAAATAAACTACAGTCGGTAACGGAGAATATATTGTGAGTGTACAACATCCGCTTGAAAAACAGTGTTGCGATTTGGGAGCCCACAGCTCCCTGCCCGGAATAAGAAAATCGCAGACCGCTAATACACGTTTTTTAACATATCAGTAAATATAGAATGAAATTCTCCAAAAGTTTTAATTAAGATAATACCGGGATTTTTATGGCGAATTGTAACTAAATAAATATTTTACGATTTTCTTTAAATTGAAAGGCATGACTTATGCTTTCACATACCATTAACAACACAAATTTTAACAAGAGTTTCTAAATAATATTTTAGGCTAATTTTTATTGGACCATTCCATGGAAGGTAGGTCTGAATTTGGACCGATTCTAACTAAATTCAATAAAATTCGTCCCAGGCCAATTGAAATTTTTGAACGAAATTTCCTCCAAATATTTTAATATTTCCGACCTGTAGTTGGTTAAATTACTTTAGGAACATATTCAGGGTCAATGGGTATACCATAAGGTTGATCTTGAATACATATTTTTGGTAGTTAAAAGCATTAGCACAAAACCATTAAATCTTAACTAAAAATCGTACATTCGGTTTAGATAATGTTTTATAAAATAAAAGGTTAAAAACATTATAAACATTCTAAACTTTTTTTTAATTATTTAACAAAATAAAAACACAATGAAGTATGTGGCCAATATTTGTATTGTAGAAATAAAAGTATAATTGATGTAATGTAATTTTTATACTTTATTTATTATTTCAAACTTAAAATATACATTATATTAAATCACCAACACTCAAGGTAATATGTCTGTTGGCTCGAAAGAAGATCTTTCTGTCTTAAAACCGATTTGTTAATTTAACAAAGAACGATTTACGATGTAGTTGATTTGAGTATTCTGTATCTCCAGCACCGCGACCAAGTAGATCTATTGTGCACCCTCTAGTGTTTCCTCAGTTGCTCTCCAGTGCGGCCTTGAGTAGCAGTAAAATATTCTTCACTTCCAGTTTCTTGATTGTTCCTCCATAATATCAGGTCTGCCAAATATGATAAATCGTAGGTATGCAAAGGCAGGACATTTAGCCATTACAGGCTCCATGGTCTCCTCATCCTCCATACAATATCTGCATGTCGTATCTCGATCATGTCCCATGTTGTTCAGGATGTAATTACATGGATAGTGTCCTGTGAGTGCTCCATATAGGAGTCTTAGGTTTGGTCTGTTTATCTAAAGGCCTTCTCTGCTCCTCTTTTCATTGTATGATAAGAACCTCTTTGAGTGTTTCAGTGGTTTCTCTTTGTTCCAATTTTCAATGGATTTCGTCTTGATCAGATCCGATATCATATTTGTGATGTTCTTTTTCGTGAAACCAAATTGAGAACACGGGCCTATAAATGGCAGTTCCGCACCTAGTCTCGCTTGTTCTTCAGCTTTTTCATTGCCCACTGTGACCGAGTACCCAAATAAGTGTTACCTTATTATTGGTCGCCAGTTGGTTGAGGGCTTTATGGCATTCTAGCACTGATCTATGGTGATAGATGGGGTTTTATTACAGCCTGGCTGTCCGACATTAAGTTTATCTTTGTTCTTACAAGATTCCATTCCTGAAGTTCGGTCGTTGCCGTATAGATAGCATATAATTCTGCAGTAAATATAGTTGCCCAGAGGTATGTGAATTCTGCACCTAGGTGCGTATACACCGGCTCCAACTCCACTAGAAGTCTTGGATCCGTCAGTATACCACTTCTGTGCATCTTCCTTCAACCATGGTGAATCAAGTTCCCAGTCCTCTCTTGTTGGGATTTGAACAAAGTAATTAAATCTGTAAATTTTATTAGAATTTAAAGATCCGGGACCTTCTCTAGACTTTGTCCATAGCTAGCTAGGATATGATAGGCATTATATCGTTTTGAAATATGGCCTATTTTATATAATGGATATTATTTTTTTTTATTTTAGAGGGTATAACGCTCCATCAAAGAGCTAGAGTTAGTTGAAGTTAATTTAAATTTGCATCCATAAAGCTCTATCACTCTTAGCTTTCATAGTAAAATCTATGAAATAACAAAACATTTATATATCAGTGTTTCAAAGAAAAAAACCATTTTAAAAATTATTTAAGTCAATTCGTAACAGGTTTGACAGACTTTTTACTGACGAATTATTTTAAGTGTATACATAGAGATAAAAGTCAAGAAAAATCTTTTTAAAAATAAACCTGGACGTCAAGCTTGATTATTCTGTTGCCATAAAATATTAATTTTGTTTAGTTTATTATAATACATTGAGAGCAACAGTTGTTCTCATAAAAAGAAAATTTTAGTAAATTGTTAATTTACCTTATTGTTTAAAATATAAATATATTTTTTGTAATGTCAAATGAGTCAGCAAAATGCAGGCATATTCTGGAATTGAATACAAAAGAAAAAGAGGAATTTTTAAATTCTTTTGATATTGTGTTATCAGATTGTGATGGTAAGTTATTAGTATTTGTTTTTGAACAAAACTCTGCTGTCAAGTTTATACAAGCCGAAATAAAAGTACAGTGAACTAAGTACATATTTCCGAATAAGTCAAATTTATACAATGTCTCATTGTTGTTGAATATGGCTGTTGTATTAATTTTAATGGAATTTTTAGCAATCTGACCTAAGTGAAATTAGTAGACAAAGGCAAAAGTATTTTTTTTTTAATATGAACGGTGTTTTTTTAGAGATTGAGAATTATTATTTAAAATAAAAGACAAACTTCCGAAATCAAAAAAAAAAAAAATATCCAATTAAAAGCTTATTTAATTGCAATTAATTATTTAAATACTTAAGTCTCATCATTAAAATTAATTCATTCATTGTATGGACCAATGTATGAGCAAAAGTGGTGAAAATTTTTAATGTGTTTAAAAATTTCCAATGCTGTCAAGTGGAAGGCATTTTTTATGAAGGGTTTTTTTTGTTCAAGATTAACTGATGGAAAAAACATTTTTTTGGATCTCACTTGAAACTTTTGAAAATTTGCCCTTCCGAATGCGTTTTAAAAAAGATCGTTGTGTATATATATGTTCAAAATTATTTAAAAAAGCACCCTTTACATGAAAAAAAAAATACTAACAAGGAATGAGACTTCACTACGTGATAGAAAAAGGATCACTGGTTTACACCCGTGATCTTGGGGTTAAGATTGAGAGAAGAAATTCGGTACTTGTTGTTTGTAAGTTTAGCATAGGTTTTGTCAAATTTTTCCAGGAAGTACTAATATAGGGCTTCGAAAAAAATTCTAATAAATACAATTTATCGCTGAAATTAAATAAGAAAGAAAATATGGGAGCTTAGCATTTTTTAAATTTTTACAATAGCAAATTTAAGAAAACAAAATAGTACCGAAAAAAGTACCAGTAATCAGCCCTCTTAAATTATTTTTTTTTAAGAGAAGAAACATTCAGAAAATTAGTTACTATCTTTGGAAAGAGAATAGAGGAGAGGTGAAAGCTGGCGGTCTATTTGATAGAGAGTTGGCGAAATTATTGTTTTTTAGTTCATAGCCTTGTTATGTTTTTTGGGAACACTGAAGGTGAACATTGCGATATGTATGAGGGATACACTCACAATATATTTTCCGTTACCGACTGCAGTTTATTTAAAAAGTAATACGTAAAGTTTGTTTTTAAATGAAGAACCAATTGAAATTCATAGAAATATATTTTTTAACTATTTGAATCAGTCATTCAAAAAACAAACTATAAAAATTTACAGACATTCAGTAGGAGTTGATATTTTCTGTTAAATGTAAAATTTTATGTTTTCTGTTTCTAAAAATTTAAATTCATATAATTCTTTTTTGTTTTTTACCAAAATAGTTTGTATATATACAAAATTATTTCAATAAAAATTACAAGAATTTATCCAAATATACATACACATAAAGCAATAAAAATATATACATCTGTCTGTGTTGTGTTGTGTTTTGTAATAACATACAAATAAAAAAACTTGCAGTTTGAAAAACAAACCATAAAGTAGTTTTTTCTAACTTTTTGTCAGTAGAAAAATGATGGTTATTTTAAACGACTTTCTATTCTTTTTACTACTTTTGTTGGTTATTAAACAATGATTGAAAATAAACAACAAAATGGGTTGAATATAATAAGGAATCAGTAGTCCTCTTATTGACTGTATTTTCGATAAATTTAATATGCATTTTAAGTTGTTTTTAAGGAAACACATAATATTCTGAGTGTAGAAAACTCATATGGGCAAATTCCAGAAAGAGTCCACCAACCAAAATTTTTTTGAAACTTACCCAATTTAATATTTTTTTAATGGAACATTAGACTAGACATCTTATATTGTAAATATAAAAATAAAATGTATTTGAATGATCATTAATACAAAAATTATTACCAAATCCTACACTACTTCAGATCTCTTAATAATATACAAAAAATTATTAGCATTTCTTGGGTGTTTATATAATTATCTTATTGTTAACATAGATGGTCCAATCGAAGGCCATATTTTTATTTTTTCAATTCTCTTCAATTTTACAAAAAAATTGTTTTTACTATTTTGAAAATATTGAAATTAGTTATGAAATGTTAGGTGTATGCGTTGTAGCGTGCGTCACGAAAAAAAAAGGATTTTTTTATGTTGTGAGTAGAATGAATTTTTTTGTTGCAAGTCATCTATTATTTTAAATCAATTTCATATACTGCTTTAAATAAACACAAAAATTAAAATTCTACAACTAAAAAATAAAAATAGCATATTAATTTCTGTAGCGTGCGTCACAATTTGAGTTTTCTCAAAAATTGCATTAGAAAGTGTTTTCAATTATTCGATATTGCCGGTTAACCGGTTAGGGCATTATTCAAAAAATTACGAAAATTGATTAATCAGTTATTCGGGTCCATTAATCGGAAAAATTGGCGATTAATCGTTAAATGCAAAATAAAAATTTACTGTATTGTTTTTGCGAAATTTACAAAGTTTGATAGAACTGTCGCTGCCACTTTAATTTTTTCTATTTAAAAGCTTAGAAATCCTCGGTGTCTATAAAACTTTTAAATACGCATATTTTTGCCATGCCCGTTTCCTAGTCAATTGTAACGATTTCTTTTTCAGGTTCTATTTAAGCTTTTCTATTCTTTCAAAATTTTTTGACAAATCAACTTTTTTCAGTTCTTAAACATTTTGTAATTTTCAATTGAAAAAAATTTTTATATGTTGTTTTGGTGTTGAGGCCAAAATAATACTGAACTAAAAAAATAAAAAAACAGTAACGTCATAGTGCTTTTTATAAAATACTTAGACACGTGTTTAACTTAATGGAACAAAATACATATGAATTTTAAAATGTTTTGTTTAACATCTGCCTATTCTGGGGGTTTTAGCTTTTGTAATATATTAAGCATTTTTGAGAGTGAAGTATTATTTCTTAGACCCTGTGCCAGGTTTTATAAGACGATTATCGTTTATCGTTCACTTTCGAAATTAAATATCTACCATTTTACGTTAATATGTAAACTGTTGTTACAAATTTGGGAAATGATAGTAATTTTCAATTTTATAGTTCAACACTTACTGTTTCGATACCCATCGAATTCCCTGATCTCGGGCAGCTCAAAGCACATCATGTATTCTTAACCCGCAAACCAAAAAACGTGGGCGAAACAGCTCAAAAAAAAAAACTGTACAAAAATGGTTTAAAATACAAAAAAAAAAATCAAATACCAAATACATGTTATAACCGGCATCTCCTTCTATCAATTTTATAGTTCCTCGCTCGTCTTATAGAATCTGAAGAATAGATCAATAATTTAACAGGCAAATTTGCTTCTAGGATCAATTTGTTGAGCAACTTCTTGCCCTATATAATCTGTTTTTCTGTCGGTGTTAACACCGATAATTTTTGTTGGAAATTATTCCAAAAGTAACCAGATGAAATATCTTCTGGAGCTAGTTTTAGTTAGTTATATTGTATCTTATTATTTAAGTCAAGGTAAATGGTTTCCGGTTCCCAGGAATTTTTTCTAATAGAGAATGTTGTAAAATAAATTTGATTAGGAACCTCTTTTAAAAGAATTTTATTAGCAGAATTTCTAGAGTTAAAATATTTATTTTCTGTTATGACATCAAAAACAAATGCAACCTTCTTTTGAAATACCTCAAAATATAATTTACATGATTTCGAATTTTTTAAGGAATTATTACAAATATTAAATATTTGTTTAATTTACAACGGGTATGGTATCGTTGTATCTGTTGTATCGTGTATTACTTTACAATAGTGTAAAATTGTTGTTGGTAATTTACACCTAAAAATCTGATACAACTTTACAACTTCATTTGCTGTGTTTATTAAATGTTGTATTGTGTATCATAATATATCAGTCTCAAGTGAATGCCACTTTTTTCACTTTCATCTTTATTTTGCATTTAATTTTTATTATTTCTTCTTGTTTCTATAAATTTATAAATATTTTTATTTTTCTTCTTCACTATTTGACGTTTTACAACATGAAAATACAACTGACTGTTCACAACAAAATATTTGTATAATGTATTTCAATACAACATACAAAATACAATACCGGCTGTGAATTGCCCAATTGTCTATTGTATTTCCTAAAGGCTACACAGCACTTGATTTGAGTTGGTAAAAAATGTTAAAAATTCGTACTAAGAAATGTTATTAAAAAATTAAATTAATATTTTTATTAAAATAAATTCAATTGCGTTTATTTACATACTACTGGAAAAATTGTAGCGTGACTTCAATTATTTAATTCGGAAATTTAAAAAAAAATAACTTTATTGTGTGACTTCAAGCTTAAGACTAGTTTTACAATTTAATTTTTCTTATTTTTATAACTTAAACTAAATCAGCGTTACTGTATTAATTTCATTTCTATATTGACAAACATTTGTCAGCATTATTATATCAAAATCAATAATGCCAAATTGACAATTGTTTGTCAGCATTAATATGTTCCCAATTTACAAATTTGATTTAGCAATCGTAATTCATTTTGTTTGACCTATTTTATTTAAGAAGTCGTCGAACTTGTCTAGAGTGGCATCAGCATTTATTCTAGTAACAAGTTCGTCGACTTTGTATGTACTTTTGTTCTTTTCATTATCTATATATGTAACTCGTGCGTCACAAAGGGTTCACAGATTTTGCTTAAAAACGATACAATTTTTTGGCAGCAAATAAATTATTTTTGAATTCTCTTGTATCCATCTTTCTTTTAGGTATTATATTTTGTGTTGCTGCCGTCGCTGGAAATAGAACAATGATTGCACACTTGCATTTGATTTAATTAATTTAAAAACCTTAAAAGGCTCAGCATCAAAAATAACCTAGTGTAGGGTGGAGGTCTGGTCGAGTAGATCTATTAACAATCTTCAAATATTTTAAAGGCCCAACTGCAATGGGCTTGATTTTAATATAATTTTGAAAAATTTTCAAGTTTCATTTCATACCGATTCCTAGCATTAGTCACTTAATTCTGATTTTGTCTTAATACTCCCCTAAACTCGAAAGTTATTGAAAAATGCATATTTTCAAATTTCGCAGATTAAAAAATTTTAAAAACAAATGATTTGGGTTGAAATGAACGATGTCTTAAAATGGTCCTTAAGACATTTTACATATTCAGCGATGCCGTATTTCATATAGGCTTCAGCGAAAAGCGGGAATGCCAACAAATCTTTTTGGAAATATTATGTCTATATGACAGTTATAAATACTTTGCTCATAATAATTTTTCACTTGAACACATTTTCATAATGTTATTAATTTTAAGCCAAAATTTGTAGATTAACTAATTTTTAACACAAAATGTTATTATTTAAATAAAAAATTGATTATAAACCGAACATAATGCAGAATGTTTTTAAAATCAACTTTTGGAAAAATTATAATCTTTAAGGTCCGATTACTTAATATTCTGTTAAAATTTAACTAGTAGTTAAATTCAGATTTTATATGGTAATCAACAAAAAATTGTTTAGTAGAAGTTCTAGCTACAGTTACGGGACATTGTGAAAATTGGGTTAAATAACGTTTGATAATAGAAACGGGCTTTGAGAATTATGTTTACTTAGCTACTTTTTTTTTTAATTTAAGTCAATGATTTTTGTTGTTTTAAACCAAATAAAAATTAAATTTTCAACTTCTGTCGCCATCTAAGTATTTTCTGTTACTCAACCGACAATTAAGTCAACGAGATTGACAAATTCGTTAAGAGTTATTTTAAATAGACTTTTTTAATTTTTTTAATCATAAAGTTTAATATGTTATTTTTTTCGCTTGATACGTTTGGTGTTACAAGTCAACTTTATTTGTAAACAGCATAATTATTTTTATTTCAGGTGTTATTTGGATGGTAATTGAACCTATACCAAAAAGTGGAGATGCTATTAACATGCTAAAAAATGCTGGTAAACAATATAAGTTTATATCGAACAATAGCATGCGCACCGATCAGGACTACTTACAAAAATTTGCCAGTATAGGAGTAAATGATGTTAAAGAGGTAATAACATTATATTAAGTGTTAGCTATAATATTTTTTTTATTAAATTGTTATATTTTTCAACAGGATGATATAGTACATCCCGTGAAGGCTATAAGTAAATATATTAACACCCATTTACGAGACCAACCATGTTTATCCCTATGCTCAAAATGCATGAATTCAGTTTTACAAGAAAATGGTGTTAACATTATGACCAAGGTATTTATAAAAAAAATCACAAAAAATCATAAAATTTTAAGCTAATTATGTTTTTTATATTTTTAGTTTACTCCCACAGATATTGAGCTTGAAGATCTTCCTAATCTTATTAAGCCAACTGATAAAGTTGCAGCGGTTATTGTAGATCTGCATGTTAATATAACTTATACTGAATTGGCTTTGGCCCAACAATATCTTTTAGAAAATGATTGTTTATTAATTGCTGGAGGTACAGATAGTCGTATACCGATAACAAAAGATTTTACTGTTTTAGGTCCAAATTGGTTCATAAATATGTTGGCTAAGAGTTCAGATAAAGAAGCCCTTGTATTTGGTAAGCCTAGTCCTTTATTGGGCCAATATATTTTAAATCACTTTAAGATCGAACAACCCAAACGTGTCTTGTTTGTGGGTGATAATTTAAATATGGATATAAAATTTGGAGCAGATTTGGGATTTCAAACACTTTTTGTATTAACTGGAACCCATTCAAAAGATGAAATGCCGAAAAGACCTGTGGCAGATCATCCCGATTATTATGCTGATAGTATGGCAGATTTTTTGGAATTTTTTAAAGCTTTAGACAAAGTATGAAGAAAGCCCCAAAAGCAAAACTTAGGTTGGCATTTAAAAAAAATATTTTTGAATTTGACTACAGTCTGAAAAATCAAATTAACTCATAAAATAACAAAAAAAGCCTATTTTAAGTCTCTAATAAGTCAATTATATTTTTCTTTCAAATAAATAATTATTTTATATTTTGTTCATGCGTAAAAGAATCACTAGTAATTATTGTCGCAAAAAGCAAAAAGAATTTAGAAAATTAAAAATTTATAAATTGTATTGATATGTAATTAAAATTTTTGTTATAAAATTAAACCTTTATGGGCGGCATATGTTTTAGATGGTTTGACATCAAAAGTTTGTTTGATATTGATATTTTAAACTGTTATGCATTGTTGTACTTGATTTAAAAGAGGACATTCAAGTGCACTGGACCTGTTGGGATTTTTTCCTTTTTACCATAGAAATCATGAAAAAAAATAAAAAAAAACAAAAATCGCGGAAATTGTTTTTTATTAACACATTACCGCCCACTTTTCCTATAAGAGGACACCTGATTTGGGTAGGGTTAAGCTCGTATATACTAATTGTGTCTCTAGCATTACCATATAAAAACGATAACTCCCAAATTAGGTCAGGCAAATGTGATGGCACCCAGGGTGCTCTTAGCAAACAACAGAATTCTTAGAATTTCGATTATAGAGATTTCCTCTAGTTCTCGGAACAGATAATCCCCCGAGGAACTTGCCTTGGAACGTGCAAGAGCCAGGCAGTGGCGCATGATATGCTCCACCTTCTTCCTATCCCCTGGTACTCCAAAAAAACTTACAATTGTCACTCGCCAGCCTAGAAGACAAGAATGGAGAATGGAAATTTTTGCTTCGAAATACATGTATCACCCAGGCTAAAAATGGTTAGTTTGCTTTATTTTTGTAAATATTCAGACACTGAAAGCTATAAACAAACAAAATTAACTAAATAAAATAATTTGAAAATGTACAGAACTATTTGAGAATATTATTATTATTATATTCCTCTAACTTCCACTGGAGCATAGGGAGCGAAAAGCTGAGAATATTGAAAGTTTAGAATATTTAACTAAAAATCGCCTTATTTCGTCTTCATTTAAAAGAAAATATTCCTTTAATATTGTACAGCCAAAATAGCTTGCAGTTTTAATTACCTGAAAATGTAATTTAAAATAAATGAAAAATCAATTAAACCGGTTTGGTAATTTTTCATTTAAATCAAATTAATTTTGTTATATATGTTAATAAATTAACTTACAATATCCATAAATAATAAATGATTTGTCATTTATTATAACTGTTAAAACAAATTCTTAAAAACAAGTGATATTTCTTTTATTGATTTCTCTTAACTGTCAAGTATTGTCAAAAGCATTAACTTTCCTTTTGTTTCATTTTTTTACTGTCAACAAATTAATTACAAAGTCAGTAAAAATAAGTGGTATTTCGCTTATTGCGTTTTTAAATGTCTGTAAAAAACATAATCGACTTTAATTATAAAAAATAACATTAAAAAATGTAAAACCGGGATGATTTTTATTTTAATTATTTAATAATTTAAAATCAAATAAACGGACAATTTTTTAAATAAACTACAGTCAGTTACAGTAAAAATTTTTTGAATGTATATTAAGTGTAAAAGAATATACACTTAAAATAGTTTGTAAGTTAAAATAACAGAAAATATCATTTACAAGAAATGATATTTTATTTAAAAAGCGGTCTACTTAATTTTCATTTAAATTAAATGCCTTTTGTTATTTACTTTTAAATGTTGATTAAATAACTGACACATCCGTAAGAAACAAATTATATAATCAGTTAAAATAAATGTCAAAATTTTACCTACCAATTCCTTAAAAAAATAAATGATATTATAATTTATTTGAAATTGTTTCCCTTTTTGTATTTTTCTTTCTACAAAATGTATGTAACATATGCAAAATGTATGTAACATAGACACTTTTTGTGTGAATGTGTTTGTGTATGTATGTGTTCTTGTAATTTGAATTGAAATAATTTTGTATATATACAACCAATTTAAATAAAAAACAAATTAAAATTTTTTCAATATTTTTTTATATAACTGTTACGGACACAAACAAACCACAAATTTCCGTTTTGTGGGTAAATTTTTATTAAATTTCAAACAAATGAAAAAAAAATGTAACTTAAAAAAATCGGTAAATGATAGTAAATCATTTTGAATAAATGTATAAAAAGTTAAAATAGATATTTCTTTGAAAAATAAATGTATGTTCCTTTATTTTTAAATGGAACGGAAAACTTTTTATTTTTACTACAAACAGTAAACTATACGTATTGTGGATTTTACAGATTATAGAATAAATAACTGAAATTTTGTTTAATATTTAGATAGGCTAGAGTTTGCATTTCACCGAAATTTTCTTAAATCGCCGGTACGTTTAAAATGAATGCAATTATAATATCTTTCTCAAACCTAATTGTTTTTCGCAAAATTAATAAGCAGCTTACAAATTTAATGTAAAAGAGGTCAAAGTATGCTATACTTCTGTTCGAATTAATAACATTGCCGAACAATTTTTTAGAACAGGCTACCTTTAAATCTATACTAGAACAGGTTCTTTTAACACCAGTTCCATGAACAATGTATTTAAACTGATTTCCGAGAGTCAAAATGTAAGGTATCAGCACCAGTTCTGCAACTGGTGCTGAAACTGGTTCTAAAGCAACCTGTACCAGATTGGATGAAATGAATCTATTGCTAATGTGTCAAACTCCATACAAAAAAATAAAAATTGGTTATGGTACATAAATTGTCACCTATTCTAATGCATCAAATCAGCTAGGACTACACTACGTATGATAAATACGATATCGCTCATACGCAGTGATTTCCTATAGAACAAATGATTAAATTTGTATAGATTATTTGAGGTAAACAATATTCAACGAATATTTTCTCCAAAACGAAACCAAGTAACTAGCTAAAGCTTATTGAATCGATAGAAAAAAATCTATAGTACGATTTTGTAACCTTTTAATGACAATATTCGCTAATTTTGATTGCCAAAATTCCATAATTATTCCTTTCAGCACCACGTATTTAATTGTTCACGGGGTTTGATAAAAAACGATAAAATTGTTTGGCTGCAAGTAAGTTATTTTATAATTCTTTTTTATTCATCTTTCTTTTAAGTATTAGATTTTGCGTGCTAAAAATTGCACTTCAAATTTCAAAGTTACTTCTGTTTTGGAAAGCGTGCATCGCAAAATTTTTTGATCAATTATTTCGCAACTAATAGTTGTTAAAAAATTGTGTTTTATAACGTTCGAAAGTACATTTAAATCCCACTTAAAAATATATATAAGTTGAAGGTATCTCTTTTGAAAGACCAAGAAAATTTCAATATTTTAATCCAAAAATGGGAACGAATGAAGCATTAGTCACGCAGGATTTACCCATATGTCTACATTGGCCGTTGATGGGCCTATTTGTGAACATTTTTACTTTTTTGTTTGTAAATTTTGGTAAATGTAGTTGGTAATCTTTTTAAATTTATCAAAGGAGTATTGAAAGAAACCAATGTTGATGGGTCCTACGGATTGCAAAGAAATGATATAGAGAAGAAAATATTAGTTTCAAAATTGGGTTTTTTGTTATATTTCAAAGAAGAAAAAAAAAAATTGACAAGTTGGGTATCAAATAAACACACTGCGGACGTATCTACCGATATCTCAAACATATCCAAATATTTTGTTATTCAATTATTGTTTTTTTCGAATAAATATTGTTGAAAATTTGAATAGGAAAATGTTGTTGGTTTGTGTTAAAATTTAACTATATTTTCACCTAAAATGAAAAAGGGCGTAAAAAAATTTTTTATTTACGCTAATTGAGAATTTAAGAAATTCGTTAATAAATCTAATAGCCTGTTCCTCTATTTCGAAAGAACACGTTCGTTCGCTTTCTAGGAAGCTCATATTTACATTTTTTATTTAACATATTTTGTTTTACAAGAGCAGTGACCGCACCAAACAGACAACAACAACAGGCAAAAGAAAAGCTTTCCGATTATCAATCTCACCCACAACCAATCGATAACAAAAATTTAAAAAAATAAACACATTCTCAAATAAAAATTAATTTGTTTATTGTTATTTTTGTATTTCATTTGTCATATACAGCTGATCACTGTTAAACAGGGTTGCTTTTAGTAGTATTTTTGGTACTTTTAAAGAAAATAGTAACAAATGCTCAAAATATATGATCTGGCATTGCTGTGATTTGTATATGCGTAATAAACAAAAATTGACACACGTAAGTCAAGTCGATCGAAGGCTTTCGAAATGGAGAAACCCAAATTGATTCGAATTCGAGTGACTTGCTTTCGTTCGACTAGTTTTTCGTTCGAAATCGAGGAACAGGCTATAACAGTTTCGATCATAGAACAATAAATTTTTTTGAAGAGATGTAGTTTAATGCAGTACTTATTTATAATTACTCAACCTCATTTTAAATTTTTTTCTGGGCAGCAAAAAAAACTTGAAAAATTAAAAATATCTCAGATTCGAATTTTTTATGTAAAACCTCTACTATTTATCGGAGAAGTCAGAAATTTTTTGTAGGTTGAAATTTAAGTTAGTTTCGCCGTTTTGCATTTCAACTGACGATAGATTAATATCTCTCTAATCGCGAGTGAATGGAATTTATTGGGCAGCCATTCGGTATGTTACGATGAATTTTTGCGTGTAGTTTTAAAATAAAAATATGTATTCCATACAGCAAGACTAGACCTTATAAACTTCCTTGGTATACTAGTTGTCTTAAGAAGATTACAAATTTTCGAAACAAATTTTATAAACGTTGATTCTGGTAATCCTAAATATCAGAAGAAATTTGTTTATTATCAACGTGAGTTTAAGTTTTTATATAAATTTCTTTATAAACAGTATCTTATTGAGAAAGAGCATGAAATCAAAAGTAATCCTAAAGCTTTTTGGTTTTTTATTAAATCTAAAAGATTCTGTTAATTTTGCAGACTTTTTTAAGTCAAATTTTGAGCCCTTAGTGACAAGTAGTTCCAGGTTTTCAAACTCTATATCCAATTTTGATATTAGTTCTATTGAAGTCACTGAAGAGGAGGTTTATAATGAAATTCTTCTAATTAGAATTTAGTTTTAAATCAGATGTTGATGGCCTTTGTACACATTTTTTAAAAAAATGTGCTTCGTCGTTAACGTTTGCACTGTCATATATTTTTAATTTATCTCTTAAAGAGGGTATTTTTTTCTGGTAGATCTGGTTGTAGATCAACAACGAACTTAACTGTTTTTAGTGAATATTGTATAACAGCCCTTGAACAGGGTAGCCAAGTTGAGACTATTTATACTGATTTTTTTAAGGCTTTTGACAAAGAATCATATCACATCCTTTTCTTGAAACTGCAACAGCTTGGTTTATATTATGTTTCCCTAAATTGGATTAAATCATATTTATCAAATGGAGTATGTAAGGTTGTTATTGAGGGCTTTGAATCAAGGCCTTATATTCAAACGTCTGGTGTACCTTAGGGCAGTGTTTTGGGTCCACTTCTATTCAATTTGTTTATAAATGATATTTCTGCTTGCTTTACCAATTCTAAATTTTTTATGTATGAAGATGATTTAAAAATATTTCTTAAAATTAACTCAATTGTTGATGTTTATGATTTACAAAATGATTTAAATAATTTGTATGCATGGTGTACGTTGAATAACTTACATTTTAATTTTTCCAAGTGTTTTCATATTTCGTTTAGCATATCTCTAAATTTAAATATTAATAATCATAATGTGGAAACAGTTAAGTATACTCTTGACCTTGGTGTGGTTTTTTACTCGTCATTTTCATTAGTACCACATGTTGATTATAAAGGGTGTCCCAAGAAGAACGCAATTTTTAAATCTGGCAACATTCGAAGTGTCATTGTTTGACATTTGAACAATTGTTATTGTTTTCTAGTAGAAGGTACGAGGTTAGTAAAAATGGAGCGCTACACGAATGAACAACGCATTCTCATTGTGAAATTGTTTTACCAAAATGGTGAAAGTTTTGCGGCTACAGTTCGCAAATTGCGATCAATTTGGGGTCACAATAATGCTCCAAAGGAGTCAACTGTAAAGAGATTAATGGATAAATTTGCCGAAACTGAGTCTGTTAGTGATGTAAAGACAACAACGCGCCATCGACCAGGTCGATCGACCGAAAATGTCGCAGCTGTACGTGATGATGTCGCTCAAACCCCATCCACCTCAATTCGACACCGAGCTCAGCAAATTGGTGTCTCCAAATCCAATTTGCAGCGAATTTTGACAAAAGATTTGCATCTTCATGCATACAAAGTTCAATTGACTCAGGAACTGAAGCCAGCTGACCATGGACAGCGAAGGGAGTTCGTTAATTGGGTATTGGAGAGACAACATGAAAATGCTGATTTTGCCGATAAAATCATCTTCAGTGACGAGGCCCATTTTCATCTTGATGGCTTCGTCAATAGGCAGAATTGTCGCATTTGGGGTGAGGAAAATCCTCGAGTGATTCACGAGAAGCAAATGCATCCTCAACGTGTCACTGTGTGATGTGGTTTTTGGGCTGGAGGAATCATTGCACCTTTTTTTTATGAAAATGAGGCAGGTCAAGCGCAAACAGTCAATGGTGTTCAGTATCGTGAAATGATAACCAGTTTTTTCTTGCCTAGAATTAAAGAAATGAATGTGGAGGGCATGTGGTTCCAACAAGGCGGCGCCACATGTCATACAGCCAGAGAAACAATTCAATTGCTGCATCAGTCATTTCCCGGTCGTGTTATTTTGCGTTTTGGAGATCTGAATTGGCCGCCTAGATCGTGCGATTTAACACCATTAGATTTTTTTCTTTGGGGTTTTTTGAAGTCGATGGTTTACGCGAATAAACCGACGACGACTCAAGCCTTAAAAGAGGAAATTGGACGCTGCATTAACGAAATACCGCAGCATTCATGCAAAACGGTCATTGAAAATTTCAGTGAAAGATCGCGTGCATGCCAGCAAAGCCGCGGCGGGCATCTGCACGATATATTGTTCCATACATAACCTCATTCTGTCTACTTTACGATATAAATAAGTTTCACGATTTTTTTTTAAATATCTGTGTTTTATTTAAAATTTAAAAATTGCGTTCTTCTTGGGACACCCTTTATTATTCCGAGAGCTTATAAAATGCTTGCATTTCTCAAAAGGAATTCATCATATTTTCTGATCCTTGCACGTTGAGGTTAATTTATACAACATTTGTTGGATCAAAGTTAGAGTATGCTGCGGTAATGTGGAATCCCTTTAATTCTACTCATCTATCTCGTATCGAGAGAGTTCAGAGGAAATTTATTTAATTTGCCTTAAGTTCATTTGCCTTTGTTGATCCTATACCTTCACATAAAACGAAATGCCTATTTATAGGGTTGCAGACTTTGGAATATCGTAGAATATCTGCATTACTGGTTTTTGACATCATTAATGGTTTAGTTAATTGTCCTGGTCTACTATCTTTTATTTCATTTTATGTCCCGCCTAGAAATCTTAGATTTATTGATATCTTTAACGTCCCACTTCATCGCACTGAATATGCTCTTAATAGTACGTTAAGACGCACGTTTATTCATTTTAATCAAATTAATTTTGATCTTCAACAAAATTGCAAACCTAATTCATTTGTAGAGTTTTGCACGTCAAAATACAAATTTAAGCTATTTCTTAATACAGTTTTAAAATAATTAAGCTTTCTTGTATTTAGTATTTTAAGTAAGTATTTTTGTACTATATTTTTTAACATATTTAAACATAGTCTGTAAGGAATTTTGTTTCCATAGACTGAATAAAATGAAATGAAGTGATAGCAGACTACTGTGTGGTTTGATTTAAGTATTTGAAAATTTAAGAGAAAATGGCAGTTTCCATGGCAAAAATTCATGAATTAGGCTCCATCATTTGCCCTTTTCGCCGGATTCAGTCCCAATTGACTATTTCTTGTTTCCAAACCTAAATAAATTGCTCAGAGGATAGAAATTTGACTCCAACGATAAAATTATTTCACAAACAAACCTATTTTGATGAAGTTGACAAATCTTATTTTTTTGAAGAGATACAAATAAATGGAGAAAAGTTGGACAAAGTGCAGAAAGCTCAAATGTGACTATATCGAAAAACTTGGGTTTTATTAAAAAAATCAGAGAGTTATTGACCCGCCTAGTAACAATAATTAAATGAGTTTAACAACAGTATCATATAAAAAACTCATATTAACGCTATTCAAAATTGTCATTATGAATACGGGTATTAATAATTTTAAAATAATTAAAAATTTGCTTTTTTTTTTTTTTAAATATACGGAGATTGAAAGCTCGCTATAATAACAAAGAAAAAACCTCGAGGTATATTATAACTTGAAAACAAAATCTTTGATAAAAAAAAGCTTTTGATGCACTTGTGAAAAAAGTACTGAAGATATATTGAATTGTAGCTTACCTTTTTCAATTGTTTATTATTAAGTACTTTTATTGAAGGGAATAAGTTGAATATCCCGCAATAACAAAGTAATGTATTTAAGCTAGTGAACATTAATATCAAACCATATTACAGCGATTGACTAGCAATATTTAGGACGCAAGTTTAATACCCAGAGGCAGCAATAAAGTAATGACCAAATGTTAAAGTGAGAGTACCCTCTTCGTGTGACAAATCAATATTAAAATTATTATTAATTTTTTTATAAGTCAATCTAGATCATTTATAGCAGTACTTTTTCTACTGTTTATGTTTTTTTTTTGCTGGGTAGTTCTGCTGTTGGTGTGCTAACATTTATTAAAAAGTTCTCTCTTTTTGGTATTAATGTGTTAATTAAATTCAGAATTGCGCTACATGCTTCTAATTCCGATTTTCCCTATTTTAATTTAAAAGTGTACTTGTATATTAAATAATTTTATCAAAATTTTTATGAAAATAGCACGTGCTCAATTGGTTTTACTACTTTGTATAACATATGTTTTGTAATTCTCATAGAAATATGGTAAACTATAACTTAAACTTTTATGACGATCAATTTTCTCAATTAATTCGCACTTGATGTCATCAAGAAAATCTAAATAAATAGATTGTTTTTACTACATCTTGTAAACAAATACTTATTTAAGATGTTAAAAATTTGCAATCGGTCAAGGCCGTCTATGTGATACCTTAAACCAGTCTGAAAAAATTTTTTAGAAAAGTTTGGCTCCAACTATTTAACGGCCAAAATTAACTTGTGTCCCAAAAAGTTAAGTTAGTCAGATGAATGGTTTTAAATTTTACAAAATTTTTATATATTTTTTATATATTTTTTTTTGCTTCTGAATCTCTTTATTGGAAAGATCGATTAGATGGGAACTAGGTCCAAACCGGGTTTAGCTTATATCGTGCTAAAATTGAACCAAAAACTTTGTCTTCGATTTTGAAAAGAGAAAAAACCAACGGGGCGAATAATTTTGACGCTTTGAGAAGGCAACATTAAAAAAAATGACAATTCAAGAAATTTTATTTTGAAAGTTTTAAGTTTTACCTTTTTCTCGAAAGCAATAAAAAAATCGAGTCAGGGTCTTTCTGCATTTAGTCATTACTATGTTAATATCTAAATTTCAGCGAAATTAAAATTATTACTTTGATATTGTTGGTTGTTGCAAACATCACTAGGGTATAATTACACAGGGAGGCAAAAAAATTTTTTTTTTTGGGTTTCTGAACCTGAATATATGTTTCTTATAGATTTCGGTGTATTGATTTTAAAGCTGGTTTCTAAATTGTTTCTATCTGCTGTTCATAGGGAGAAAATCCCATTTTGTTTTTAGCATATATTAAGATCTGAATTATATAACATATAGCCCTATGAACTAAAAATTGCTTTTACCTTTTCTAAATAGCAATTTTTTAAATTTTGGCGATTTGTTTTTTTTATCAATTTTGTCGATTTTTTTTTAGCTGTTTTTGATTTAACCTTTTCGGGACGAAATTTTATTTTAAAAAGCGAGATATTTTTCATATGTTTTGCATACTCAGAAATTTTGAAATCGTTCTTTTATCCTAGTATATAATCCCAAAAAGCATTTTTCGGGCGACATAATATTTCAATAATCATTTTTCGTGGGACATAAAATTAAACAAGTGTTCTTAATGAGAAAATCATTAAACAAAACTGTTTATACTTCAACGATGATTCATCGACATTATAAGCGTATGCCCGCTGACACGAACCGTTGTGGGACGTATTGTCCCAGTAGTAAGTAATATTTTTTTTTTTGTTCTTTTAGCGAGTTTCGAATTTTGACGTTTTTGCAATTTTTATAAATTTTTGTGTTTTTGTAGTTTTTGCAATTTTTATAAATTTGTGTGTTTTTTAAGTTTTGCGATTTTAATAAATTATGGTGATTTTTGTAAATCTTAGTTCTAGGATGTATTTTTTAAGGCATTTCTCTTTTTGTTGTAAAAAATTAATTATAAATTTTATTTTGAACTTGTAATAATATGACATAAAACTGAGTATAAATATTTTTTTTTTTAAATTTTGCCATTTTTTATAAATATTTATGATTTCTTTTAATTTTAGCAAATATTCTCAATGTGTAGATTTTTCTAAATTTTAACGATTTCTTTCAATTTGTAGCGTTATTTAAAAAATATATCAACTTTTCATTTAGAATTTGACAGGGCCAATGGTGCCACCACTCCAAAATCCATATCAAACTGTCACTCTCGTAGGTGCATTAGATTCTCGATAATGACGTGTGGATTTTCCGATATTCAGGTTTTGAAAATGAGAATAGATGATTTTTCGGCCAAATTCGATGTCCGGTTGCAGCTTCCGTAAGACCAAAACGCCGTAATAAAGTAAATGATGGTTTGCCTTCAATTGGAACTTGTAAGCGAATGATTCGAGATCATTGTGTAAAATTCTCATCATGGTGGTGCGTAAAATACGAAGTTGTTAAAATCGATGGCAAGCCTAAGTTGTTTAATTGAGTTGCACACTTTCGGCCACTACACCCACATTCTTATGGCTGCGCAACGTACGACTCACGAACTTTTTACACAAAATTGTTTACATCACTTGCGGAAGCCAGAACTTTTTTCCAACACACGCACTTTATTTTAGAAATAAGTTTACAATATTTTTCAATTTTGTTCAAACGTAAATCAACGCATTTTAGTACGTGGAGCTATTCTGCAGACTGCAACACTCAGACCATTATGTAGTTTACTCTTTGTAGTTTAATTAAAAATGTATTCAGTTCGGTTAAAAATAAAGAAACATACATTTATTTTTAAAATAAATATTTATTTAAACTTTTTTATATATTTGCTCAAAATGATTTAATATCATTTTGTGGTTTATTTGTTTCTGTTACAAATTTAAATTTTGATTTCTGTGTGTTTTACAAAAAAAAAAAAAAAACAAGAATACCTAAACCTATATTTTACGGAATTGGTGGGTAAAATTTTTACACTTATTTTTAAGTGATTAATCATTTGTTTTTTTTTACTGATGTGTTAGTTGTTTAAGCAACATTCAAAAATAAATAACAAAAGCCATTTGATTTAAATGAAAAGCAAGTGGGCCGGTTTTTAAATAAAATATCATTTCTTTTAAATGGTATTTTCATTTATTTTAACTTATTTCGAACAGAAAAAATCTATAAATGTCAAAATGGCATATTATTATTTATTTATGCTTATTTATTCCTAAAGCTTATTTACGCACAAACTTACTCATTAAAATTTGAATTAATTTGTACGCGGTTTTTATGTAAATTTACACAAAATTACATATAAAGTGTGGTATTTTATTTAGTTTATACCCATATAGTAAATTTTACACCTACAGTTTCAACACTATGACAACTCTATCAAGTGCATAAACTGTCTGTATTTCGCTAATATCCTGTTTTGAGTTACCCAGCCATTATTTTCTTAACGCGAACAACCTAAGAATGCGGCGAGCCCGTGTAAACAATTGTAGTGTCGATCATAGAGACTTGTAGTGTCGATCTTGGACTTGTGGTAGAAAAATATTCGAATTAAATATATGTCTTTGTAATAACTCTTAAGGTAATGGTGACCCGAAAAAAAACTAAATGATACCTCGAAAACACTAATTCCGAAATACCTCGACACCAAAAATAGTTTCTTTATGCGAATATTCAAAAACCTGATTTTGTCCAAGTCATTAAAACCAGTGTTGCAGTGTGTAAATTCCATTATGTTTTTTAGTAATTGATATGTGACTCATAATATAAATGGATTAGTTACTATTCAGACGTGTTCTAGTAGAGAACAATAATCAATAATTTTCAAATAGATTTTTAATTCGATATTAAAATTCAAAACATATTTTCCGCAATGGCTTCATCAGCACCTTGTCAATCTTCTGTCAAGTTTGTAAACAATTTAACGCTAAAAGAAAAACAAGATTTTCTAAATTCATTTGATTTAATATTTTGTGATTGTGATGGTACGTTTTTTTTTAACTTCCGTTCAATTGTTTCTGTTTCATTTAATTAAATCATTTACTGCAGGTGTCATTTGGTATAATTTATATAATGTCATACCTGGCTCATCGGCTGCCATTAAATATTTACGTAATATTGGCAAACAAATAGTATTTGTAACTAATAATAGTATTGCATCTACGACAGATCAATTAAGAAAATTTGCCAGCTGTGGTATAGACGTTAAAGAGGTAAGTTTTAAGAAAAATATTTAAATACATTTAATGAGTTTAAAAATTGCGGATATTTTATTGCACAAGGTTTTACATTTTAGCGGCTTCTTGCTAAATAAAACAATTTTTTAATTTATTATTGTATTATATTCGATAAGTATTTTTATCTACAATATTTTGTACTTATGAAACTTATTTGTACACCAAACAATTTATAAGCAACAAAGATGTAATGCCGAAGTTTTATAGCCAGTTTTATAGTATCCCAATGAGTTCCCTCCCATTTGAATGATATCCGTAAATTTGATGGAAAAGTAAAAAAATAAGTGATACTTATTTTAAGTGGATCCATCTCTGTTGTAAAATATGAAAAAATGATTTATTCACCAGATGCTAATTTGAAATTGTACTATAATCTACAAATTTTATGAAAAACTTAGAAGTTCCTTCACAATTTCATTCATAAAAGAGCAAACCGATTGCGTGCTGGCACCCTAAAAGCCATTCTGGGGCCGTTCTCTGCTCACAACCTGATTGTGACAAGCGTTGTAAGGCTGAAACAAACGAATTAGGTAACCAGGAATTTTTAATAGAAGCAATCAAACAATTTGGTAGGCTACAAATTCGGTTGGGGCCACAAATTATATTTTTAAGATGTTGGTATAAAAGATCAAATTTATTTATAACCTGTATTTTTTAATTTAAAAAAAAAATTTTTGTACAATAAAATTCATCACCCTCTTGTTTATTTTTTTCTTCAATTAGCATGAGTTGATACATCCCGCTAAGACTATTTGTGACTACTTGAAATCTCAAAAGTTTAATGGTTTAATATTGTGCTTTGGCTCAACGGCTTTCAAAGAGCATTTAAAGGAAAATGGTTTCCATATTGTGGAAGAGGTTGGTTAATAATTTATATAAAAAAATAAAGCTTAAAATTTTATATTTCTCTAACTAGAAAGAACGTTTAATTAATGGTTCTGTGGCTGATCTACACCAAGCTGTATACAGCAAAGAGCCGGTTAAGGCTGTCATTATTGACATTGATTTTAATTTAACAGCCTGGAAATTAATGAGGGCCCAGGTGTATTTAAAAAATCCTGAATGTTTATTTATAGCTGGCGCTGCAGACCCCCGAATACCATTTGGAGGAAATGAGCTTTTAGGACCGGGAGCTTTTATACAAATTGTGGAAGAAGCTAATCACTGCAAAGCACAAGTATTTGGCAAACCAGGCAAGGAATTATGTGATATACTAAAACATACATATGACATTAAAGCTCCCCAGAGGGTCCTTATGGTGGGTGATAGTTTGAAAAGTGACATAAGATTTGGTAAAATGTGTGGTTTTAAAACGTTATTGGTCTTAACGGGAGGAACTAAAAAGAAAGATATTGAGGAGGTTCAAAATGAAAATGACAAACCAGATTATGTTATTGAAAAATTGTCAGATTTGAATAATTTTATTTGAATTTATGTATATTAAAATTTATACACAAATATATAAGGAAATACACTCAGAAAAAAAAGTTAGTAAAAAAATTTGTAAGCGGATCAATTCCACTTTAATATTTTTGTACTGATTTTTAGTAAAAAAAAATATTGTTTAGCAAATATTTTTGCTATTTTCATTTTACAAATAACATAATTTTTACAGAATATTTACAAATTTTCGTTGCTAATTTAAGGAATCATTTTACAAATGTTTGAAAACCAATTTGCTTAAATTAGCAAAAAAAAAATAATACTAATTTTTAGAAAGTGGATATTGAAGGAAATGTTATTTATAATAAATAAAACTTACACCTACAAACTTAAATTGCCTTAAAATGTTACATAGATTAAAATAAGGTATCGGATTAATGTCTAAAAAGAGTACATCCACTTAAAATAGCACTAAAAATTATTTTTAAGTTTTAAAAATCAACCCTTAAAACAATTAATTTTTGACCTTAAAAGTAATCAAATTTACTACAAATAAATTTTTATACTCGATAAAAAAAATTAATTTGAAATTTTGTATTAATATTAATAATATTTAGTCCCTTTTTTTTGCTTTTTTTACAAATAATTAAATTATTTAAAAAATTAAAATCCGAAAATCTCAAACAGAAATTAATAAAATTTTGAAATAAATTTAGTTGAAGGCTTAAGTCTTTTAGTTTAGTACTTTCTTTTGTTTTAGTACTTTCAGATTATTATTTACCTTACTGTGTGTAGTTTAATAAAAAAAAATTCAGGAACATAGATCTATTTTTTTTAATGAAATATTTTTTTTAACTTTTTTACACATTTGTTCAAAATGATTTACTGTCTTTTAACGATTATTAAATACTTTTACACAAAATGTATTTAAAGACAGTGTGGTTCTACATTTTACAAAAAAAAAACAAAAACCCCAAATAATTTCAAGTAAATATATCATTTATTTTTACGGAATTGGTAGGTAAAATTTTAGCATTTATTTTTAATTGATTAATCATTTGTTTTTTTTTTTACTGATGTCTCAGTTGCGTAAACATTCAAAAATAAATAAAAAAAACCCATTTGATTTAAATGAAAAATAAATAAACTGGGTATTATATTAAATTTTATTTCTTTTAAATGGTATTTTCTGTTATTTTAACTTACAAACTATTTTAAGTGTATTAATGTGAAAATTTGACTACAAAATCTTGAAAAATTCTCCTGAGACGGCTTGATTTTGTCAAAAATTTACATATAATAAATATTAAATAACTTAAACATTAGATTTATGAAGATCATTCATAAATTCTACAAAGTCATGCATACTATTAGCATAATATGTTGGTATAACATTAGGATCTGTTTGAGCCATTAGCTCATCTAGAGTACAACCACCGGTAAGTACCAGTAGAGATTGAAAGCCGCATGCTGTAGCAAAACGTATATCTTGTTCCAACATATCGCCAATCATAAGAGCACGTTCAGCCGTTTTTATATTAAAATGTTTCATTAAAACCTCAGCTAAAAGTTTTCCAGGTTTACCAAAAGTCAACATATCACGACGACTGGTTTGTTCTAACATTTTTACAAATGAACCAGGTCCTAATACGGAAAGATCTTTTGTGACTGGCACATGCAAATCAGTAGCACCACCAATCAATAGACAATCAGGGTTGCGTAAATAAAAATTGGCCTTCATCATTTTAAGAAAATTGAGATTAAAATCAAAATCTATAACGACAGCTTTGACAGGTTCATCATCCACACCTTTAGCCATTAAGGCATGAAGGGATTCTTTGATAATTTCATTTGGCTACAATAAAAAATAGCTGTAGTAAAAAAATGCCATCAATTATTTTTTTATTTGAAGTTAACTTACACCATCCAATAGCTTAAAACCGGCCTTTCTTAAGGCTTCCTTAAAATATTCTGAGGCTATAATATAAATTAAGCCATCAAAATTAATACTTTTTAAATATTCAACTATACTTTTAGAGGGATGCCATAAATTGTCCTTAATAAAATGTTAATACTATTATAACACACATAATATATACAATTAATATAAATCTTAACTTACAGCATCTATTTCAATATTAGCTTCTTTCAATTTCTGTAAACACAAAACTTCGGGTCTAACACTATTATTAGTGATAAATGTTAAATGTTTGCCGGCATTACGTAGTTCTATAAAACCCTCAGCACTGCCTTCAAGAGCATGAGATAAATTCCAGACCACACCTGAAATATTAAATACAAATCTTTATACTATTAGAATAGTAAAGAATTATAATAAGTAATATTTCTATTTACCATCAATATCGGAGAAAACATGATCAAATGAATCTAGAAATTTTCGTTTTTCATCACTGGTGAGGGATAAAATATTCCGCGGTCTTATAGCCTGTAATTAAAGTGGAAAAAATTATACATGTAGGTATCTTAAGCACACTTCAATTAATTTTTTTTTAATTTACTCAAATTACTACTGTAAATTAGGTTAATTTATTTCTACTATAAATTGGGTAAATTTACTCTGAGTGCGTAACAAAATAATTACATATTAACAATGAACACATACTATTTAGATATTATTTTAAATTGAGCTTAAGATCTTTTTTTTTATAAAAATTAATTATAAATATTTATTTTACCAATATTTCGTCATCACATTGGGTGACTTGTTCAGTGGAAATTGATTTTTTACAATTGTAAAAAACAATTTCCCCTAAAGAAGTCACCCAATGTGGTGACGAAATATTGGGAGAATAAATATTTATAGTAAATAAAAGATCTTAAGCTTAATTTAAAGTAATACATAAATGAAGAATATAGAAGAAAACTAAAAGAATTTTCATACTATTTATAAATTATATGAAATTTTCAAATTTTTGTCCGCAAAAATAAGTATAACAATAAAAATGCCATACACAGCCCAGAAATATAAGAAACATTTTCTTTTTTTACCGATCAGTCGACTTTGTCTTATGTAATATTTAAAAAAAGTTTGCAAGTTAAAATAACCAAAAATACCATTTAAAAGAAATGATATTTCATTTAAAACAAGGTCTATATACGTTTCACTTATATCAAATGATTTTTGTTATTTATTTTTAAAAGATGTTTAAACAACTGACACATCAGTAAAAAAAAAATGCTTTAGAAAAATAAATAAATCAGTTAAAATAAATGTTAAAATTTTACCTACCAATTCCGTAAAAATAAATGATTATTGATTTATTTTAAACTGTTTCGTGTTTTTAATTGCAATTTTTAGGCTCACAAGTTTATAAACACATTTGGTGTGAATGACCTTATTTGTATATGTGTGTGTATACAAAATTAAAAATTCTGAAACAAATTTTAAATTTGTAATAACTGTAACGGACAGAAAAAAGCCACAAATTTTTATTTGATGGGCAAATATTTATTAAATTTCAAAAAAATAAAATAAATGAAACTGAAAAAAATCGGTAAATGACAGTAAAACATTTTGAACAAATGTATAAAAAAGTTGAAATAAATATATCTTTGAAAAATAAATGGTTTTGCTTTATTTTGAACTGAACTGAAAACTTTTTTATTAAACTAAAAACAGCAAACTTCATAATATTTTGAGTGTATAGAAAAATTTTAGATTCGGGGCACTTTTTTGATATAGAAAACCCATAGATTTGGAGCACTTATTTATAGAAAAAGTCGTTTTACTCTACACTTTTCCTTTTTCTTATAAAAACCTTTGTGTGTGAGAAGCTCTTTCTATAGAAAAATTATTTTATATTTTCTTATAAAAAATATTTTCTTATAGAAAAATCTCAGATTTTGTGGACTTTTTCCTATAGAAAAAAAACAGAATTTGAGGAGTTTTTAGTAATTTTTCTTAGACGATATCAGGATTTAGGAAAAACGACAGATTTAGAAGACCTTTTGCTTGAAAAAAAAACCTCAGATTAAGAAGGCTTTTTTCTATAGAAAAAATTTAGTTTCTAAAGACTTTTTCCTACAGAAAACCCCTTAAATTTAGAGAACTGCTTTCTTAAGAAAATGCCTCATATTCTAACGAATTTTCATTAGGGCAGGTCTAAGTGTAGTTTTTGCAATAAAATTAGACTTCGAATGTAAGCCCTTTTTTATAGTGTTTTATATGGTAATTTTTTTCTGATTGTGAACAAAAATTTTCTGATAAGGAACTTTTACAGCAGAAACGTGGTGAATATAAGAGCTCAAAAGAGCAAAAGTACCTTCTTTTTCAGTCTGCCCAAACCGCTTTCGCTAGAACCCTTAAATTTCAATCGTGTCTTTTATTATTCATATTTTAAGTACTTTTTGAAATTGTCAACAGGAACATTTTTTAAAAAAGGGAGTTCAAAAAGGGGAAAACCCCTGTCTTAAAGCTTGCCCAAACCGGTTTGGCTAGAAACTGGAATTTTATAATGTGCTTGAAAAATGGGCTAATTCACTGAAAATGCAATTTTTGAAAGTGATAACAGCGGGGATTAAAAAGGTGAAACGTCTTCCCCTAACTGGCCTACCCAAACCGTTTTGTCTTAGACATTGATGAGATATTTTTTTTTATTAATTTCCACCAAGAAAGTGATAAAAAATGGGGTAAGAGAATCCTCATAAACGGCATGCGAAGAACTTTACGACTGAAAAACTGAAATCTAAAAGTGTGTTTCTTTGGATATGAAAAATATGGGTTTTTTTATGGCAAGAACACTCAAAAGGGGATTCCATAGAAAAAATACTACGCAAATATAAGTAAATACAAAAATTCATGCATAAAAAAATACGAAAAAATTTCAAAATAAAAATCTTTCGTAAAATAAACGAAATTTGGTTTATTCTAATTTTATTGAAATTTTTTGTTATTTTGACATTAATTTGGTATTTTTATGCATGGATTATTATGAGTGCAGTTTAAAATTATACCGATTTATGCCAGCGATTCTTCTAACAAAAAATCTGCGGAATTGCATTCGGTGCGGGAAGTTTTTTCACCAAAATGACCCAAGAAAATGAAAATGATTCATATTATCAGTAAAACATTGTCCACAGCGTGGTGCGTTGAAGGAATTGTGTCAAAAAAAAAGTTATAAACCTAATATTCATCTTGTAATTTAAGAATATTTCAATGTGCTTCCGGATTTCAAAGATCAGTTATTTCCAATCATATTCTGTTTATACTAAGTTTTTGAATCACTTTGGTAAAAACTAAACATTATTAAAGCTAACTGTATTTAAAAGTAAAAATGCATCCCAGTAAATATTATTACACAGAGAAAACAGATTGGTGCTGACAACCGAATTTGTAGCCAATTGAATCGTTCGGTTGTGCTAACCGAATTTTTCGGTAATGAAAACTGGAAACCAATTGAGACATGAGTAATCTGACTCTGACAACAGTATTTTGCTTGCCTCAAAAACAATTCGGTAGTTACAAGCAAAAAAATTCGGTTGCTACAACTGAACCCTTCGATTGGCAACAAATTCCGTTGTCAGCACGAATCTGTTTTCTGGGTGCCAACCACACCAATTGATAAGGTTACATTAGAACCAACTCTGAAAAACATTTTTCCGGAACCTGTGCCATGGAACTAGTATGTAAGGTATAACTGATAGAGAACCAGTTCTATAACTATTTTAGCAACGGGTTCAAAGAAATATCTATATTAACTTTTTTATACATTTATTCGATATAATTTACTATCATTTACCGATTTTTTTCAGTTTCATTTATTTTTTTCATTTGTTTGAAATTTAATAAAAAATTACCCACAAAACAGAAACATGTGGTTTATTTGTGTCCTTAGCAGTTATTACAAATTTAAATTTTGTTTGTTGTCTGTTTCAAAAAAAAAATATTCAAAAAATTTCAATTTGTTTTTTTATTTAAATTGGTTGTATATATAAAAAATTTTTCAATACAAATTACAAGAACTTCATAAACACAAAAAGTGTTTATAGCTTCATTCATACATTTTGTATTGTACGAGTATATTAAAAAAAAAATTCAAAAACGGAAATAATTCCAAATAAATGAAAAAAACATTTATTTTTTAAGGATTGGTAGGTAAAATTTTGACATTTATTTTTACTGATTATATCATTTGTTTGTTACGGATGTGTCAGTTGATTAATCAACATTTAAAAATAAATAACAAATGGCATTTAATTTAAATGAAAATTAAGTAGACCGGTTTTTAAATGAAATATCATTTCTTTTAAATGATATTTTTAGTTATTTTAACTTACAAACTTTTTTAAGTGTACGTTAATAGTTTAGTTTTTTGAAGAAATTTAATCATTATCAGTTTTACCAAGCAAAAATTTTTTCTTCTAAACAACCGATTGTAGAATAACATACTTCCATCATAATTTATTATACCGTAACGTCGATTCAAACACAATTTTCCTAAAGGCAACCGCTTCTAAATTACAAAGCATCACCGTTATGATACTATTTCTGGAACAGTTTCTCGGTCAGTTACATTTACATTGAAATTCCATCGATCGGAGTCAAGAACTAGTTCCATGCAATCGTTAGAACCAATTGCAAAAATTTTCATGGGTTACTACCCATGCAACTCATATTTGTTTTCAAATGAAAATCATAATAAAAACAAAATGATTTAATTCATTCAACTTATTTCTTATCAGTCATAATAAAAAAAAATTAGGGTTTCACCAAACAAAAAATTTACAAATTTTCTATAGAATAACCAACAACAAAGAAAATAAATTATTTATTTACTATGTTTTTTTTAGATTAATTATTTTATATTTAAAGAGCAATTTTTTGACATTATTAACACTTAAGTTGTTTGTTGTCACTTACATTATTCATTTTTATATATGTTTTGCAAATTGTCAACATATAAAAAAAACAAAATTTTATGCGAGATAAACAAAAAACCGCAAGCAATCAACTCGAGTATCTATTCACAACTAACTGAACTCTTCACATTTTAGATTATTTTGAAATAATGGAATAATTTACGTTGCTATTTTGAAATCTAATATTCAATGTTGTTATGCATAATCTTATCGTTTATAATACGTTAAAGATTACTGTATTTGATAAAGAGAGATCACATTAGGAATGCCAGTATCGAATACAAAACTTCTGGGATTAAGAATACTTTATTTTGTGGTTTTTATAAATTATCCCAGAATATTTTAAAATTAAATATACTTGAAAGCTTTAGTTTTTTATCAAATTTTTTCGAATAAAAAAAATGGAACTGTAGATTTGAATCTTATGATCATATGATGGGAGTTTAGATAAATCTTCGCTACATTAGGAAAGTCTTAGTACAGCGTAAGTTGTTGGGGCTGTTTGTTGTCTCTTCATTTAAATAGAACTTATTTTGCAGTGATAAAATTTTACGAAAATTTTTATTAGCATTAAACAAACAATTTTTTCACCGGATTGTTATTGTATTCAAAAAGGCATAATACGAAATAAAAAAATTTTAAAATCCCAAATATAAAAAAATGTATACTCTTTGGCAGCCCTAATACATATACTCTGCACTATTTGTTTGCCAGTTTAGTTATGCCCCATATGTTGCGATATAGAGTAGTGGCAATATAACTTTGCTTATACTCAGAAAAAAAAGTTAGTAGAAAAATTTGTAAAAGGTTTCCAATCCAATTTACTATTTTTGTACTGATTTTTAGTAAAAAGAATTATTCATTAAAAAATTTTGCTGCTATTTGCATTTAAAAAATTACAGATTTTTTTACAGAATATTTACAAATTTTTTTTTAAAATCATTTTACAAAATTTGGAAAACCGATTTGCTAAAATTAGCAAAAAAAAATTAACTTATTTTAAAAAAGGGTGATATTGAAGGAAATTTTATTTCTAATAATTTATTTCTAATAGTAAAGTTATTATTCACAACACACTCATGTCCAAAAATAGGACATCCACTTAAAATAGCACTAAAAAGTTCTAATCATCGGCCCCTAAAACATTTAAAATTTGAACTTAAAATCCAAAAAATTGACTATAATAGTATTTTTCAATACAAAAATTACCAAATTAAAATAAAATTATAATTTGGTTTATGTTTTTACAATTTTAAATTTTGTATAAAATATTTAAAAAAAAAAATTAATTAAATACCAAAATTTTGTTGCTCGACAATAAAAAAAATTGTGATTTTTTTCGTAATGCAGTTTCAAAAGACTTTAGCAGCGTTAAAATGTAACAAGTGTGCATTTTTTCTATATTTTTTTCTATATTTTACAATTCATTGAGTTTAGTTCACTATAATTTGTTTAAAATATTTGTTAATTAATAAACCTTCTACAGAATCTTACCAACGTCGGGTATTCACTTTCCTCCTATTTTCATTCCAAAATTTGTTGCTTATTTTAGAAATTTACTAAAATTTAGTAGCGCTTACTAATTTTTAATACTAATTTCATTGTACTAATATTAATAGTATTTAGTAAAATTTTTTGCTGATTTTAGCAAACCGATTTTAAATTCCACTTTACAAAAAGTTTACTAAAATTTAGTAGCGGCTACTAATTATTTCTACTAATTTCAGTGTACTACACGTTAGCAGACATGTGTTGCTAAGTTTAGTAAAAAACACCGCTGGGCTGAAATCATCAAAAGTTTTCATAATAACAACAAAAATTTCAGTTGTCATTACAGACTTTTTTTGGTGGGTGTATTCAACAAAACATAAATTGGCATATATTGAAAATCTTTAGACAGATTATAAGCTACTAAATTTAGCTAAAATTTAAATTTTCATTTAAGAAAAAGATGAGTTTAGCGAAATTCAAGTAAGCTTTTATATTACATTCCTTATATTGTTTTAGTAGACTAATGTAATCGACGATTAAAATAAAAAAATATAATATAACTTGCAATTAATTATATTATAATTAAAATTTAAAAAAAACTGGATCATGGGATACCCTACAACACATTAAAATTTGGGTGATAATTCGGTAAGCGAACAAAATTACGGAAGGGGACGTAATATGAACGGAACATTTAAGGAGAGAAGAAAATATAAGGAAAAATCAAATAAGCACTACACGACTAAATTTGTCATTATAAAATAAGTGCTGATAAAAGAAAAATATAAATTTTTACTGCTATCAAAATTTTATGTAATAGTTTACTGTTTTTAATTGAATAAAAAAGTTTTCAGTTCATTTGAAAATAAATTAACATATCATTATTTTTCAGAGCAATATTATTTTTTTATACATTTGTTCGAAATGATTTACTGGCATTTACGAATTTTTTTTTAGTTTCATTTTTTTTTTTTTTTTCATTCATTTGAAAGTTAATAAAAATTTCCCCGAAAAATGGAAAGTTGTAGTTTATTTGTTTCCGTTACAGTTATTACAAATTTTAATTTTGCTTGCTATCTCTTTCAAAAAATAAATATTCAGAAACTTCCAATTTGTTATTTAAATTGTTTGTTTAGATATAAAATTATTTCAATTCAAATTGCAAGAACTGCATAAATATACACACATACACACATATTTGGGCATTCATACAAAATATTTCTATAGACTGTGTGAGTATACATTTTGTAGAATAAAAAATTAATAAAAATTAATAAAAAAAAAAACTTTAAATAACTGAATAAATCCTTTTTTTATGGAATTGGTAGGTAAAAATTTACCATTTATTTTTAACTTAATTAATACCTTTATAAAATTTCGTGTTTTACTAAAAAATTTAAACTTCATGAAAATTCAATTTTCACTAAGTCATTTTTAATTTTCAAAAATCGGGTCTAAATTTCATAACGCAATTCAACTTCACATACAAAAATGTGGTAATTCTTCATTTTCCTTTTCCAAAAATTAAAAAAGGCACCATAATATAAAAATACGCCCAAAATTTGTTCAATCTTTTTTTAGAGCCAATTTTCATTTCCCACTTTGGGGTCTTATTTCATAGCGTTGAAATATCGTGCGTAGTTTACTCTGAGCTCAAGGGCAAATCCTTTTGAATTCTAAATAATACTTGGCCATGCTTAAGTCGACAAATCCGTCTTTAATTTGTGTAGTACTTTTTTTATTAGATAGAAAGAAACCGAAAAAACAAGAAATTTGGCAATTTTGTATTCCACTTTTTACTCTGGAATTCTGAAACTAGGTAGCTAAAGAAACAAATGTCTTTAAGATTTTTCTAGTCTGCAGCATATCCAATGTTAATTATGATACTCGGGTCTTTTTCTGGAGAACTACCTTATGAGTCCATGGGAATATTTACGAACAGCAGCAAAAGCTATTATACATTTTCCACATACACTCACCAAAAAAGTCTGTAATGGCAACTAAAAATTTTGATGTTATTACGGAAAATTTTTGCTAATTTGAGCCCATCTGTAGTTTTTGATAATCTTAACAACACATGTCTGCTGACATGTAGTACAATGAAATTTGTAGAAAAAATCTGTTTGCTAAAATTAGCAAAAAAAAATTTAATAGATATTATTAATATTAGTACAAAATTTCAAATTTATTTTCAAAATTTTTTTATTTTATTTAGTTTTTCCAAAAATATTTTATACAAAATAAAAAAAATCAAAGGCTTAAAAATTATAAAAACGTAAACGAATTTATCGTTTTGTTTAAGTTTGGTAATTTCTGTTTTAAAAACCTTTTTAGTAGATTTTTTTTAATCTTAAAGTCAAATTTTAATTGTTTTTATTGCAGATTTTAGAACTTAAAAAACCTTTTAGTGTTATTTTAAGTGGATGTCCTATTTTCAGAAATGAGTCGGAATCTTCACTTACGATCCCTTTTCAATCTTTGTAATATTTTAAGGAAATTTAAGTTTGTATATATAAGTTTTGATTATTAGAAATAATACTTTCTTTAATATTTACTATTTTAAAAATAGTACATTTTTTTTGGTAATTTTAGCAAATTGTTTTTCAAAAATTTGTAAATATTCTGTAAAAATTCCGTGATTTTCCGTGAATAGCAAAAAGATTTGTTAAATAATAATTAAATATTTCAAAAAGAAAGATTTTTCGCTGAAAATGTGCACTCAAAATAAATGTCTGTTGGGTAAACTAAAAATTTGTTAATTTAACAAAATGTCCATTAAAAGAAAAGACTGATGGGATTCAGTTAAATTTTTGTTCCTAAAAATATTAGAATACAGAAAGTTACTATGTATTTTATTTTTTTTTTTTTTGACAAAAAATGATATCCCAAATAAGTTAACTATAAATTTTGGTAAGTTCAAAGTAATCAGAAGATACAAAAACAAATTTTTAATTCTTTATAAAAAATATTTTGGGAACATCTGAGCACATATTCCTTAAATTTAATAAATGACTCTTTAATTTTAATCAATTTTGTCAAGCATTTAAGACACAGTGCTAAAATACTGATATAAATTCAAGTAATGGAAACCACATACGAACACATTGTTCTCACAAAATATCGGTAGACATTTAAAATATGCAAAATGTCAAGTTAAAAAAAAATTGAAGTGTACCTTTTTTAAATACATAATTCAATTACAATTAAACGAATTCTCTGAACTCAATAATGCATAAAATACACATTTTTTAATTTTCTTTTGGTTGTATGACTTTAGTCGAATATTCGGTACTTTTTTTCCTATATAATTCGGAGCAATGTTGTACTGCATTATCAAAAATACTATGTTATCGCCACAGAAAATAATTTATTTAGCTAATGCAACAACCGAATTAATTGTTAAGTTCTTCGATTTTCCGCTTGTACACAAGTATGTATATTACAACTTACATTATACTTACATTATATTTACTATTTTTTTTGCATACAAATTAATTGAAATTTAAGAAATTTTTTATGGCAAAAAAAAAAAAATTAAAAAATGGTAAAAATTCTTTAACAAATTTGGAACTCAGTTAAACACATGTTTTCATATAACTCCCGGTTAACACACATCAATTTTTCTTTCTGCAATTTTCTTAAAATCTCTTTTGAAATTGCATTCGTGTCCACACTGCGAAAGTCTATCTTTACAATTTTAGTAACTTTTACATAATAAAAAAGTACGAAATAGAAAACACAAAGAATTGCGAAAACAATTAAGTCTGGACCCCTTTCCGTTCTTCTTTTATCGCTCTCCTATGAACTCAGAATTGCTGAAATTAAAGTTGCTGTATGCGAACCGGGACTAAATAATTTTTGACAATTGATTGATTTTGTTTTACAAACCAGGCTTAAATAAACTGGGCCTGAATTTTCTGATAACATTAAAGGTCTTAAATCTTTATAAAAAACTATGTATATTTATAATTTGTTCTACATTCTCTCTTAAATTTAACAAGAAAAACAAAATATATTATATTTTTTGTGCTACGGGGTTAATGAACTAAAAACAGTTAAACAACTAAAACGATGTTCTTTATATACATTACTGAAATAGAACAAAAACTTTTGAACATGTTGAGCGCGAATCAAACAGCATTAACTACAGTAGAACAATTTGTAGTACATAGACCGACAACACAGAATATTAACAGTAACCAAACAAACTTTTTTAAGAATATTCTAAAATTGCTTTAAAAATTTAATACCATCCCAATTTGTAACAATATGCAGTTCTTTGTGTGACAATTAAGAATTATATGTGTTGGTGGTTTTTAAAGGATATATAATTTATTACAGATAAATTTGAAAATATAAAATATCGCTTCTTTGGTGAAGGATACTCGGTCAATATATAGGACATAGTAAAATGAAAGAGGTCTTGTTTAAGATATAATGAAACAAAATTATCTAAATTTAAGACTTTAACTTTTTCGAATTACACGAAACTTGATATGTTAGCTGGATTTTGTATAAATTATGTCTGGGTCAGTTACCAGCAGATTTTGAGGACTTATATTAACAAGGACAGGTGCCGTGCTTAGGACCACATCCTTTGAGAAACTCAAGTATAAAGCAAATTTCTTTTAAAGTTCAGTGAATATACTTCTTGGTCCTAAAAATTTCGTTTGAGGTCCTGCGAGTATCCTTTCAGGCCCTTCGAGTATCCTTTGTGGTCCTGGAAATATCCTTTAAGTTCCTGTGAATATCCTTTAAAGTACTACAATTATCTTTCGAGGTTCTCTGAATATCATTTGAGGTCCTGTGAATATCTTTTAAAGATCTTCGTATATTTTTAAAAGTCCTCCTAGTATCTTGTGAAGATTCTGTGAATATTTTTAAGGTCCTGCGAGTAGTCTTCGAGGTTATATGGATATCCTTCGAGGTCCTGCGAATGTCCCTTCAGGTCTTGCAAATATTATTTTAGATCCTGCAACTATCCTTTGAATTTCTTGCAAAAATCTTTTGAGGTCCTGTTACTATTCCTTAAGATTCTGTGAATATTCTTTAAAGTTCTGCGAGTATCCTTCGAGATTCTGCAAATATCCTGCCAATATTCTCAGATGTTTAGCAGTTATTTTGTGAACTTTCTGTTCATATTTTCGAGGTCCTGTGTGTGGTCTTCGAGGTCATATGAATATCTTTCGAGATCTTGCGAATATCCATTAAGGTCCAGCAAATATTCTTTGAATTCCTGCATTATTTCTGTTCATTTCTTGCGAAAATCCCATAGATATCCTTCGACGTGATTTATAGAAGTCCTATAGGCAACATAAGAGTATCTTTATTATCGTGTAGTCTATATAAGTATTGCTTTCTCTTAAAGTTCAACACTTCAGTAGCTTTTTAAAGACAATCGAACTATTTACGTAGCTAGAATTTTGATAATTTTTGCAAAATTTAATACGCCATCATTTGGGAACCACAGCGACAAATCGGCCAGTTTTTGTAAGATAGCTATAACAAGTTTGGTCTTACACGGAGAAGAATTTCAGTTATTGTTGTCTGCCCAAATCAAAAATTGCTAAATATATATACAATAAAAAAGAACACAAACATGAAATTGTTTGCAATAATTTTATATTAAGGAAACTTAAAGTTTTGTATATTTTTATATATAATTATTTATAAAAAACCCACATTACACATATATGATTATTTAACAGAAACTGTTAATTTAAATGATTTTAATTATATTAAAGGTTATTATTTTTTTTTAACTTATTAAAAAAATCAACAACAAAAATGTAAAAAATAGTGATGCGATTATAAAAAAAATTAATGGTTTAACATTTATTTGCATATACAACCAGACCGTTGGTAAATATTAATTAAAACAAATAAATATGTAAAACAACTAAGCGTATAATTAATATATAAATTGTCAACAAAAAATTACACATACGCACTGTATGGCAAAAATGATGGATCGGTTTTGAGTTAAATATAAAGCAAATTTAAACATATATTTTAACGCTTTTAGATAGCATCAAAAAACCATAATATCGGTCGAAAAGCTAAATTTTTAAATTCTCAGGCCCATAGTTTACAATTCTTAATAAATAGTTTAAACTAGTTTTACAATTTGTGAGAAAAAGGAAACAAAAGTTTAGACTTTTAACGATTTTATTATACTACAATAAATAAACAGTAGCACAAAATGCAATCTGTAAATTAATATTGTTATACTGAACCAAACTAGTTCAATTTTATGTTTAATTTATTTGGCTAAATTTTACAAAAAGAATATTGTTCTTATAGAGCAATTCCATATGAAAGCGATCACCTTTTAGACGACCCCTCTCCGATTTTAAAATAAATAGTCTCAATCGATTGCCCAGCAAAAAATAATGTACCTACATATTTTTTTTTTTTTATAGTGACTGGTTTAGTGGTGGTGTACACCACTGTCATGTGACAAAATTGAAGAATTCTTCATAAGGGACCTCATTGAAAGTTGTTTTTAAAAAAACTACTAAAGTGATCGCAACGAGTGATAGCTCGTTGGAAAGGTATTGAATCAGGCTTTAATTGAAAAATAAAATTTTCCTAATTTTTCTCAGAAATTTACCTTTTTTCCCATGAAAATTAAATTTTCCCATGAAAATTAAATTTTCCGATTTTGCACAGAAGCTCTTAAATTTTCCGGCTAATTTTATTTTTTTTTGGATTCCTCATAATTTTTGCTTTAAGAATCAGCAATAAAAAAATGGGCCCGACTCCTTGTTTGGACAGGAGAAGAGCATTTAAGAGACCACCTTGTTCTCATTGTTTTTTTATTTTTTATAATTGAATTATTTTTAATTATTTAACATTATTTTATTTTATTATTAAAAATACATTTTAAAAATTATTTTACAGTTCGGAGAGGGGTCGTCCAAAAATTTGCCAATTTTGATCGTTTTCATATGGAATTGCTCTATATTGTTATTTCTACAAACCTTTATTTGTCGAATTCTTATCAAAATCGATCAATCCTAATAATAAACAATGTGGAACTTATTTGTTTTTCTTTTTTATTGAAATTATTTTATTAAATACTGAGCAAGGAAATTGCTTTTAAAAATGCAAATTACTGCAAATTTGGTACCTTTTATAATTGATAACAAGAACAAAATATTCTAGTCTACATACAGAAAAATTAAGTGCTAGCTAATTGAAAATCGTATTGTGGTTGCGAAAATGAATAATTTCGGTTAGCACAACTAACTTTAAATGTGATTGCAGAATTTTTTGGATGCTGCAACCAAATTTCAGTTCTATTGACCGATTTTTTTATGGAATCTAATATTCAGTTGTACCAATCGACTTCAGTTGCAGAAATGGAATTTCAATTGAAAATTTACCAAATTTTTCTCCGTATTTAGTTAGTTTTAACATTAAAATAATTTTTAAACTTTTTTTTTAAAAAATTTATGATTTCTTAATAGTTTTTTTTTTAATTTTTACATGGCAGCCTAAGAAATTCAGAAGCGCTAAAACCTATTACCGCTTCATATATAATTTATTTTAAGATATTTATAACTCCACGAAGCTAAAAATACTGAATTCATGCCATTATTTAGAGCTGTAAAAGCAGCTCATTTTGGATACCTTATCAAATGGTTTTACGTGAACTGCCATGAATAAAAATTACAATGAAATATATTATTTTGTAATTTTTCTTGATATAAAACACATAATTTGAAAAATATTTTTTGTCTAATACTACGTTCATACTGAAACCTAAAATACTCATTTTCCTTTTCTACAAGTTTTCGATTTTCAAGTTATATACCAAGGGTAGGCACGCCTTTGTCACCAAGTGTCATATTGTATTTATACCCTTTACCATAAGTTTGTCATTGCGTTTGTAATTTCTACAATATTGATCTTAGACCCTATAAAGTATATATATTCTGGGTCCTTATGAAGAGCGAAGTTGATTTAACGATGTCCGTCTGTCCGTCTGTGTGTTGAAATGGGTTTTCCGAAGAACCCAGACATGATGAGGACTTGATTGTTTTTTATTTCTTTTACATGTGATCCATTTCTGTTTGCTATTAAAAATCAGACAGATAGGTTAACAAATGGCTGAGATATTAGCAAAGAACCAGGACTACCTCTAATTTTTCCAGTAAAATCCCTTTGTTTAATATGTATGTAGAATTTTGAGCATAACAACACATCAATGTGTTAAAATTCTTTTCTTTCATCTCCACCTTTTATACACAAACAACACACATACAAAGATTTGTCATTTAAATAAAAACTAAACAAATCTCTAATGAACGAAGACTTTTATATATGTACCTCTATTGACGATGATTTTGTGTGAGCTTCAATAGCTCAGTTGTCTAGACGCTATGTCACAAATACTTTTTTTCTCTAAGGCCGTGGGTTCGAATCCCGGTCAATTCACTTTTTTTTTGTACATTTTTTTTTTTTCTTTAAGACTTTTTTTTTGTTTATTTGTGGTTTTTTTTAACATTTAATAATTAATTTATATAAAATTTTATATTAATAATTGAATAATCCATTAATAGGCTAAAACAGCAAAATTTTTATAAAAACCATCTGATGCAAACAAAATACAAACGTTTTTATACCCTTCACCACAGGTGGAAGGGTCGCGGGTTCGAATCCCGGTCAATTCACTTTTTTTGTACATTTTTTTTTATTTTCTTAAGATTTTTTTTTTTTTGTTTATTTTTTGTTTTTTTTAACATTTAATAATTAATTTAAATAAAATTTTATATTAATAATTAAAAAAATAGGCTAAAAACATCCAAATTTTTATAAAAACCCTCTGATATAAACAAAATACAAACGGTTTATTTCTATTTTTTGCTCCGATTTAAAAGAATTTATAAAAAGATTTTTAAACCATTTTATTTCTCATATATTAAGAAAATTTTATACATAATTTCCCTTTGAGTGCAACTATTTTAGGTCATAACTTATAATAATTTATAAAAAATAAAATCCCAAATCCAAATTTGCCAGCTAAATCAAACGTTTTTGTAGAAAGAAAACACATGCAGTTCTAGTGATTTCTTTTAACGATTTGTTGAAATTATTTTCTTTCACCTCTTCACCTTTTATACACAAACAACAAACACTATTCTAGAGCTATGGATACGTCTTATATAGCAGAAGATCGAAAATCTTTAGTATAACATATTTGCTGAAAGACTCGGAAATATCGGTTCATATACAAAAAAGTTATGCCCAAAACATCAATTTTTTTTAAATACCTATTTTCTGGCACCATAAATCTTCCCGAGTCCAAGTTTTATCACCAAACTAAATGGTTAATTTCCTCTTAAAGGCGTCCGTATATAAATCTGTTAATTCCATATATGTCCATATATAAACTTCAGTTTTTTCCCAACCATGGTGAAGGGTATATAAGATTCGGCATGTCCGAATTTAGCCGCTCTTACTTGTTTTTTTATAAATTATGAAGGGTAGGTCATACATTAAAAATAAGTAAAAATACATGCATACACTTAAAATTGTTTGTAGGTTAAACTAACAAAATATGACATTTACATGGATTGATATTTCATTTAAAAACAGGTCTACTTACTTTTCATTTAAATCAAATGGCTTTTGCTTTTTTTAAAATGTTGTTTAAACAACTGACACATCCCTAAGAAACATGATTAATCAGTTAAAATATATGTTAAAATTTTACCTATCAATTCCTTAAAAAATAAATGACTTAATCATTTATTTGAAATTGTTTCCGTTTTTGTATTTTTTGCTTGCATCTTAATCTACAAAATGTATGTATACCCATAGACTGTTTTTGTGTGAATGTGTGTCAATAAAGATCCTGTAATAAAAAATGAAATAACTTTGTATATAAACAGACAGCAAACAAAAATTAAATTTGTATTAAATGTTACGGACACAAATAAACCACAAATTATTATTAAATTTCAAACAAATGAAAAAACTAAATGAAATTGAAAAAAATTGGTAAATGATAGTAAATCATTTGGAACAAGTGTATAAAAAATTTATTATAGATATTTGTTTGAAAAATAAATGTATGTTCCTTAATTTTTAAATGGAAAGGAAAACTTTTTCTTATTAAACTACATATGGTAAACTACATAATATTCTGAGTGTATGCATTGTAAGCTCAAATTAAGCCAGACTTAACTCATATTTGTGTATGGTAAAGCGACAATTATTATTTCCGTGTTTTGGCAGTTCTTAGAGAAGTGTTTTATAATCGGTTCCCAAATACATATATTACAGAATCAGCTCTATGATACAAGAACTTATTCCGGATCCTTTTTCACGGAACTTAAACTAATGAAGAGTTAGTTCTACAACTAGTTAAACAACAGCTTCATTGTGACAACCGAATTTCAGGCCAACTGAATTGCTTGGTTGCAGCTACCGAAATATTAATTGACACAATTGAAGTAAATGGTTTCATCCGAAATTCTTTTGTGTTAACCGAATTTCAGTCACCACAAACAAATATGCCGGTAGTACTAAAAGCACATTTTTATATTATTAAGATTACAAAAAGTCTTAAATAATCCAAATAATCGAAGTTATACGGCCATACACCTTTTATACACTCGAAATGATAAATTTTGTCATTTTGTGATAAAACATTGTGACTATAAAAATAATTTTCTACAAGTTTGGAGCCAATTCTTTAAGTTTTGTAAACACTTTTTGCCGATTGGATCAATAGTTTCGAACATCCATAATTATTACTCGAATGATGCCACGCTACTACGTAATATTTTTCCAAATTTTGGCGTATACTTTATATGATTACATGAATACTATCTATAACACTCATACGCTCTGTTGTACAATCATCTAACAAATTAATTGATATGAGCAACATTACAGCCGCATCCACAAACATTTTAAAGCGGTTTTAACTGGATTTTACATTAAAAAAATTGGGCTTTTATGTGACACGACAGTCATGGCCATCCATATAAATATGACACATTGAATTAACTTTTCTTTTTGCTATTATTTCTATAAGTAATAAACCATTCAGACAATTGTTTGCCCTTGTAATAACTCAAGATGTCTTCCATAATCTACACAATATAATTTGTACATAATTGTGAATTTGTTATATTTTTATCCATAAAGGTGCGTAAAAGTAAAAATTCCAAACACCCAAAAAGTTTAACAAACTTGCTTTGCTAAAATTGCAATATTTTTATTTGCTGCAGTCAGTATTAATTGTTTTTCTATATTTTCTATATAAAAATGTCTAACAAAGAAAGTACCCCATCCATAGACTTGTAATAAATAAAAAACCGAGGCAAATAAATAATATTTATTACATATTTGGATTATCTAATAAAAAGCAAAATATAGTTGCATTTGAAAATTACAATTTTAAATAATTCATGTATGTAAAAACTACATCATATATATAGCGTCAAAACAAAGTGTACAGTAAAAATAACAAAATGTTTTAGTATTTTGGTATTTGAAAGCTGTAATGAAAGCAAATGGTTTCACTACAGCTTTCAATTTTCTGGCCATTCTTTCAAAAATTTGAGGGACTTAATGCTTCCTTTTCTTATTTGCCGGTCCAGATAATCCCACATATGGTCAATGGGGTTATGGTCGGGTGAGATCTACTATTGTTTTACTAAGAGTAACTATTTAACAACTTATTCCTTCACTTTCAGTAATCATGCTGGTAACTCATTATTCTAAAGAGAGGGTAATGACCTCCCTGAATTTTGTGACATCGGAAACAAAAGTAACTATTCAAGTAAATAACCATTTGTTGTTTGCTAATGTTTGGTTTTGCTGGTTTAGTATTTTATTATAATTTTTTATTGACCATATTAACAAAATTAATTTATATTTAAAAAAAAAGAAAATTTATATAATTTATAATTATAACTTAAATTTTGTGTATATAATAATTTTTGTTTTGTTAATTTCATCAGTTTTTCTGCAGTAACATTACCATTTTTACAGATGTATTTTATATAGTTTATAGTTTACAAAAATTTTTAGGTAATACATCACAATACTTTCAGTGTTAAACAGCAAGAAGCTGGTCATTTATTTGGTAATATTTTCTTAATCTCTTTTTTAAAAGTGCAAATAAATGTCTGACTTATAAGTACGTATGTATGTAAATATAGTACTGTTTTTTATAACAACTAGTTGATATCCTGGACTTTTTTTATATCAAAATAAATACTGTTGCAATTGTATATATTTAATCATATACAAATTATAAAACAATCATGCATGTAATTTACATTTATGGTGATTTTGTTGTTTTTTTTTTAAAGAAAAATTTCCGCTTAATTTATTATAATATTACCAAAAATCTCTGCTGCTCCTACAATTACCCCCTAGCAATAGGCCCCCTTGGACATTCTATCAATATTAATATTTATACAATCAATCATCCATTCATAGTCTGTCTGTACGTACGTATTCAGCCAAAGTCATCAATGCCAGAAGGTTTTTGCTTACAACATAACAAGTATTTAACAGTCGTGCTTTTTCCTATAATCATAATCATATTTTAAAAATCAAGTGCAGAAGAAAAAAAGTTCCTACTGTAAATACAAATTACAATTTTACGTTTGATTTGATAACAAATGATTTTCGATTAAAAATAATAATTGGCATTTGGTGATTTTTGTTTTATTTTTATTTTTTTTGTTTCATATTTTATTTATATATAATAAATGAATGTGTAGCTCGAATAAGGGAGTAAAATTCAGCTTTACTAAAATGCGATTTAAATATAATGTTATTAACAAATTTTGTAAAAAAAAATATATTTCTGTTTTTATTTTCCCATATTTATTACAGATTTTAAAAACCTTTAAAATGGCATTAAGGGCAAGGACTATGTAACAAAAGGAAGTGTATAATTAAATAATTGAGCCAATAATAGAACCACCAAGCTACTAAGATCGCGACTTAGGCAAATTTCAACATAATAGAAGTTGATTTTTTCGTATTTTTATGCATAAATAAATTATAATCAGTATAGAAGTAAAATTATTTTGTTTTGTAGATTAACGTTAAAATTTTAACAAGCACCTTGAGTGATCAATAAATTGAGTACTGGTGCAATTAACTAGATCCAAATTAAAAAATTGTGAAAAATATATATTATCAAACATACTATTTTATTATGATTTCTCATGTTTTCTCGTATAAAGTTATACAATTGTCTTTAATGCTCTTATTCGAGAGATACATTTAAATTTCTGATTAAATTTGATATCGAAAACAAATTTAACAATATGTTTGTTTTTAAGTACCTCTATGTTTAAAAAAGTAGCGCAATGAGATATTTAAATGTAAAGCTAGTAATGCACATAGAAAATAAATTGGTTGCAAGCCCATACAACCCACCAACATTGTATCGTTATTCAAAACTTTTTATTGCAAGTACTTAAAATTCTTCATGAGAATATTCAAATTTATTTATTAACAGAAAGTATATTAAATTAAACCAACACTATCCCAGCAAAAATGAAGCTGCCAAAGAAGCAATAAAAGCATCGCTACTATGGCAAAGGCATCACTTCTTTTCTAATCGTTTCATCGATGAATTTAACATTAGCGTGTCATAGGATGGAAGTATTCAAATATAGCTACTAGCATTACTTATACATTACTCTAAGGAAGCAATGATAATACAATGATTAGGTATTCTGATGAATGAGTGGAAAATGTTCATATACTTTGTAGTATTTAAGCTTTGATGAAAATTTATTTTATAAGAATGCAAATAAAATAAGTTGAAAGAAGCGAAATTTATGCATTGATATACAAATACTCTTTATTAAAACAAATAAATAATTCTGCTTTAGTGAAAAAGCATTTTTGAAACATTTTTAAAAAAATTTAATGAGCTTTTAGACAAATTTTAAAATATTTTTGGATAACTTAAAAACTGGTTGTACAATTTGGAAACATTTTAGACAATTTTAAAATATTTTTGAACAATTTTAAATAATTTATGCACAATTTTAAAACATTTTTGGGCAATTTGAAATAATTTTTACACAATTTTAAAATTATTTTGATAAATTCTGAATTAAAACTGGAAATAGTGTAGTGTTAAATAATAAACATAATGCAAATATGCACAGATTACGTCCTCATAAATATTTAAGGCTGAAAAATGCAAACGACAGTCCAGCTAGTTTCAATTAAAGGTAAAAAAATTTTACTTGATTTTTCAAAACTTTTATAAAAATTGCAAAACTGCATAAATTCTAACCCTCATGAAATTTTAAACTAAAATATAAAAAATGATTTAATAAAAAAATTAAAAAAGTTCATCAGAACTATTTTTTCAATTTGAATAAATGCTTTAGATTCAAAAAATATACGATATACTATAACTTATGCTTTAGTAGTAATGAAGAATGATTTTTTAAGATATTCATTGGCTTTATTTCCAGATAACTGCATTTGAAATATGAACTCATGAATTCTTTTGGAAGTGCCTTAGAATAACACCAAAAAATCATAACAGAATGTCAACTGAAGTTTAGAAAGCAATGAAAAAAGTTATAGTCACAGAATGACTACCATTTTTTTGCTGGGATATTATCTTCTAATTAATTTTTAATACCAGCAATCATCAATTAATGGAAATTTTTGTAATTTGAACAAAATATTCATTCTAATATTAGTTCTGTTTCGGTAAAAACGATCACCCTATCTAAAATATTGATTTTTTAAACCATTTTAACCTATTAATGGCCAAATACAATTTGAAGAAGAAAATTCAATAAAAAATATATTTATGTTATAGGCAAAGGCATCAAATAGAATAAAGTATAATCGAAAAGAAAAATTAATATATCCTGGTAAATTGTCATGGAGCAAAAAGTGGAAACCGGCTCTCCCACATACACCGTTTTGAAATTCGCGGTTGTAAAATTTGATTCAAGAGGTTCAATTGGTGCCTAATTAAATAATAAACACTAATTACACACATGTATATTCAAATTTTTATTACAAATTTCAATAATTAAATTTTTACCTTTAAGAAAAATGTTGGCAAAATTTAATATTTTTCAATTGCCATCAAACGATGTGGATTTAAACAATAATAACAGTATTAGATTAGAAAAAGCTTTTGCTTTTAATTTCTAAATTTAGTTGGCTCTTAGAAAATTATTTTACTTAAATTATAGGACAAATAGTGTCAGAGATAATCTAAAAAAGTCAAGGTGTACTCAGTTGAGAACAATGGCTTCTAATGGGTTAATATAATGTCAAAAATTTTCCAACAGTTGTGTAAACAACCATTAATTTCCATTAATTTTTGTAATTATAATTATATATTAAGATAAGCTACCGAAATTTTAATTATTATAACAAAATTTTGAAATGTTTTGTATATTTGCTTTTTATTCATACAACAATTTATATTTAAAACTTGATATCAGATAAATGTTAGTGTCTGTGGTGCAGTGGGCAGAGACATAACCTGGCAGCCTTAGGGGTTTGAGTTCAAATCATACTTTTTTTGTAGTATTTTTTAAATAAATTTGTTTACTGATTAAAATTAAAAGACACAATTTATTATAATAAATTTCCCAGGTAAAAATAAAAATATATGCTCATGTATTCTCACATATTGTTTAATTTATGTACGTATATGAATTATATAGTTAAGTATTTGACATTAATGGACGCATATACTTATCTATGCATGCTGAGAGTACACCCATTTTTGGAAATATATGGAATCGTACATGTAATTGTATGTCATATACTTTTCCATTAATGATCATATGTTATCTCATTTTCTATTAGTGATTTTGATTTATTTGTTTGATTTAAACTTCAAAATCACAATGCCAAATTTTTATATTTATTTATTTTGAAGTTTTTAATATTCCTATATAATTTTTCGGAGAATTTATCGTGTCAACAAATTTGTTTATTCGTTGTGTATTGTTTAAAGCTTTTTGTATGATTTATTTTATTTTTTGACGAAAATCTTTAATTAATGTGATACATGGGGCTCGAGGATAATATGTACGAATTTTATGAGTTTTGGTAAATTTGCAGTTAAGATTCTTTACAATAAATTTATTAATGTCTTTTACAATTTTAGTATTTATTAAATCCTATTTTAATACGGTGTTTTTAGGAGAAATGAGGAGTTCATGGTACCACTGTTTGCCATAATCTAGGCCGTTATCTGCCCATTTAATTGAGTTGAAATGCAGGATTAAAAATTTTCCCCCTTTCTCGGTAAATCTTGCATTTTTATTCAATTTATCTTTCAGAATCTGCTTCCGGAATGAAATGATTGTATAAAACCAAAGTTGAGAAGAAGAATAACTATATAACCAGAAACTCCAGATTTGATATGTACGTTGCATTAAAGTAATAAACTTTATTTTTTTAATACGTTAAGCAAAAACGTGATGTGGTTATTAGAAACCTAGATTTTCGTATACAAATCTGATACATTTTTTATGTACATTAGTATAAATTTTGTATTTAAGAAAATCATATAAAAAATCTGACCAATTTTAATAAAAAAATTAAAATAATAATAAATATATGAAAACCAGAAATATATAGAAATGTATGAATACAAATATCTCATTATTTACCATCATAATACATGATCATTAATCTACATATTCCCTTAATTTTCGTTAATGTCCATGTATGGAATCATATATGATCATCCATACATAGACATACATGAACATATATGTGTGATTATTTTTAACCGGGCTATTAAAATAAAAATTTCTTTATATAAATTTTTCGGAACGAACACTATTAAGGGAATATCTATTTATAGAACATAACAATCTATGAATAGAAAAGTAATCAATTATTACAAAAAAAAAATCGGATTTTGTAACTAAATTTAGATAATAACAACAATATTCAAAAATTAATAAAAGTGAAAGTATCAGAAACTATAAAAAATCGGTTGCCACTACGAACCTGTTTTCTATGTGTGGTAATAATACTTCGTAGTGTCGAAGGTAAAGAAATAAATCAATAAGACCGGACAGATTAATATGTGTATTTTTTTAATAGGTCTACACGAAAGAAAAAATCCAACTAAAGAAATTTGAAATAGACGTATCGGATGATTGACAGATTTTATGACGCAATAATTGCACTTGGATAAATATTAACATATGCCAACTTTCAAGTCCTCTAACAAAAAGAACCGAGCAAAATATTAAAAAACAACCCTCCTTAATGGTTAATTGTATATTAAATTACCACCATTGGAAAAATTCTGGCAAAGTAAGTACCCCAACCTAAACAGTCCTAATTTGAACACGTGATAGAAAAAAAAAACTAAGATCGATCTATCACGGCTATTGCACTACATGGAAGGGATCAAAAAGGAATTAAAAAATGGTATTTGTTTTTGAATTTTTAAGGTATTTACACTAAAGTAATCATAAGCAATTATGAAACAATTTTTTTGGTGCTTGTTGGGTTCTTTATATGGAAAAGTATGCTGTTATGGCCTTCATATTCATGTATATTTTTTGAAATCGTTATGTTTTTCGCGAAGCCATTCTTTACTACTTTTTGCAACAACTTGGCAACTCTATACTGAAACATGGGCATTTTATTATCAAAACTTACTAATATTGCGGATATATTATTTTAAAGCAAACAATTTTCAAATTTTATTTTAGTCCCCAGTTACCAGAGGTGGCCAAAAAGTGAGACATGTTATTCTTCAATTTATTTTTTCTATCACATATTTGAATTTCACCAAAATCGGTGTGTTTAGGTTGTCGTAATCTCTTTGAGAGTCCAAAAATGGTTTTCTAAAATAATAAAAAAATAAAAATGTTTTATTTTTTTAATTCAACTGTGTTCTTCTAAGCTGGGATTCGAGCTGGCAATCGACAGATTCACCAACTGATTTATATTAACACGTAATCCTTAATGGATAATAACATAAATTACCGTCTGCATCTGTCCAGCTAGTATATAATGGTGGTCCAACCATAATGCACGATATTAATTGTAAAAAGAAACGAAAAGTTTTCAGAGAATTATTTTAATATTTTTTATTATGATATCTTCTATCTATGATAATTATGTGTGAAAAAAAAATATCGGCCAAGTGCTCACAACGGCTTCGGTGGTAAACCTCTAACCGATGGTCCATATTTTCAATGACTCTGAGACATAATTGATGTATAATGTTGTTAATGTTCCGAATTATCTCATCCTTTAGCTCTTGAATTGTTCTTGGCTTATTCACGTACACTTATTCTTTTGTATATCCCCAAAGAAAGAAGTCCATCGCCACGACGTGAAACAGTATTGCCATTGAATTTCCTGCGCAAAACAGCCATTGTTTCGTTGGCTGTTTGGCAAGTTGCACCATCCTAAAGGAACCACATATCGTCCAGGTCTATATCCTCAATTTCTGGCCACAAGAAGTCCGTTGTCATTCTGCGATAGCGAACACCGACGACGGGTCGAGGTTGACGGTTTTCTGGCACACTATAGTGAACAACAGCAATGTTTTCCGTAGAACGAACTGGGCGAGTATGCACAGGTTTTTTCACATTTCCTACAGACCCGGTTTTCTGAAATTTGCGCAATTATTTTATTTATTTAATATGATATTGGACTTATATACATATAAGCCTAATATATAAAGAATGACTAGCACTGGCTGCTATTAGATAATTATTCCGATTGTGGACAATTTGTTCGATTATGCTGACCAAAAAATTACGAAGTGCATTTTGATTTAAACGCCCATTTTCGTAAAACTCTTTAGCAACCTTAAAGCGCTGATCAATTGTATACCTCTCCATGGTTGAATTTGTCAAACAGTGAAAGAAATAAATGTCAAAATGTGACTCACGAATAACATCGTGCATTATGGTTGGATCACCTTTCATACACTCACAATATTATTTCGTTAAAAACAACTTAAAATACATATTAAATTAATCGAAAATACAATCAAAAAGAGGACTACTGATTTTCCATTATATTCAACTCATTTTGTTGTTTATTTTCAATCATTGTTTAATAATCGACAAAAGTAGTAAAAAGAATAGAAAGTCGTTTAAAATAACCATCAAATTTTTACTGAAAAAAAGTTAGAAAAAACTACTTTTGTGGTTTGTTTTTCAAATTAAAAGTTTTTTTTATTTGCATGTAATTACAAAACAGTATACAACACATGCAAATGTATATATTTTTATTGGCTTTGTGTGTATGTATATTTGAATAATTTCTTGTAATTTTTATTGAAGTAATTTTGTATATATACAAACCTATTTTGGTAAAAAACCAATAAGGAATTATATGAATTTCTATTTTTTGTAGCAGAAAACATAAAATTTTACATTTAACAGAAAATATAAACTCCTACTGAATGTCTGTAAATTTTTATAGTTTGCTTTTTGAATGACTGATTTAAATAGTAAAAAAATATATTTCTATGAATTTCAATTGATTCTTCATTTAAAAACAAACTTTACGTATTACTTTTTAAATAAACTACAGTCGGTAACGGAAAATATATTGTGAGTGTATGCTCTAATATTTTTAGATTCTCTCATTCTCTTACTCGTATTAAGTGCAAACTTGTTTACAATTTTTAGTTTAAAATTTATTTATCAAATAATATAAAAATTAACTTGGGCATAATAAACCATTATTCGTAAAGCATAAAGGAACATTTACAGCCATATGCATAGACATTTTATTGATTTTTATAACACACTTATAAATCAAATTAACTTGTTAAACAACAATAAATTTACTTTACAAGACTGTTATAAGAATCAAAACAATGTTTAAGCATATGGCTGTTTTTCTTTAAAGAAATATCTATTTTAACTTTTTTATACATTTATTCTAAATAATTTACTATCATTTACCGATTTGTTTCAGTTTAATTTTTTCCATTTGATTGAAATTAAATAAAAATTTATCCACTAAACGCAGATTTGTGGATTATTTGTGTCTGCAACATTTATTACAAATTTAAATATGGTTTGCTGCCTGTTTAAAAACAAAATATTTAAAAAATTTCGATTTGTTTTTTATTTAAATAAAAACATATTTCAATTCAAATTACAAGAACTTCATAAGCACACATACATACAAAAGCACATTCACACAATATTGTATATAGGCATATATAAAAAAACGGAAGCAATTTTAAATAAATGATTAAATCATTTATTTTTAAAGAACTTGGTAGGTCAAATTTTAACATTTATTTTGACTGAGTTATCCTTTAGTGTTAGTTGTTTAAACAATATTTTAAAATAAATAGCAAAAGCCATTTCATTTAAATAAAAAGTAAGTACACCGGGTTTTAAATGAAATATCATTTCTTGTTAATGGCATTATCTGTTGTTTTAACTTATAAATTATTTTAAGTGCAAGAGAACCCCTTTTTATAATTTAATAAATTCCTTTATGTATGGAATATAATTATTTTGAATAATACTCTATTATAAACTCTTCACTGGGCACTGCTGTTTTCATATTCAAAACTGTAGTTATTGTGAGGCATTCAAGAAAAAATCAATTAAATTTTTAATTAAAAGCAAACAGTAAATAAATTGTTTATTTTGTAGTAAAAATATAATGCAGTGGTTAATATCCGTTTTATTTAATTTATTGTTCTAGTTCTTTAATATTGAGTAATATTAATTTTATTAAAAACTCACAAATTTTTTTGTGTATATAAAAATTAAATTTGTGTAACAAATCAACAATTCACATGTAACATGTAAACTATGTGCTTCTAAGGATTTCTAGGAAACTCTTTGGTCTTATTTAATTAACAAATATATTTTAACAGAATTTAAAATTTTGTATTTTGATGCATTTGCAGGGAGACAAGTCATGTGATTTGAAGAAGCATTTATTAAATTAAAAATATTAAGTGAAAATGTAAAATTAAGCCGATTTCTAGATATTTCTTATAACACAGTAGCATTTCTATGGTCGAATTCTTAATATAAAAAAAAACAAAAATATGTTCCAGAGATAAAAAATAAATCTGTTTGTTAGGATCAATGAAAAACATTTAAATTTTTTCAACAGCATATTGACGAAAAAGTTTTAGGTCCTTCTAATTTTTCTAAGAGAAGCAACGAATTAAATAACTTATGAGTGAAAATGCCGCCATAATATTTATATGTATATGATATCAGTGGCAACAATGAATTATCATAATTATGCTAGATATTATTTAGACAAACGCTCCAAAATTTGAAATTAAAATTATTACCCTGAAAGATTTTTGGTACATTTTTTACTTTTTGTTTATTTTCTTATAACTATATTACAGATTTATTTAATATTCCAATTGGTTTACGTACAGTGGCTCAAAGCTTAAAAAATATAACAGTTATTTCAGATAAATCTTCTTGGTAATATAAAAACAAAAAAAAACTGAAAAAATTACCCAAATATACATCACACTCAAAGTGAGCCACTTGATTTTGTTCTTGGTAAAATAACGGTAACTGTTTTTTGTTTTTAATATTTTTGCATTGATCTCATTGTTAATGCGTTATTTGTGTATAAAGCATCAAAGAGTGAGGATGGGAGGACAAACAAGGGAAACAAGAAATTAGAGAGCGAGTAATTGAACTCTACAAAGAAGGTAAATCTCAAAGAGAATTTGCTAAACTTGTCAATAAAAGCTGTGGAACTGTACAGCACATTATTCACCGCTTAACAAGAGATGGTAGAATTAAAAATAAAGTGAAAAAAGTAATAAAAAAGCATGTTCGGAAAGAAATTTGGCTTTTTTTGTAAGAGAAATAAAAAAAAAATCCTCGGTGCTTAGAAAACACGGGTATAATTGAAAAGTAGCAAGAAAGAAGCCGTTTATTAGTAAAATAAACCGTAAACCGTTTATTAGTAAAATAAACCGTAAACTGGAGTTTGCTCGTAAATACGAGTTTTTGGCAAAAGGTAAATACTCATTAAATAGAGTAAATATCCACTAGAAATGTTTGGTAAGGTTTTATTTACAGATGAACGTAAATTTAACTTTTTTGAATCCGATGGAAGCAAATGGTATGACCACAAAAGAACACCCAGCTTCAGAAAAAAACCTTACCCCAAGTATGAAGCATGGAGGTGATTCTGTCATGATTTGGGGGTGCATGGCAGGATGTGGAACCGAAAATTTGCACCACATTTCGGGAATTATCAAAAAATTTGTTTATTTAGACATTTTAAAGCAAAACGTCACGCCGAGTTCTGAAAAACTTGGGATTGAAGATGACTTCTAACAGAACAACGATCCCAAGCATAAATCGTATGTTGCACGGGAATGGTTACTGTATAATTGCCCACATGTTCTTGAAGTTCCACCACAATCTCCAAATTTCAATATAATTAAAAAATTATGGACCCATCTTGACCAAAATATCCGAAAACATGCCATTACCTCACAAAAAAGCCGCATCGATGCTCTTCAATCGGAGTGGAGGGCAATTCCCACCTCGTACGATGTCTAGACGACTGCAGGGCGTTATTTCAGCGAGAGGAGGTCCAACAAAATATTAGTATTAAATATTAACCACATTTACTTTTAGTGGCTCACTTTCACTGTGATGCGCATTTGAATATTTTTTTTAAGTTTTTGTTGTTTATTTATATTACTTAAGAAATCTATCGGAAAAATTTGTTATGTTTTTAAGCTTTTTAGTTAAATACAAAAAATAATTTATATATTTGCTAATCAGATTTTCTTTTTGTTATGTATTAAAAGTTTTACTTGAAAATTCTGCCTGGCTCACTTTGACTGTGAGACACTGTATATGCTCGTAACATAATAACTTTCTTACCACAAGAACAATAATGCAGTTACATGCATATAACCTTTTTGCAGCCAGTTAAGTCATATAGTCATATTATTCATGTTGTTGTATGTTACACAAAACATGACATGGAGGTCAATCATTCGAATACAGGTATAAAATTCTAAAAAGTTTTTAACTAGATGTTGTATGCACATCATGTAGTCATGTTACTTTTACTAATTTTGTATTTTCTAACACTACTATTCCCTTTGACACTAACAAGCAAGTTTGTGAGAACCCAATGATCTTTAGCTACAAAAAAGTTTAAAATTTCTTTTATGAAAACTTAATAAAGTAATTAAAATAAAAAAGTAGTTGTTTTTTATGATAACAAATATAATATTACTTGTATTGTGCCAAGCACCAGATTTCTTTTTTTTTATCTATTTTTAGTTATACAAATATTAAGGCAATACCCAATAAAATGTCATTGCCCAGAATTAGGTGTAAAAACGAATTGATTTTATTGGAGAATGCAATTTCTGTATTTAAAAACGGAATACGTCTAAGTAATAAGTACCTAATACTAATATCTAAATAATAATCATTATAAGTAATTGTAAATATTCGCTGTAAAAAAATACACAAAATTTTTTAACCTTCTTACCCGCTGCATTATAAAAATATCAAAAGTAATTAGTTGCCAAAATAAATAATTTCCATATATAAAGGAATAAGGCTACTGACAGACAGATAGACTCACTCAACATCACCCAGTACAAACCACTGGGTATAGGAAGCTTAATTCTCGAGATGCCTATGGTGCCCCTCCCTTAGGAATTTCAAAGTTTTAGGGGAAAAGTTTTAGCTGCCTAACCGCTTTTAGTTAGAAACCTTATATTAAAATTTGACTTCCTTATAATATGGCTAACTCCCTGTTAAGATTGAATTTTTGTAAAGAGTGGGGAATAGTTTCCTTCTTGACGGCTTGACCAAACTTATTTTGCTAGAAAAAAAAGTTTAAAATATTTGTTTAGAGATGGGCTAACTCACTGACAATATTATTGGAAATTCTTGCGGCGCATAATGTCCCCAGGATAGGATAAAAATATAGGTTTAATTCTCCCCCTAACGGATTGCTTAACCGATTTGGCTAGATGCATGATAGGCCATGGTAATGCAATGCGGAACGGGAAGAGTGGAAGCACAATAAGAGGAGAATGAAATGAAACGCGGAACAGGTGCAATTGAAACACCAGACAAAGAGAAGGAAAAGAAATGGAACTGGCAACAATTGGAACTGAAGCACTAGACAAGGGGAACGACGAAGTAAACGTGAAACATGGGCAACTGAACCACTAGATAGGGGAACGAAATAAAATGGAACGAGAAGCCAGTGGTATTGAAATGCTAGCTAATGCTAACGAATTGGAATGATACCAGTAACCAGTGGAATTAAATCACTACACTAGTGAAAAGAAATGGAATGAAACTGAGAACGAGTCGAATTGAAATGCTTGAAATGGGGAAGAAAATTTTATGGAAAGATAAATGTCTAATAATAACAGAAACCAAAATGTCTGTTCCTTGGCTCATGAAATATTTTACTTCTAAGGTATTTTATGATATTATCCCCAGAAGAATGGTAAGAAGGTGATTCAAAATGGATCAATTCTCCGATTTAGCGGACTGTACAAATCGTTTAGGCTGGAAAACTGACATTTACATCTTGTGTCACCCTGAATTATTGGATAATAAGGTAGTTTTTTAATTTTTGTATAGCGGTTCAGTTTGAACTGTATTCCCAAATCCTTTTGGCTTAAAATCGGGATATGACCTAATTTAACACTAAATAGGAGAAAAACTGATAACTTTTTTTAAACATAGGATATAGGGTTTTGATATTGAGAAGAGTCTGTACCTAAAAATCTGAAATTTAAAATATTTTTTCCCGGAGGAAAAAGTGTCTCCTTAATCACGCACTTCAACCAGCGAAAGTAAGGAAGTTGAAATGATCCAACGTAGACTTTCATTAAAAGGGATTTTTTGAAATCTTTGCGGGAATACTTTCCCCATTAGTGCCATGCCCAAAAATCTTTGACTATAAATCTTACATTTAAAATTTGTGTTCCCTGGGGTATGTGCTCAAGAGCTATTTCTTGGAATTTGCAATATTCGGATAAGCAGTTAAAAACTAAGTGGTTACACATTTGTAAATTATAAGATTTACTTATATACTTATTTGTAATTTAGTAACTAGTTGCTACCAATTTCACATTATTGTTTTAAAATAACTATATAAATTTGGATATATAAGCAATCAACAATTTAAATTTGGATATATTTATTATTTCAAACAATAGGTCTTTTGTGCTGCCCAGAACCACCCTAAAGGTTCAAACTATTGATGAAGCCAAGAACCTTACCGTGTGAAGTGTTCCAAATGTCGGAAGGCGACAAGAAGTAGTCACCCATAAACTTGATCCTCCTGACACAAAGCCCAGGACAATCGCAGAGGACATGCTCTGACGTCTCCGATTTCAACCCGCAAAACCTGCACAACTCAGTGTCCGATTGACCCTTCTTGTGCCTATGGTACCTAAGGTCGCAATACCCAGTAAAATATCTAGTCAGGGTCCTTAAGTTCCTTATACCAAGGGCTAATAGTCGCCCAGAGCCACCACTGGGCATAGATATAAATCTCTTAGCCTGTCGTTGGCCACGACATGTTTGCCAATAATCGTAAAATCTTGACTCTCTCCACATCCTGAGCCTCTCCCGAAAAAAGGTTCAGGGCCTTTGAATGGCCAACGGGCACCTTGGTTGACCAGACAGTCCGCCCTTTAGTTGACCTCATGCCCCTCATGGCGCGGAATCCATCTCAGGGTAAGGGAGTTGCTCCTACCGAGACGGATGAGTGCCGCAATACGTTCCATGACAAGTTTAGATGACACCTCGTAGGACATAAGATCCCTAAGTGCGGCCTGACTGTTAGAGAGAATATAGATACGAGATCTGACCACACGCCTCCGTAGGCATTCCTCCACACACACATATGGCGTAAATTTCCGCCTGGAAAATGGAGGGATATTTGCCCATGGGAAGGGCGCGCTGGAATCCGGGCCCTCAAACCCCCACACCCGTATCCTTATTAAGCTGTTTTGAGCCATCTGTGAACCATAACGGTTCCCAAGTCCGGTTGGTTCACATGCTCCTATCAAAAGACATAGCGTCAAAATACCTTACCAAAATCTCTTCCGGCAGCATCCTATCCGCGACCTTTCTGATTGGGTCATGCATAAGAACCTTGGCGATCTTCATGTGACTCCTTGGATATATAACATAACTACTTAGCTGGTAATTAAAGTTTTTGTTGATTTGTACTGACGCCGAATTATAAGTAGTAAAAAATTAAAATTTAATTATTTAACCACTTATTTGAAAATGAAAATTTTTGCTGGGTATACATGAAATCTATTTAAGTAGGTTAATAACAAAATATAAATATTTTTTGGCTGCTTTATAACTATTAATCTAAGGCTTAAAGAGTCTAATTAATGTGATAGTTTTAAAATATACATTCACAAAGAAGGTATTCCAATTGGTTAGGGAGGACAAATTAAAAAACTTCTTGTAATTGATTTTTGAGTTTCAAGGCTGATCAAAACTTTTTCGTTTAAAAACTTTGAACAGATCTTTAAAATACCTGCCAATTGAAACCCAATTTGTACATATTTCTCTGGAAGAAACATAAACAATAAATAAAACAAGATGAAAAACGTTTTAATTTTTTTTACAAATTTGTTGAACCTTTAAACATGATTTTTACCGCTAAAAGCGTACACATACTTATTTCTTCGGACCCCTCTCTATCACATATGAGGTTTTCCATATCAAATATTTAGCTAAAGAAAAATAAAACATATCGTAACTTACAATATTTTTTGCCCAATATTATACGAATACAAATTAGAACAATTTTCTCAAAAGCTGGGCTTTGTAGTCGTGGTCAAATATTCAAAATTTTTAAAGAGAGAAATTATTATAGCTAAATAAAATAGATGTTACTCTTTACGAATCTCCTTTTCAGAACATCCAAAGAAGTTAATAGTGAAAACTTTTCGATTTGTAAGAAGTCATTTTGAACGACTTCCAAACTGTTGATATTAACCCCTACTAGTAAAATAAAAAAAATAAAAAACAATTATTTAGGTGGTCCATAAATGGTTAATTCCTGCAGTTATTAAATGCCTTATTGAAAACATATTTTGCATACCAGTGATATTCAATTTGTCCTGGTCCTGTTCAAAATCACATTTTTAACTTAAAAAAAAGCCACTCCATATATTTATTTTGTAGTCCCTATATTAACAACTTCCATAAACTAACGAAAAAGTCCATCTGCTCATCATTAATGATTCACCGAAATTTTCACAACTTCGTGTTCAGTAGATGTAGTGTTTAACTACTTCTTCCTCAGCTCTTATTTTGCTGGCTTTATTTGCATATATGTTATTTTCTGATTTCTTAAATTTTAAAATTTTGAGCTTTAAAGTATCTTTTCTTAAAATTTTTAGCTTTAAACTATTTTTCATATTTATTTTGCCTCAAAAAATTTTTTCTAATAGAAAATATTTATTATGCTAGTTTTGCTCTTTTTTAAAGTATTTTTTCAAACAATTTTTATTTTTGCCTTTTTTTCTTTTTGTTCAATATTATTTTTGCTTTGTATACATTAAAGGAGTTCTCAAGGTGTACTAAGTGTTGTATTGTTGTATCGTCGTATTTAAAAAAAAAATGAGTTGTTAAAATTTTAATTTCTTTGTAAGGACGATTTTCTGTTGGATTTTCATTTTCTTAGCACACTTAAACATAATACACTATACAGTCGAACAAATGGTGTATCGTACTACCATCTATTGTTGTATTTTTTAAAAATGAAATTTTAACAACTCTATTTTAAATTGCACAATTCAACAAATATTATACACCTTATGAACAACGTAATTGAATTTAGCTTTTTCTTATCTTCTCATACATCGTACGTATGAGCGATTTCGTATTTATCATACGCACTGTTGTACTAATTGGTTAAAGAACCAACATTGGATGGAATGTTAACGAATATTTTCTCCACAAGGAAAACGGAGCATATGTTGAATCTTTCTGAATCGATAGAAAAACAACAGATTTTTCTTTTGAAATAGAAAATAAGATAAAATTTTTTTTTAATTTTTTAGATAAATTGAGTTATTTATTACAACAAATTTTGTCTTAATTCTGAATTTCCTCTTTGAACCAAATATTATTCTTTATTTGCACATAAAGATAAAAACTGCCTATACTCAAGGAATTACTGAGAACTACAAAAAATAGACACAAATAATTTTTAAGAGTTCGTTATTAAGTTTTTTTTATGAAATCATAAAATTACAAAGATTTATCACAAATTTGGCATATACTATTTTTAGGAAGTCCCCTTGTTTATGAAAACTTCATTAATGTGATGAAAAATTGAAGGCCGCATATTCTCATAAGGGGTGAAACTATCCTTCTGGCTAAATTATTTGCCAGAAATTCGTCCTTGCCGGAAAGCGATTAACCTCTGCCCATGCTAAAGAGTATGTCATGCTATGCCAAGATATTATTTTAAGTTCGTGCCGTTAAAATGTTAAAATATCCATCTTGTAAATTATCTAGAATCCAACTCACTCCAATTGTATGGTTATCAAAATCTTTGGAGACAAAAAAAAAAAAAAAAAGGGAAACAACAAATGCCTATATTGGTTTGTACCGGCGCTAATTAACGCCTCTGGTATCCTATTTATTTGTGCGGATTTATATGCCACCCTAAGTTGTTTTTACTGGCATATTTATATGCCATAATTACAAATACCAATTTTTAAGGCAATGCACATAATGGTCCTTTATTAGAATTTAACGGTATTCTTAAACTAAAAATTCCTTAAAAATAGTATTTCGTTACAAACTACATTTCCAGCGAAAACTTTATATTTCAAAACAAATTATACTATATGTATTAGGGTGGCGTTTAGTTAATAGAAAAAAATATATAAAGTACAGTGTATTAAATATACTACACAATCGATCGTCACTATGGCTTCCGGAGAAATCGTTTTAAGGGAGACCTGATGATGTTCCTTTGGAAGCATTGGAGACGATTTATTTAACGATTTTGATGAGAACAGAGTGGCTGCTCCAGATATTTCCAAGAAGTTCAAACGGTAATGACTTAAATCAATACATATCAGGGAGTGCACTATAAGAGTAGTTATAGATGAAGCCTCATGCGACAAATTTCAGCTGGATCCAGGGGTTTCGCAAGGTTCCGTTCTTCCTACCACACTTTTACTTTTCTTTGTAAATAACCTTTTGGGTCATCACAAAATAGTGATTTTTTAAACGTTTCGGTTTTGAAAATTAAAAAAAAACAGATATTTTGCAAAAAGTGCATGAAATAAATATTTGGGGCGACAAAAGAATGCGTTTAAAGATTATTTCATGTAAATGTTGCCCTCGGCTCCAATTTTGTAGCTCCAATTTTGGTATACTTTTTCAAACATTTCTGCAGGTATCTCACCAACTTTCGCTGAAATGCTGTCTTCCAAGGCTGAAATAGTGGCTGGATTGTCCCTGTATACGACAGACTTTACATAACCACACAAAATATAGTCTACTCGGTTCAATTCGCATGATCTTGTCGGCCAATGTACTGCCCCAAAAATGTGAGATTAATTGCTCACCAAACTCACCTCCCAATAGGTTCATGGTATCGTATGCAGTGTGGCATGTGGCATCGTCTTGTTGAAACCACATGTCAATCAAGTTCAATTCATTGTTCTTGGGAACAAATAAGTCGGTACTTTACTTCATTGACTCTAACGTTGCGAGTTTCATCGTCCTTAAAGAAGTATGTTACGATGTAATGATACCGCCGGCCCACAAACCGCACCAAACAGTGAATCCTTCAGGGTAATTTGGCAGTTTTTTAACTGCCTCTGGCTGCTCTTTACACCAAATTCGGCAATTCTGTTTGTTGACGTACCCATTGTTCCAAAAATGAGCTTCGCTGCATTCACCAAACAAACGACGTAGTGGTGCGTCACCTAGCTTCAGTTCTTGCAGCATCTGTATTCTGTATGGTTTCATACAGAGGTCCTTACGTAAAATCTTTCAGGTGGTCGAACAACACAATTGTTGACAACGGCGACGAATTGACATCTCGCGATCTTCATAGACACTGGCCGATACAGCAGAAATATTCCAATAAATATTCAATAAAATGAAACTGAGGAGCAATTTTGTTATAACAGCTTAAATAACCTGTTCGGTTGGTCGATTATAACCAGTATGAAATGAAACACATTTCTCACACATCACGAAATTTGATAAAATTCAATGATTTGCAAGCGTTGTTCGTTTGTTAGTCTATTCATGGTGAAATGGAAAACCTTAGTGAGCATTTTTGACATTGCCACATTTACGGAATCTTTTTTTTTAACTGAAAAAATTTACACTGGAAAATGAAATAACAAAAATAAAACATTCTTTATATATTCTTTTGCAGATGACAGCGACATTGTTCACATTCCTTCGATCATAGGCCAAGCCCTTTGGAGGTTGCGGGCATGAGGCAAAATATGAATGACACACACGATATGTACCTTTCGACAATCACTTAGTCGTCAAGATCTGGGTCGTGTGAATAGGGTCGCTTTTGATGCATGCTTTACCCAATGTCGTTTGGTCTACAAATGGGGAGTGTCGATATTGAGGAATTAGATGCTCTTGATATTCTTGGCACAAGAATTTAATGTGATATCCGCTGGAATATCACATCATTAAAATTTTCTTAAGCGGTTCAACAACTATTTCACTCATCTGAATCTATAATACCCAATTCGTTCTAGATTGGAATATAGTACAACTTCTTGATATGTGCAGGTAAAGTCTATTTTGGAGCTCTTGAATCATGTCCAAATAAGTGTGTCGGAGCTTATCAATTACAGTGGGGTAACCAGTTTAATTGACTCATTGGAGCATCGTCGGAACTTGAGTTGTGAGTATCTCTTACAACTTAGTGAAATTTAAGTCAAATATCCACAAATGCTACTACCTCTTTGCTCTAGCCATACGCCTTACTTCCTTTTACCAGCGCAATGCAAAATTGGTTAGAGTTACCAATGATTGTTGTTTGACTATGGATATTTTTTTGGAAAGTTACTCACACTTAGCCTCATTCTCTCAATAGCGCGATAGCTTTTACAGAGACATTAATTGACAAATTTGTTGTGCTTTAAACTTTTAATTACACTGTTGGTTAAGTTTTAACGTAATATTTAGTTATTGGCCTAATAACTAGTTTGTAATAACTTTTCGAAAGTGACCTGTTTACCAGAGATACCCAGCAAAACATTAGATTACCCGGCAACGAGTTTTGTAACTAGTAATAAATGAAGATAACCTTTTTCACAAGCTCCTTATCTAGTAATAGGTTATTCTTGTCTTACAAGTAAAATTATGGTATCTGAAGTAATAATGAGTTAGCAAGGAGAGTCGATAATAGAGGAGGTACTTCATACTTCTCGTCGTCAATATAGTGTTTTTTTTTTAATATAATTTTTTTTTTTAATTTTTTGACAGAAAAAAAATTTATTATAAAAAATCATATATTCATTTAGGACGCACTAGAATGACTAGACAACCCACAAAAGTATCAATTTGTCTTTAATTGTAATAATAACATATTATTTTAAATAGACTATTGTATAAAATCATTGTATTTATCACCCGAGTATGAGGTACTTTTATGATTGGCTTTATGATTTCAACTCTCTTTTTCTTCTGACCTTGATATAACACGGTAATAAGACTACTAATATTACCAAAGTTTTGCTGGGTTATTTTGTTAATATTTCCTATATAGAAAATAGTTCCTAATAACTATTAACTTTAATGTAGTGAAGAAATAGATGACATTTGACTGCCAAACATTTTAATGTAAGATACTTACAAAGACTTAAACAGAAAAAATATGGTATGATATGAGTAAAGCCAAAACTTGCTTTATACTCGTATTTATAATGTACTTATTGCTTGATATTTAAATTATAAACGCGTATGCCAACAATTTCCGTTTCCTTTTTCCGGTTTGCTAGTTAATCAAGCATTTGGCGCCAACTCAAGCATCATTATCATCATCATTGCATCATTTGAATGCAACAATAATAATGATTATTGTATTTATATAACTTCTACCCAGAGCAAAGCAAAACAAAAGCTGAAATGTATTGGATAATGTTCAAATGATAGAAACAAAAAAAAAAAAAAAAAAAGAAAAATAAAGGATTGTGAAAATATTTGTTGAATGTTCCTCATTCAATGAGTATGTTTAAATGTACATATTAGCAGTGTAAGCATTTCATACTTACAGGGAAGATATTCTAAGATGAAGTTTCGGTAAAAAGCTTAAACAGATGGCGGGCAAAAACTGTTCTAACATTTATCATCTGGCGCAATTATAGTGTTGTAATATTTGAAGCCCTTTGTCTTTCACCACTTTTATCTCTCCAATATACCCATTCAAGAAAAAAAAACCAACACATTAATTAGTAGGAAGAATTTCCTGAGAGGTGCCTGTTTTAAAAACAATAATGGAAGTCTACATTAAATACTTGTATAGATAGGTTGATCTTACGATAATTCAAATTTTAAATATTTGATATCTCAAATATACAAAATATATTATACTTTTCAAATCTAGAATCCATTTTTAGTTTTTTGCAGCAATGAATACAAAAGCAAAACAACAAATAAAGGGTCACACCTAAACGTCAAGTTTTTTTCTGCATTTCATTTGACATTTCTCAATTTCAGACTAACTCAATTTGAACCATGGAAAGATACACAATCGAGCAACGCGTTAAACTTATTCAGGCTTATTATGGAAATGGGCGTTCAAATCAAAATGCATTTAGTGCACTTCGTCATTTTTTTTTGGTCAGCATAATCGACCAAATGTGTTCACAATCGGGAGAATTGTGGGCAAATTTCAGCAAACCGGGTCTGTGAAAACACCTGTGCATGCTTGCCCAGTTCGTTCTGCGGAAAACATTGCTGTTGTTCGCGATAGTGTGTCATGAGTTCAGCCAAGCATTGACCATGAATGGTGTTCGCTATCGCGAGATGATAACGAACTTATTGTGGCCAGGAATTGAGGACATGAACCCGGACGATATGTGGTTTCAACAGGACGGTGGCACTTGCCACACAGCTAAGGAAACAATGGCTGTTTTGCGAGACAAATTCAATGGCCGTGTTATCTCACGGGGTGGCGATGTCAATTGACCGCCACGATCATGTGATTTGACACCCTTTGTAATTCTTTCTTTTGGGTTATTTGAAAGAAAAGGTGTACGTCGATAAGCCAGCAGCAATTCAAGATCTTTAGGATGAGATAATTAGGCAGATAACGGCATAGAACCTCAATTATGCCTCAGCGTCATCGAAAATTTGGACCATCGGTTGACGGTGTGCCGCCGAGCTTGCGGCGGCCATTTGGCCGATAATTTGTTCCATATATAATTGAATCATACCATGTTATCATAATAAAAAGAAATGACAATCATTTCCTAAATGATTTGTGTTTTATTCAAAATCAACATCTGCCCTTAAAATTTAAACACCCTTTACAAGGTGGCCTAAAATATTCACTCGATATTATTTCACTGTATCTTGAACATTTTTTCAAATGTTTATTTGGACTTTTAAGTTTTTTCCATTAGTTTTTGAAGATTGTATCGGTCAAGTGGGCGTCACCATTGTTGCTGCTTATTATTGTACACTTATTACCGCAATTTCCACCGTTCTGGAGGGAACTTGGGGTAGTAAGTTCTCTTACTCTTTTCGTAATCCTCTTTGAGAGCTTGCAGAATTTGTGACTGGATCACATAGACCCGTGGCTTCGAAAAACCCCAAAGAAAAGGTCTGATGACGCCTATTCATAACTGATGCACCAAGTAGTTACTTTGATTGGATGTAATGGCTCTTCTTGAATTTTCAGTGCCCCAGAAGCGCAAATTTTGTTTGTTCACCTATCCGTTCATATGAATATGGGCCTCGTAGCTCATAGTAAATTTGGCAGAAAATCGTCTATTCCAATATAGTCAAAAAGTATTTAGCGTTCTTGTTAAATAAAACGTTCAATAGCTTGTCGACATATATTTCTTATCTGGTTACTTCACAAATGTCAAAATAAAGTTGAGAGTTGTCTTTATTTGCAAAAGGTGAAGCATATTCCGGTTATGTTTTTTTGCGTTGAACCAACACTCAAAGGATTAAAGCAGCGCACTGTGTTGATATCAGCAATGTAGGTTAGAGGAGGAGGAAGGCGTTGTGTAAATGGTTCCAAGAAATATGACCCCAATCTTAAAATTTAACTAAACCTCATTTTTTAGGGTACAACTTCATAGTGAAAACTAACTTCCAACCAAATAAAAATTAGAAATGTTGCTTATGCACAGCATTTTTACGAATTTATATCGAATTGAATCAATAACAACCGAATGCATTATTTATATACACCAAAGTTACTTGGGCCAAATTAAATTGAAATATTTTAAAAAATTAGAATCAAAAGCAATTTATGTAAAGGAAATATTTTAGTGGATGCGCAACCACTGCCTTTCAAACTAGTTCAAAAATGAAGTAAATTTCAGCTCTACACCCATAAGTAAAGTGTTGCGTCGTGTGCTTTCCAGCCTGTTCTTATTAAATTTGCTGATAACAATAGAAGTGCCATTGATTTCCGATATGCAGTTTTTGAAGTATCCGACGATCTTATAAAATTTTACGGCGAATTGGTTTTCATCATATTGCATCTTAGTTCTTGGCTATTTTGAAGCTTGTTAAAAATTATATTTGTTCTTAATGTATGAAAAACAAAATGAAAATTTTTTAACCAAAATCTACAACTACTACTAACAGATTTATCCTAGCTTTACACATCTTATGTCAGCAAACATATTTCATAAGATCGTCGGCGTATTTTAATCACTTTTCCACGACTATCTTCAACGTTTTTCATTAACAAAATAATTCTTTTATAATAAATAATGTTACAACTTAACCAAAATCAAAATAAACATAAAAAAATGCAAAATTTTTCATTTCCTAAATTTGCGGCTAAATTTCATAATACTAGAATGAATTTTGGCCCAGAATGACTGGGTAATGTTTACTTTTTTTCGATTTTTCATTTTTATTTTGGGGCCAAATTTCTTGTGGCATTGTAATTTAATGAAAGACCTCTGCGGCAAGTCGATTCCAAATATGTCGAGTTCGATTGATGAACGAATTTCTCCTTTAATGCACTGTGCGTTCCAGCGGTATTCGACAAAAAACGGATGTGTTCTTCTAGGTAAGTTGATGTTGCGAAATAAATTCTAGGCTCTGTGGATTAGTTCACTTGTCTCAGTAGAACACCTTACAAGGCAATATCGGTAGAACGCAGTCCACGTTCCGACGACGATCCAAGTTGTCAATGGAGTTTGATACCCTACTGATACGAGGGCGGTTCAAAAAGTTCGTGACTTATTCGAATCAAGTACCAGCTGTTAATAGACTACTGTCAAATTTTGAGCAACAGCAGGATTTTTCGAGGCCCAGAAAATAGGCATTTATTTGATCAATAATTTCATCGTTGGAGCTAAATCTCTTTCCACCGAGCCATTTCTTTAGGTTTCGAAATAGAAAATAGTCACTGGGGGCTAAATCCGGAGAATAAGACGAATGAGAAGGCAATTAGTAGTCTACTTCATGGATTTTTGCCATGGAAACTAAGCTGTCACACGATTCTGTCTGTGGTCGATTGTGAGCAAACGCGGCAGCCATTTTGCGGAGAGCTTTCTCATACCCAAGTGATCGTTCAAAATTCAAGCTACTAAGCCATGTGAGATACTTATGTCTTCCACCATCTATTGCACATTCAATCTCCTATCGAGCAACACCATATCGTGAATTTTTTCAATTGATTTGGGTGTAGAGACCTCAACTGGGCGTTTGGTATCTTTCGTGCTTGTACCATTTATCAAGCTTTCCCTTGGTTTGATTGATGTTTTTTTTCGCAAAAAAATAATGTGTAATGAGCACTCAAAATTCACTTTTTTCAATTAAAAAAAAAAGCCACGAGGTTGTATGTTTTGAACAGCTGTTAAACGCAAAGTAAATGACGCAAGTTGGTCAAAATTTGACAGTAGTCTATTAACAGGTGGTATTTAATGGAAGCAGTATTGCATTTCATATAACTACGAGGGGAGTTTGAAAAGTCACGGACTTATTGATCCGACCTCGTAAGCACAACGCCCTCCTTTGGGCATGGTCCAAAATCCTCCAAATATACTTTGAAGTTCTTGCTCATATATATGAGTTGTTTTCCTACATCGGTCGGATATTAGTGGTATAAATAGGAAAATGATGATATGGGGTGAAATAGTTCTTACACCGAATCAAAGCATTTGAATGTGTTTTTCGACACATGAAAAATATACTTAATACATGAAAAATATACTGACTTAACTATATCCTTTGACTTACAAGTAAGTCCGAAAATGTTTTTTATGCAAAAACTTACCCATTATTTATCCTATATATTTTCACTACTATCGTAATTTCTTCGCGTTATTTGCTTAAAAGATTTTCTGTCATACATTCGATTATACCGCAAGTATTAACGTAGATTCCATTTAAGCACTTAACGTTGATACTGATATAGTTAATACCTCTATTTTTACATAAAGTTGCCAAAGTATTCAAAAGATTGCCAATATTGACTTAAATGGTAATGAAGAAAGTCTTTAACTCGACTTTACAAATAGAAGGGAATAATTTTCTGAAATAATTCTCTAAAAAATTTCGACATAAAATTGTTACCAATATTAAATAAAAATAGCAATCAACGATATTTCATATCAAATGCTTTTCCCATTTTATTTAAATACGTTTTATCATAACACAATTTTATCTCGATCAGAGATTTTAGCTCAGAATACTTTCCTTGTTAGTCTACTTAAGTTAAGAAGCATATACTTGTACTTTGTACTGGTTTAATGTCTGTCTGTATGCATGTATTGTTTATGAATGTATTATGTGGGTGCAATGACTTTATTGTTTTAGTTTTTTTCCATAAAATGGTTGACTTCAGCTTTGTATATGTAGCTTATACAGTAAAACATGCAAAAACTTACGAAACTCTTCAAAGGCAATTTTCCTGAAAGGGTGAATCAAATTAAAATTTAAATACGTACTAGCCTCTCTTTTTTAAAAAAAATCGGTCACTTAAATCATACATGAGACTAATTAATTGAGTGGCCTAATTAATTGATTAATTGACATCAATTGTAATGAAATTATTTGCATTATCCTGAAGTAATGAAATGTGTTGAAATTCCAAAACTTATTTAAGAAATTTTGAAAATTTTGATTTGATTCTTGCCATTTAGGGGATGATTATTTTTTATTTTTTTTAAATAATTATAATTATTTTTATCCACAAATGGTAATGGTTTTAAATTCTATTACAATTATTAATTCGTCAATTAAATTTAAATAATTACAATTGACACATAATCTGCTTGTAAGACGTTAAAATCGGGAATGGAAAATACTCGTTCAGGCTTATGATCACTTTAAAAAACAAACGAGGCAAAATAAATATATAAATATTTTATATATGTATGTATATAGATACAAATTTCCATTTTTTTCTAATTTCCTTTATATGGAATTGAATTTGGGTGAAATTTGAATACTAAAGAATTGGAATGAAACGGAGAATGAATCGGAATGAAACGGGGAACGAAATGTGTCTTAATTTTTAATGGCAAATACATTGGTAATTAATATGTGAGTCATCCTGTGACAATTTTGTTCTCAGTATACCTCTCGGACCTACAGCAACTGTTTTATCGGAGTGTGTTCAGTATTAAGTTTTGCAAAAATCTCGCTTAGTTTTAGAGATACTGACCATTTTGTAAAATTGCCATTTACAAATTATACGTTTGTATATTTTTTTTCGTTTTACGGAATGGCATTTGTGAACTTATACCAACCCAGCAAAAAAAAAAGTAGCAAAAGAAGAGAAAAAGAAGCAGTGATTTTGATTCCGGTGTTGTGAAAATTTGGATCGGAACCAATGATTTTTACATAAGGGTGTCATAGGGTGGAAGTTTTCTTTTATGATCCTTTTTCATTGCATCTAAAGCCCTTCTTATGGTTTAGTGGAAAATGAAATCTTTTGTTCTTCCCAAATAAATTTTGAATTTGTAATTTAGATTTCTACAGGACATCAGTAATCGGGCCTTAGCCTTATTTGCACAATCTCCCGTTAGCTTCTACCTGGGAATTTAACTGACAGATTTGTTGAGTTTTACTGTTCGTTTAAGTTTAGCGGGAAATTCAGAAATCGGGCCTTATTTATCTCTATTCGAAACTCTTGCGATTTTTGCTACAATAATTTTTTTACTTTTTGTAGCGTCATAGATTTGAAAAGTGTTAAATTTCATTTAAAATCACATTTTTATAAGTTGTGAAAAAGAACTGCCTTAGAAGAGAAAAATCAGAACTAAACGATACTTTAGAATCAATAAAAAATTAATTCCTTAAGAATCACTTCCATTTATTTTTGCTGGGAATGAAAATATCCCAAGTATAGTTACTAAAATAAGCAAAAATTATTCTATCTAAATTTTTTTTGGACTTTTAAATTTATTTTGCTTCTGAGGTATTTAGATTTTTTACTAGAAAATTGTTGAAGAAAATTTAGCTAAGAGGGGGTTATGGTATTTAATTTTTTTGCATTTTTATTTTATTTTTTAAATAAATGCTTAATATGTTAAGAATATTGTGTTTAAATTTCAAGTCGATTGGAGCAAAATTGACGAAGTTACGAGTATTTTTATGTCAAGTATGTCAGTGTAGAGTATAAAATTTAATGTAGCAGTAAATATTCTATCGAGCAAACGTGCGTTCCTATTTAGCTCCGTTTTCATTAAGTTTTGTGTTAAAATATTACTAAAATGCCTAAAAAAATTACAAGATCTGTTAGACAATCAGCTGGTTCGAGATTATATCGAGCTTATTTGGTATATCTTACCAAAGCACTTGAGTGGAACCTCTGTCATCGTTGAAATTGCAGCTTATGTGGCAGGCAGTGTTTTCAATGAAGGTTCTTTTGCTTTACTAACCTTCATGCAAAACATGGAAATCAATAGTGTATTAAGTGCTCATGACTGGTCGCGGTTAACTGACTCCATACGTATAAGAAAAGCAGAGCAGGAAGCTGGGAGACAATCTAAAGAAGGCAGGATTCGTTGTAGAGAGGAGAAAAAAGGTGCTTTAGACATAATGGATGATAGCAACATCCTTTATGGACCTTGCATTGATAATTTAGTGTGAGGTAGGCCGATAAAATTTGCTTATAAACGTTTAATACCAGATTTTTGAGTGTTCAAAATTTTTAAGCGTTTTTCCCACAACTCACGTTTTTAAAGTTGGTGCCCCTCATAACTTCAAAACTATTGCACCAATCCGTTTAACATTTTGAAAACTATTTCTGTACATAATTTACGTGGTAACGCTGGAGAGTTTTTTTTTTCAAATTTGTTAATAATTTTTATTTTACAATAAAAATTAGACGATTTTTTCACCAAAAATCGCGTTTTTCCCTATAAAGTGTTCCAAAAAGTGAAAAATTAAAATTTCAAAAAACCCTACCAGCGTTACCTGGGGAAAACTATTATCTAACGAATGAACTCTAATTTTTGATTTCAGATGACCCAGCACCAAGTTATGAGGGGCACTGCAATTCTACTTTTTTTTGAGACACGTCCGAATAATTGTTGCCATTGCCGTGTTTTTTAATATTTCTTCGTGAAAATTTTATACAAAATTCTTCAAATGTCATACTCTAATGTCCTATTAGTTTTAATAAAAAGATTTTAACCTTAACCCCCGCCTTAAAAGTATTTATTTTTTTTTTTTAAAAAAGAATTTAGTTTTTTTATTTTGTTACGAAAATTGTTCAATTTCGATGTAAACTGATGAAAATATAATAGTAAGAGTTATCTTCACAATACAGTAAGCGAATTGGAAATAGACGCATTTGAATTTTATGCTTTCTTTATTTAATTTGGGAGTAATTTTTTGATAGTTTCATATAATACTAAGTATTGAAAGGTAAATTTACACAATATATGATATCAAAGGTAAATTAACGATGCTTTTTCTAATAAAACATAGAAAAAAATCTGTGTGTAATTACTGAAAAAGTGTATTTAAACAAATCTCGGGAAGGGTATTTATATAGGGACTTAGTTCTATAGCGATCTTATTTTTTTGATTTATCAAGTAGTATAACTCATGGAGTTGTGTTTCATTTAATTAATTTTTACCTTCGACAATTGTCGCCAGAGAATAATATCTAAAACAGCAAAAAATAAAATTTTCCCTCTCTTTCTCTGCGATGATGGATAAATCTTTAAATTCTTGTCTAGGATATTTATTTTTTATTCTACAAGTCAGTGATTAAAGAGTTTGCGCTGATATTTGCTTATTTAAAAATACATTTAAAGCATACTAGTATGATATGGGCAATTTTAGTGTTTTATGAATTATAAAAAAAAATATTATCTTCTCTGTACGTTCTGGAAATATTTAACATTTCTTCCAAAAAATTTTACTAATTTTTTGAAATTTTTTCAAAATAATTTGCATAGATTTTCAGTTTTTTATATTTTTTCCAGCAGGTTTCTGGCTTCGCCGATTGTTAATATTGTATTTTGTAAAATCTAATTAATAACAGCTCATTGTTAATGCTACATACAAAGTTTCCTATAAATCAGATATCAGAAGGTTATATTATTTACAGTTTTAATATTATAAATTGTAAAGAGGTAAAATAATGTTCCGATCCTAAGTAAAATTCGTACCTACAGTGTGTATCCTACTATTGGACATGAGTTGGTTCTATCTTTACTTCCAATATCACTTTTTCAACCTAACCTCTTTATGAATTATAAAAAAAAATATTATCCTCGCTGTCCGTTCTTGAAATATTTCACTGCATTTGATTAACATACATCATTATATAGTATTTATCACATAAATAGTATTTATACATTCATACTTACACATCTATATATAATCTATTTTAATCCTATTTCACCCACTTACATTAACTTACAATATGCATTATACTCTACTCTCTATGTTTAGCATATTTTGACATTCATTTGCCACTACCCTGTAAATGTTTGTGTATGCATATGTTCTTGATATTTTACATTTCAATTGTAGTCTATTGCCAACAAAAAGGATTTTCTTCAATTTTAATCCTACGAGACATTTTAAAACTCACAATGTTTATGCTAATACCAATAATGATGGCAATATTAACGCCAACTTTTTAAATTATATATGAAAAAACATTTCATCTTCTAATTTTTGTTTTGGCTTCTAAAATATTTAACAACTACAAATTAGTACAGTGCACTGTGGTTCCAAATTCATTTACATTTGTTGAAGTTAAAAAAAAAAAACACTTAAGAAATTGTAAATAGTGTACATATTTGCTTAATGACAGCATTGCAAGCAATCATGAAAATTAAATGAAAAATTTAGGTGGCAACACTGCCAGTCTGGCAATCTTTGAAAGTTGAATGTTTTAATACGTGTTATTACTTCGAGCAAAAAAAATGTTACAATTATATTAATAGGAAAAAAGTGAAAAAGGAATGTATAAAAAAGTTATGTAATGATAATTGAAGAGCATGATAATTAGTTTAAAAACATTATTGTCGTTATTCTTGAGTGTTATGTTATGTTTTTATTATTCACGTAACCCATATGTTTCGTAGTCGGAAAGTTGGGTCTGGACATAAACTTGCACAAAAGTTTAAACGTGAAAGTATTCGTCAATGTGTTTACTGTTTGTAGAAACTTAGATCTCCCCAGAAAATTCCAGCAAACTTCTAAAATTTTAATTTTTTTTTCAGCACAACAAAAGGTGGCAAATATGTCTTTTTAACAGATTGGATACTTCAAAGATTAAAACAAAAACCGTATAATTTTCTAGCACATATAAAAAATATTTACCGGAATACAATAACTAATTAGATAGATTTAAACAACAACAACATTGTTTCTAGTATATAATTTTGGTATGTTGGTAAATTAAAATGTTTTGATTGCTTTAAATGGTCTTAAAGTTATTGCTCCCCGACTTTTACTCCAAACCCCATTTAAAAATATTAATATATTCATCCTCAGGATAACAAAATTATTTTGAAATAATATATCGCAAGATATATAAAAATTATAATTTTTTTTTGGGAATCTTCCCAACCCAGCAAAACTTTGGTAATGGGTGCGATATTCTCATGCGTTACCTTGTAATGATTGCTCTTTACCTTTTTCATTATTTGCAAGCATAAAGTAATAAGTTACTGATTATTGATTACGTAATATATGATTTATAAATGTAAAGTAATAATTGAAATATTTTTGAAAATCTAATTTTAGATACACTACTTTGTGTTTTTTTGTAAGCAAAGGGGTAATGTATGTTTGTTTTGATAACACTAGCGAAGAAACGAAACGCAACAATTTATTTAAGTTTAAAGCAATCAAATACTATATGCGTCGATAGCTCAGTGTGAACAGTTCTTGGCTGGCAACCAGATTTCCCTGGTTCGATTCCCATCTTGACCACATTATTTTTAATTACAAATATTTTAAATAAAATATTTGTAATATTTTTTTAATAAAAATTCCTCTTTCCATTCTCGTAACCATATAAGTAACCCCTTACATTATCACCTCTAAAGTAATGAGTATATACATTACTTTGAGGCTCATCGCCTATAAAATTCATCAATGAACTAAGGTGTAAAGTAATCCATCGGCCCCTATGGCTATACATTACTTTACCCATTATTTGGTAATGTGTGGTTTTGCTGGGAATGTGGGCTACTTTGGTCATGGTTATTAAATGTGCTTAAATTAAAATATCTAACACTATTATTAGAATTTATGCAAAGAAATTGATTTGGGACCACAGTGCAGTGCGGGGACGTTATCCTGATATACGGTTTTGGTATTACGTCCGAAAGATTTTCGGTATTAGTCGTAATAGTAGAAATGTTATGGCCGTTGGAAATGCTGCCATAATTCGAATATGAAATTGGTCTATTTCTATTGGGATTATGTTAAAATGTTATTTATTTGATTGGACACAAAACGAAGTCGAATTGAAATATGTATTTTGGTTAGTACAACTAAATGTAATGATTATATTCGGTATTTTTATTGTGAAAATATAAATTAAAATGTACCAAAGAGATTTTAGTCTTAGTAACGGCATATCTGATTGAAAATGGCAAATTGGTTTTCGTTAGCAAAGCCAGAGTTGGGCAAACCCCAGAATAGAAAGTGCTTAAGCCTTGACAAAGGCTGGCTATACAAAAGACTTTATCAGCGAAGACGGTTTTGGACATATTCCAGAGTCTAATATATTTAATCCTACCTGATACCCATTTATTTAGAAAAGTTAACGGTAAACATACACTCACCAAAAAAAGTCTGTAATGGCTACTGTTATTGGGGGAAATTCTGCAACACATGTCTGCTGACGTGTAGTACAATGAAATTTGTAGAAAAAATTAGCTGCCGCTACTTAATTTTTGTAAACTTTTTGTAATTAGCAAAATAAAAATTACTAAATATTAGTACAAAATTTTAAATTTATTTTTTTCTTTCGAGTATCAACATTTTTTAATTTTATCTATTTTTTCAAAAAATATTTTAGACAAAATTAAACAAAAAAATTTAATCAAAGGCTTAAAAACTGTAAAGATGTTAAAAATTTATCAATTTGTTTTAATTGGTAATTTATGTTGTAAAAAATATTTTGGTCAATTTTTTCTTTTTTTTACTTTTAAGGTCCACGTCTTATTGTTGGACATGAGTCGGTATATTCACTTCCGATCCCCTTTTGTAATCTATATAACATTTTAAGGCAATTTAAGTTTGTAGGTGTAAGTTTTAAAATTAGTAATTTTTTTTCTAATTTTAGCAAATCGGTTTTCAAAAATTTGCAAAATTATTTCCTAAATTAGCAAAAACAATTTGTAAATATTCTGTAATTTCTAAATGTAAAGGACAAAAAGATTTGCTAAATAATAATTTTTTTACTAAAAATCAGTACAAAAATAGTAAAGTGTAATTGAAAACCGTTTACAAATTTAACTAACGTTTTTTTCCTGAGTGTAATAGTGAATTCGAAAATATTGTGTGGATTAGGACCTAGATTAATTATATCTTTTATTATTCTGGCCAAAAATGGTTCGATCATAATCCCAACATAGGAGTCAGAATGATTATCACACATAATAACAAACAGAAAATTTGTCCAATGTCCTTTGGGGTTATGTCATGTCATCAATTTGTATATTTTAAAAATGTTTTACAAATTGTGCCAAATATGTGGGCATAACATTTTGGCATTATTGTTTGTAAAAATCATTTAAAATATGTTAAATGAGGCAATACCATTTTCAATGATACAATATTAAAAAAATGCTGCCTCCACTTCCATATTCTCCTAAAAATAAGCAATAATTTAATTTATTTACAAAATCCTTAACATATGCTACATTATTGTAAGATACCTAAATTTATGCATTTAACGAATTTTTATTAATTCGATTGAAATGCTGTAATAAAATTTATAGTATTTATAAATGCAATGAACCAGAGAAAAATAACATATTCAGACAATAGAAACTTTAATACGTATCAATTTTCAAGTGACCGGATACAGAAACAAATCAGAAGTTCAATGTGTTTTTAACCCACAAAAAGAACAACTTAAAACATATTGATTTATGTATGTGTAAATAACAATAACTATCGACAACTTTTTTAGAGTGGCAATAAATTTATTTTATCTACCCAGTCAAAAAAGAAAAATAAAAATTCAAACGGGAAAGCAAGGCTTGATACAAGGGCTCGAAAAAAGTATTTTTTTTTAATACAAATACGATAATATCATGAGACAAAAGCGTTAGAAAACTACTCGAAAAACAAAATTTCCAATATTGGAAGGTTGATATGTTATCTAAAATAGATATCATCATTTTGGGTCATGATTTGAACCTAGAACCTCATATGTATTGCCACACGAAATCTCTATATACTAACCTAACGAGTCATATCTTTAATTTATTTTAGGCTTAATGCGTTACATTTTTCAATTTTCATATACAAATTTGGAAGGTAGATCAAAATAAGTAATGGATATATATAAAGTATAATCGCTGTTATTCGTACCCGGATTATTTGAAAATGATAATTCGTATAATACGTAACAAAATGACCAACAGTTGAGAAAACTTTAATAGTTCGTAACATTTTTGGACACTTTAGTCCCCTTGATAATTCGTATTTTTTTAAAAATCGATCAATAAAAAACCTCTTATAATCGAAATTGATAGTTTTAATCTCTTACAATTCGTAATGCACAAGTAGAATTCGTTAGCATAAAGCTTCGAAAATACCATTTACTCCATATTATCCGTTACTTTGAACAATGAAACTTTTTTTGCCGTCTGTTGATCAGTTTTTTCAGTTGCGTAAAAATTATAAACAAGCGTAGCCACAAAACATTATCTCTGTTGAAAAAGCAACAACCCAGCAAAAATAAATGGAAGTGATTCTTAAGGAATTAATTTTTCATTGATTCTAAAGTATCGTTTTGTTCTGATTTTTCTCTTCTAAGGAAGTTATTTTTCACAACTTATAAAAATGTGAAAATTAATGAAATTAAACACTTTTTAAATCTATTACGCTACAAAAAGTAAAAAATTTATTGTAGTAAAAACTGCATTAATTTCAAATAGATATAAATAAGGCCCGATTGCTGAATTTCCCGCTAAAATTTAACGAACAGTAAAACTCAAACTTTGTATAGGAAACAACAACAAATGTGTCAGTTAAATTCCCAGGTAGAAGCTAACGGGAGATTGTGAAAATGAGGCTAAGGCCCGATTACTGATGTCCTGTAGAAATCTAAATTACAAATTCAAAATTTATTTGGGAAGAACAAAAGATTTAATTTTTCACTAAACCATAAGAAGGGCTTTAGATGCAATGAAAAAGGATCATAAAAGAAAATTTCCACCCTATGACACCCCTATGTAAAAATCATTGGTTCCGATCCAAATTTTCACAACACCGGAATCAAAATCACTGCTTCTTTTTCTCTTCTTTTGCTACTTTTTTTTTGCTGGGAAATTATTTCAGCTAATGGAGCAGAAGAGAATTTGTATTGCAAAGACTTTCAAAAAGGAAACTAAAGCGTTAAAAAAGGCCTGAATTTCCAGATATAGAGAAGTCTCCTCTATCATTGTTTACGCAATATCGACAGCTTAATATTCCCATTGTTAATAGAAAAAGTGAAGTTTTTTGCTAAGCTGTGGTTGGCCGTTATCAAAAGTGAAACAATATTTTAATTAAAATGTTTCATTAAAATTTGCGATGAAAATGCTGCTGTTGGTGATGGTATTTGTGGTAAAGGAGAAAAAAACTAAAGGACCTGATAAAAGATTACGGTGCCAAGGACATCTTTAATACTGAGATGAAAAACCCTTTAGTTTGTATTTTTTTTTTTTATATTTCCTATATGTATCAAAATCTCAACAAATCGTAAACTCCTCTAACTCATAAAAAACTGCTTGCGATTACTAGTTATTGCGATTCTACTGTATCAGATATGATACGAGATATCAAAAATGAATTTCGGAATAGTAAAGAAGATATTTTCATTATATACAATTCACTCCGAACTCTATTTTTTCAAAAATTGTCAATAATAATAAGCTGAAGATATAATACTTCATAGCAAAAATAGTAAGTTATTAATAACAGTGGCTAACCATTAGGTGCACTAGTATAAAGTTTGTTGGAACTCACTTGATAACGTCAGAAAAACAAAAAAGGTCCAAAAATTGCTTTTCAATAAGCAGAGAAAAAAATATATGTGACCTTCTCCGAGAAAAGGGACCCAATGTGTGAAAATGAAGTTTTGAGAAAAACGCATTTAAAGTTTCATAACATATTATCGCTGTGAACACACCTTCAGTTGGGAGATGTGAACACACCTTCAGTAGGTGACGTCATGCCTATGTGGTGGCGTATTTTCAAAGCAACTCGTAAATGTTCAATTTTTGGTATTCATAATGAATTCCCTAACGTTCAGTCGAACTATTAATTAGACGAAGAGTTCGTAATAGGAAAAAGACCTAATGCTGTCATTAGCCAAATTCACGATTACTTCACGAAGAATGCCGTAAAAATTTATTTTTATTTTGTGATAACTGCGTATCACAGAATAAAAATAACGCAATGATGCATTATTTGGCCTGACCTGGATATCATTAAATTTCCTCCTAACTGGCCACACCAAGTTCAGTCCCGATAGCTCTTTCGGATTAAAGAAACTAGAATAAAGTCGCTCAAATGTAGATTATTACCAAGATTTTGAGGATGTGGTCAATAGATCTAGCAGTAATATACTGTCGCGATTTTGTGATTTTAATTTTTCAAATTCATTTCAATTAATTTTGTAAACGTTTGCATTTAAGGTATTACCAAGTACCACCACTTCAAAAGAAACGAAATTGTATGTAAAGAACTTATGGACTCGGAAGAAGAAAAATTTAATCTGCGATTAACGGCTGAGCTACTAAACGAATTACCTCCGCTCATTGCACCAAGCGGTTTATCGTTAGATCGCAAATGGTATTTCTATGAGAATATCAGGGTCTTATGTACTGATTCACATAAACGGGATTTTGTAGCTCCTAAACCAAGTTAACCCAAAGCGAAAAAAAATCGAAAAATAAATCTGAACCTGCCAGCAAGAAAAAAAAAATCGAAGCACCGGATCACGCGAAAAAGAAAGCTGAAGTCAAAGCGTAGAAAAAAGAAAAAACTTAAATTGTCAAACGGAAGAAAATCGAAGTACCAGGTCACGAAATACCGAAAAAAAATTCCAAACTCCAAAAAAATTCGAAGACTGTCGAAAAAAAAAAACAATTTAAAACCAAAAAATCAAAACAAGTAAAATTTTAATGTTTTTCTAATTTTTATCGATTTTCCCAAGTTCGTTTTGTACGTTTTTATGGAATAAATAAATTTTGATCAGAAATCTAACTCATTTAATCTTATTCTACACCCTATTAGGTACCAGAATCCACTCTTAAGTCCAAACCCGTTTTTTGACACACTAGGTCTCTTTTCTCGGAGTAGGTCACATATAAAGAATTATTAAAAAATTTTAAATACAAACTAAAAATACATTATGCCTTTAACCAGATTTAAACCAGAAATCTTCTGACTACAAACCATTTTCTTAGCAGTGTCATAATTTTTACAAAAACAATTCTTCTTGCATTGATTTATATACCTTACCTTTTGAAAAATGAAGTTGAATTAAAAAATTAAATTAAATACATTGAAGAACCCATATTTTGCAGAAAAAATAAAAATAACAATTAAAAATAAAACAAAACCAGCTATTGGGACCTTGAATTTATAATGATCATTTTACACAAGAAGTCGCCACAAGTATATGAGAAAATAAAACCCATTGTGACTGAGCGCCTTTGACAGCTTGTGTCATTTGGTTGAAACGTAAAGAACATTACTTAATATTGCCTTGCACATGTCGAATTTCGTACCATAACATATAAAATGTCTGCGGAGTTCTTCTGCATTACCTTAATATGAAGAAAGGTTTAGCCGAGGGTTTGGTCGCTTTAAAAGTGGTGATTTTGAGCTCGAAGACAAGGATCGGATGGGTCAACTCAAAAATTTTGAATACGGAGAATTGGAATCATTTTCAAACGAATGTCAAACGCTTTAGGAGTTGTCAGAATAATAAGAAGTGGAAAGGCAGTAAAGGGATTGATTCCAAAAGCAAGGAAACTGGCTGCCATACGATTTGCATCCGAGTGTCGTCGCCAAAAAAAGGCATTTTTCCATCGCATTGGGGCTGACAGTAAAAATCACAAAAGTAATGTTCAAACATAATAAAACTATTAAGGGGGGCCCTATCGGACTCAACTCATGCGTTTGAGTCGCGTACTGCAGCAAAAATGGTAGGAATATGAAGAAAGCCACGGAAAAGTGATTTTGAAGCATGGTCATGCTCTGTAACATGTTGTAAGACTGGTCAAGGCCTGCTTGCATATGCTGAAATGGGAAGTCCTACCCCATCCGTCGCATTCTCCAGACATCGCTCCTTCCGACTACTACTTATGACTTATAGCCTGTCCCAGCAGAGGTTCACTTCAAACAATGGATCGATGAGTGGATTGCTTCAAAAGGTGTGCCATTCTTTCTAGCTGGTATCCGAAAATTGCTAGGAGGATCAAGTCAACTTTTGTTGACTTCTATCGAAAAATTAGCATAAGTAAATTGTGTTTACAGCTTAAGTCAATTCTTTGCCAGATTTTTTTTCATAAATTATTGAAATTTTTCCAAATAAGTGTTCTACGATTAACACGGGTGAATTGTCAGTATTGGATTTTTTAACTGGGTAGTAATGCCTAACTTTAAAAATATATATAATATTCATAAAAGGGATATGCTATTTTATCTGATGACAAAATAATACAACAGTCTTTTTGTGTCTATGTTTAAGTATATGGAAACTGTAAAAGGTTATTTTGATTTATTAATCCATAAAACCAAACTTAATTTCTTATATATAAAAATTTTCATTATTTAACAAATTTATTTTATATATTGTCTTTTAACAAAAACTTGCTTACACATTAAAGGACAGCTTCACAAAAAATGTCATTTATTTAACATAAAGTAGTTGCTTAATTACAAGGACAACAAGGATAGTTATAGATAATTCTAGATAGACAAGGACAAAAATTTAATAGTTTTGTTTTTTTATTTTAAGCATACAGCCCATGTTCCAATAAAGAAAAAGTCTTTCTATTTGCGTATGTTTTTCACATCTCAATATAGCTCTCTGAAATACTTCTTATATGATACCTTATATTACCAGTGATTACTTTGGAAGAAATATAATTAATTTTAGAAAACTTTTTTTATCCCCTATTTCTGGGCCACTTTTTCCCACATAAATACAATATTGAGGCAAAAATATACGTTTCGAATAGATGGGTTTTCTCCGTCACATATTTAAATTTCAATGCAATCGAAGTTCTCACTTGGGAGAGTTACCTTGTTGGTAAAATGTCAGAACTTAATTAGCGAATCAACTTTATATAAAACTATCAATTGAGTTAATTTGGGCCATAAAAATATGTTGTTAAACGTTATAACAAATTAAATATTATAATATTGCCGTTAAACAATGACAATACCCACCACAATTATTAAAATATTATAACACGCAAGAAACCGCAAACTATTTAGCAATTAATATAGTTTTACATATTACATAGTGGCTACACAGCGTAACAGGAAAACAATTTATAAGTTTTTGACACAAACTGAACACTTGTACAAAAAGCTTCATTATATTTGAAAATAACTTCATAAATGCGTTAATAAATATAATGAAGCAGTTTCATAAAAATATTACTAAGATGATCTGGTATTTGGAATTTCAATCACAGCTGGCCTAATTTCATTACTTGTGTACTCTACTAGTCTTAAAAATAAATTCGTTTTCAATCCAAAAATAAACATTGATGACAATCTTTAGTGAATTGATGAAAAAGTTGTAAAACATGTCTCATATTTGTAATTTTATGAAAAATTTCATCATATTTATGAAAACTTCATAAATATGATGACGGCTTAATTACACAGTAAGTTCGTCAAAATGACACACGAAACCCTTGGGATATGTTAACTTAATTTTGGATCGTAGAATTTAGTAGCGTACCCCGTTCAGGTCATATTAACTAGATATTTGTATTGACTCAAACAATTTTGTGATTATATTTTAACGAAAAGTTTTGAAAACTGTTCTCCAACGACTTTATTTATGGTTTTTTCACTTATTTACTATTTATTGAATACTATTATTTTTAAATTAAAGGTAAGGATTTATAATTATTTGCAGTTCAAAAAAAAATAATGATACCCCAATGTTAATTCTACATTGGGATGTGTTTAATTCGGGTTAAAGTACATTAATACGTATACGTAATATTATTATAAAAGATTTTTTATTTCCTGAACAGAACTTTAATTTCTTTTTGATTGCAAACGAAAAAAAAAATATTAATAAATAGTAAATAAGTAAGTCTTTTCAACAAAATTTAATCAACAAATTTTTTGAGTCAATACAAATTTAAAGTCCAAATATCTTGTAAAAATGACATGACTCTTAAAAACGGGGTTCGTTACTGGAATTTACGACCCAAAATTTAGTTTACGTGTCTCGAGGTTTTCGTGTGTCATTGGAAAAGTTGAAATGTTATAAACGATTTATCAAACAATTTGATCGATATAATGAAGCTCCTTTTCCTGAGTGAATTAAGTTAAGATAGAAACTCAATGAAAATTTACTGTTCTCGTTTGAAGGCGTTTTCCAACATTTCAAATAATTATTAAAGAAAATACAAAATAACAAAAAATTACTACAAATTGCTTTGTTATATTTATAATAGGTTTCGTATACGAAAAATTGTAGGTTTCTGAACAAAGCCTCTATAAAATATTGGGACAATAAATTAATAATGAGCATGCTCTATCTGAACAATCGTGTCGAAGATTTTGAACTCAAAGACAAGGAACGGCGAGGTACATCTAAAAAGTTTGAAGACAATGAAATGGAGTCAATGCTCTATGTGAATGGATGTCAAACGCTTCAGGATATGCCAGAATCATTTAAAGTGGATGAGTAAACAGTTCGCACACAGGCGGGAACTAAATGTTCCAGACTACTTACAGGTGAAAAATATTTTCACTTACAGCGTCTCCGTACTAAAGTCATTTTTGTCTCTCGGAGCAGTAAGAGCTTTTGGTCATTCATTAAAAGAGTAAGGAAAAATGCTAATTCAGCTATCCCAAATCATATTTGGGTGATCAATTACATACTGAACCTTATCACAGTAACATTTGCCATTAATTTTCCTTCGATCGCAGGCCAAGCCTATTAGAAGTCGGGGTCAGGGCGCACAACATTATTACGATTGTCCAGTGAAACGCACAACACATTACAGGGAACATTAGTTTATAAGTTGGGCGGTGGAATAAAATCCCTAAAGAGGTCTTTCCTGACAACTTTAATACAGAGAAATTCAAGTCTAATATCCAAAAACACCACTCCCTTTTTCCTCCTTCTCATAACATATTTTCCTGACATCAACACAATGCACCGCATTTACATATAGGGGGCAACCCCTTATACTTAAAAAAATCAAGGAAACTGGGTGCCATACGAGTAGAAGTTTCGGGACGTCGTTGTGTACAGCTCCTCGAATGCCAAAAAAGGAAGGAATTTTTGCATCGCATGATCACTGGTGATGAAAAATGAATCCATTACAACAAACAAAAGCGGAAAAGTCATGGGTTTTGCTTGAACAGCCTTCAACATCCTTCGCAAAGCCGTGAATTCATGGAGTGAAGCTTATGCTCTGTATTTGGTCGGACAAGAAACGATAACGGGGAATGCTATCGAACTTAACTTGTGCGTTTGAGCTACGCACTGAAGCCAGAACGGCTGGAATACAAAGAAAGGCATAACAACGATCGGCCATTTGTTGCAAGATCGGTCAAAACCTACTTGGAAACTTTGGAATGGAATGTCCTATCCCATCGTTTCTAGACAACGTTCCTTTCGACTACTACTTGTTCCGCTCGATGACACATTGCCTGTCCCAGCAGAAGTTTACTTCATATAAACAATGGAAAAATTGGGTTGATGAATAGACAATACTTTGATTAATATATTTTTAAACATTTTTCCATAATAAATCCTTAAATTTCCAAAAAAAAAAATGTTTATTACACTGTCCAACAAATTAAGACTTTTTGAATGGAACATAATAGCGACCCCATAATTCTGAAAGGGTATGTTGAGTAGATCATTTTTGTGGAACAAACTTATGGTCCAGCACGTCTGAGTTTTTTTTTTTACAGTGGGTCAAAATTTTCATTTTTTGGTCGAAGGGAGCATTATACTGTATGAAAAAAATGCTGTAAGTTAATGTCTGAGAGAATTCTTATGGTCAAAGTTGTATTGTGGAATTGTATGAGGATTATTTTTGTGGAAGATCTTAACCCTCTAACTGGTCTCTTTATGGGTCAATTTGACCCTTTTTTCGAGAAAATCAAAAAATATCCTTTAAAAAAGGACATTTAAGGATTAAAATATTCTACGGAAATTTTTGCCGGAAAATTTCAGTGGGGGTCACCAAAGACACCAATGTTGTAAATAAAGCTCTTTAAGCTTAATTAGTAAAATTATACACCATCATATACAAAACAGGTAAAAACGGCGGTCAAGTTCGGCCGGGCCAAACACTGAGTTCTCGCGTCTAGTCAGCTGTGACTTACAAATCGGGTATGATATTTATTAAAATTAATAATAAAAAATAAAAGAAAAAATTCAAGCATAATTGAGCTACTAAGCAGTACATATCGGGTGTGATTTTTACTAAAATTAATATAAAAAAAGAAAAATTAAAGCTTAAATAAGCATGGCGGATTCTGTTTGCAAATTAAAAGATTGGTTTTGTTTTATTTGTGGACATTTTACGCACCATCAAAGCAGAAGAAAGATATTCTCTACAATTTAAGAACCATATTTTCTTTTCTTTGGAATACGATTTTTATCTGAAGCTTGGATACCAAAAACCGTATGTACTTCTTGCGAAAGTGGTCTTTTGACCTGGTACAAAGGCGGTACTAAGGCGCTGCCATTTTCTGCGCCTATTACATGGATTGAACCTGAAGATCACAAATCAGGTACATGCTATTTCTGCGTAAATTACAAATTTGGTAGAAGCCAAAGGCACTACGCGATAATGACATACGAAGCAACAAATAATGTCATTTAACCAGAAGTGCGCTGTGAAGGTGTTCCGGTGCCTCAACCGCCTACACATACATTTTCGGCCAATATGACAGTCGCCAATACAGAAATAACAGCGGCGGTTGAAAACATATCAGATATAAGTTACTTGCCTCTTGATGGTTTAAACATATGTCCTAATTTGATAGACCAAGCTTATTTTGAAGATCTTGTAAGAGATTTAGGACTAACAAAAAAGAAAGCTGAAATATTATGTTCCAGATTGAAAAACAGGAATTTGATAAAAGCCGATGTAAAAGTTACATTTCCTAGAAAAAGGTATTGGAAGAAAGATTCAAAGGGAAATCCCAAAGTGTAATGCTTGCTGAATACGTATGGGGCTTGTACAGAAACCTTGACCCATCGGAACATTCACGTCAAGCTAAATACAGGAAAGCATATTAAGTTTAATCTTTAGTCCATTGTCATACTACTGCTATTTCCCAATTCCCTTTTACTCGAAAATTTGAAGCAAAAAAAAAATATGTACATGCTATAATAAACCACTATTAAAACAAAATTATAATTTTTTTATAGAAGTTAGCGTGTAATTTTGCCAATTAATCGTAAAGAGCTTTATTTACAACAACGGTGTCTTTGGTGACCCACACTGAAATTTTCCGGCAAACATTTTCGTAGAATATTTTAATCCTTAGATGTCCTTTTTTAAAGGATATTTTTTGATTTTCTCGAAAAAAGGGTCAAATTGACCCATAAAGAGACCAGTTAGAGGGTTAAGATCTTCCACAAAAATAATCCTCATACAATTCCACAATACAACTCTGACTTTAAGAATTCTCTCAGACATTAAATTACAGCATTTTTTTCATACAGTATAATGCTCCCTTCGACCAAAAAATGAAAACTTTGACCCACTGTAAAAAAAAAACTCAGACGTGCTGGACCATAAGTTTGTTCTACAAAAATGATCTACTCAACATACCCTTTCAGAATTATAGGGTCGCTATTCTGTTCCAAAAATGGTGTTGGACAGTGTTATTAATTCAAAGTCCGAAACAATAAATTTGATGATAAAAACTAGGAGAGCAATTTTTATGTTTATTGTGTAACGCTGTGTCATTATTTAAAAAAATGGTATTAGTTAGACACAATTACTAATATTAGTGATAGTTGCAAAACGTTACAGAGAATAAAAACTTTATTTTATATAATTAAGCTTTTCTCTTTCTAGTTTTGCATTAAAATTGAATTATAAGTGAACGTGTTTTAAATTACAGGTCAATACACTAATAATTTCTAATTACCCACACCTAAAACATGCTAACACACATAGCAACATTCATAAGTAATACTCAGATATTTCCCTATAATAATACAGAATAAGAAACTAGTTATAATGCAGTTATACACAACCGCTACTATGACTATTAATATTACAACAACTACGTAACTACAAGAACTTTGACTTTACAACAAACAGAACAAAACAAACTACAACGACCAATTTCCCTGTACTGTATTGTTGTAATTGTTGCTGTTGTAAATATAGCCTTATACTCACTCATTCGCCGTAGTAGTGGCAATCGTGGTTATCAGACCTTTAAAAAGCTAATTTCTTAAGTCGATTTTTTGTTTTGATTCAATTTTGCAAATAATTGATTACCAAAAAATTATTTATTAATTAAATTCTTTTTCTATTTTATTCAATCTATTGCTTAATCAAAATATTAAATTGATTTTTTTTTTAATATTTTCCTAGAATAAAAACAAAGAAAACACAAATGAAATAAAAAAATGTTTACCTTGATTTATAGTTTGCAAAATATATTAAAAAAAATTGTTATTCAATGGAATCAAAATGCATTCAATATAAATTGAAATACATCATTTCTCTTTTTTTCAAATGCCAAAAAATTAATTACGAATTATTCACTGATGCATAAAATGAATCAAATTTTATACGAATTGAGTCAAAAAAGAATTGTATTTTTCAAGGTCTGCTAGTTACACACCAAAGTCAATTAATTAGTTAACGTAATCAAAATTAATGACTAACTGAACACTTTTACACGGTAAAAGTGATGGTGGCGGTATTGGATATACGTGGTGGTTTAAGTGGTAGATGTAATTTTTTTTTATGTGGCAGTTATTAGAGGTTTTTGTAAATGTGTAAGAACTTAATACACCTTCATAAAGTTGGTAAAAAAGGGGTTTGCATTTTCTATACTGGACAAGTTAATTGAGTTACTCATTTATTAATACAGAGGTCTAAGTTTTGCTATGTAGTATGTATAGAATATTAACCACAAGAAAAATTGTTGTTGTTTCTCTTATTATATATTATTTTTTTTATTTTTTGCTAATGTGGTTTTGTTTTATGATATATTTTCTTTAAATTTTATATAAACTATACAAATAGCAATAATTTTTTATTATAAATCCGATTTTATAGTTGTACAGAAAATAAATACAAATAATTACACGTGACAAATTTTTCTAAAAACAAAATGTAAAAGCTAAAATCGATACGAAAATAACACAGGTTTACAAATTTTTAATTTGGAAAAATACCAAGAACGCCACATGCCTAGATAAGTTAATTTAAACCTCCTGAACACGAAAAACGGTACTTTTATGTTTTTCGGTGTATGATAAATGAAAATATTGTCGTTCCACAAAATCCTTAATAAAAACTTTACTTTTCATCCGATTTTTTTTTAAATTACGCTTAAAATGTTTGTAATTAAATAAACTATTTGGGGAAAAAAATAAAACATTCCAGATCTTCAATATAACGTAGAAAAAAAAATGAAATAAAAATGAAAAATTTTGTAAAAAACGTAAAAAATAGGCAAATTTTGAACTTTGAGGTGCCATATCTCAGCCATTTCTTATCAGATAGAATTTTGCAGCATATCGACGAAAAAGGCATTCAATTACCATTTCATCGATATGCCACTTATCTCGATCGGATGGACTCCACAAGGGTTTGAGTGGGACCATACACCGAAAAACACAAAAGTTCCGTTATCTATTAACTTATCTAGGCATGTGGCGTTCTTGATATTTTTTTGGCTGTAAACCAGTGTAATTGATCATTATATTTCAATTAAATGAGTACATTGTCTCGAGTATAAATTTTAAATAACTGCTAATACGTATTCTAATACATACATATTTAAACGGACTGATATCAAAATTAAGTTTTATTAAAATTATTCTAATTTAGAATCATATAACAAAAAAACCAATTCATTTATTTTTTAAATATTTATAAATTAACTCACAATATCCGTAAATAGTGAATGATTTCTTTATTTATTTTTTTTTACAGACTATAAATACATGAAATTTTAAATAAAAATTAATTAATTTATTTATTTCTAAAATAACAAGCTATGATTTAAAAAAATTGTATAACAAAAAGTTTTTAAAACTAGATTTTGATGTATTAAATTCAATGATATGATTAAAATTTAATAAGTTATAATCTTTAAATGTCCTTATTAGGGGACTATTAAGAATATAATTAAAACGATGACATTTTTCAAAAACAAATCATTATTACGAAGATTTCTAAAAGGTACATTAAAAGAAATTTTCTCCAAAAGACTCGAGCAATCAATCTTACCATTAATTAAATCAAATACAAATAACATTTCTAATACTAAATGCATACATATGAAGTAGGAATAGGAAAAACATAATTCAAATGAGGTAATGAGTACTTAAAAAATGTCCTTTGTATTCTTTCAATACGTCCAATATTAATATCAGCATGAGGGCTCCAAATTATTGCACCATACTCTAATTTAGATCTGACATATGATGTATATAACAATTTTAATGTATAGGGATCAGAAAAATCACTACAATTTCTTCTAATAAATGCCAAATATCCGTAATTTACTACAAAATCTGTAAAAAGTAATGATTTTTCCTTTATTTTGTTTTTTAGCTGTGAACAAGGGACCAGCAGTTTTTTACGAATTAGAGGGTTTTACGATTTCTTGAGATTTCGATTTATAAAGGTAAATTAAATCAAAATTACTAATTAAAGGGTTTTTTTTGGAGTTGTTTAATTTTTTGGTGAACAAAGGATATCTTCCTATTAACAATAGATGACCCACAGGGTTATTAGACTGCTGACATTATGTAAGCCATAATAAAAGAGGCAGACTTCTTTTTATCTGGAATTCAGGCCTTTTCGACGCTTTATTTTAATTTTCGAAGATGCTTGCAATATAAATTTTCTCTTGTGGAGTATTGAAGTAGGTGTTCTGGAGCGACTTCAATTTTTTAGCCATATCAATTTATATGCTTCATTATCAAAAACTGAAATAATTTGTTGCTTTTGAAACACATATATTGTTGTATGACTTCGCCTGTTTGACATTTTTACGCGACTGAAAAAAATTTCATTGTTTAAAGTAATGGTAATAATATGCAGCTAGTAATATTTTCAAAGCGTTATTCTGAAGAATTTTGCTTGTCAATTATGATTTGTAAGAGGTTTTTGTAAAAAAAAAGAAAACGAAATATTGAGGGGACCAAAATGTATGTAAGTATTACGAATTATTGAAATTTTCTCAAGGGACCGACAGTTTGCAATGAATTATTAAGATTTCTAAATTATCGGGTATGAATTGTAGCGATTCTACTCTATCTATAAAATCCGTAAAAATAATAAAATTTCGTTTTTTTTAAATGTCATTAAAATTACGGTCAAAGTCTACATGGCGCGATCCACTGGACAACCAACAATCGAATTTGTTGCCAATCGTATTTTGGTAGATACATCTAGTATCACATTATTCGATTGTAGCTGCAGATATTTAGAGTTACTTCTACTATATATTCGAATATAAAAACGTTGTCCCAACGAAATTTTATAAATACGCCCATTTATTTAATAATTCTAAATATTTAAAAAGATTCAAAAAACTTTTCTTATCCGTTAAATTTTACTTAAAAATAAATCTAAACACATATTTGAAAAAGTTTTTGTATAAAAAATTCTCAGACCCTGAGGAAAATTTCCTGTAGAAGATCTTAAGATTATGACAAATTGACAAAAAATTTATGAGGGTATTTTTTAATATAATAATATTCATCAAAAGGATTTTTTTTTTCATTACAGGAAAATCCTTTGCTATTGAGAACTATTTTGAACGGAAAAGTCTACAGATTCTGAGAACTCTTCTTCTTTATATAAATACCTACGAATTTAAGGACTCATAATATTAGGTTAGGTTAGGTCGAAAAGAGGATGAAGCATCGAAATGCAACCTCATATCGCTACGATATACACCTAGGCGTCTGCTGGGCCTGTTGTGCGCTCCTTAAGAACATGGACGTAACTCCTCGAGGTTTTCCAGTCGACGTTCTTTAGGTGTTCCAGGTCCGATATAACATCGCCCCCGAGGTGCCTGGATCTTAATTCTGCAAATGCCTGACAGTGGCAGAGAAAGTGCTCCAGCGTTTCGCTCTCCTCGCCACACGCTCTTCACTCGTCAGAATCTACCCGTTTAATCCGGTACAGTTGTGCCCGTAATCCTGCATGACCAGTCAGGATACGTACCATCATACTGACCTCGGACTAACTTCCATTAAGGAGGCATCTTGTCCTCTTCTCGTCTGGGCCACCCCACAAATCCTAGTGGTCCTGGTCACCGTCCCGTTGTTCCAAAAGGCCGTGTGACTCATAAGATTAGAATCACAGTTTTTTTTCTCGTGGTAAAAAATCTTCTTATTCGAAATAGTCTTCTATTGGAAAAAGTTCTCAGAACCAGATCTCGACTGAAAAGAAAAACTTATATAAAATTAAGGTTTTTTATAGGAAAAGTCCACAAAATTTTTGGGACTTTTTTAAAAGAAAATTTACTTAGTTAATTCTAGTTTTTGTATAGAGAAAAGTCCTTAAAATCTAAGGATTTTTGCATGAGAAAAAATATCCTCAGAATTCAGGAGTTTTTATTTAGGAAAAATTCCGTTGAAACTTCAGGTTTTTATTTAGGCAATTTCTTCTTCCTTTAAGAAAAAGATTTTTATTAGAAAATGTCTTAAGGATCTGAGGGTTTTGGCCACAGAATCTTAGGGGTTTCTTAAGAGAAAAGTCCTCCCTAATTAAGAATATAAATATTTACGTACTATAAGTAAAATTCTAGTTTTTACTTTTATTATATAGATATTTTAATTAAACTGCGTGTTTTTACCATTAAAAAGTATTGGGTCATATTTACACCCAAAGTGAATAAAAATGTTATTTTTGATTTTTTTTTAATATTAGTTAAAGAAAATTATTAAGTCAATTTACATCGAAAAATGAAAACACCCCACCATATTTCGTTATTTAATTTCAGGAAATATTCAAAATTTCTAAAAAAAATTATTTTCGACCTTTGAGCATATTTTATGTATATACACCTTGTTGGTTTTGCCATAAAACTCTGAATAGCATTAATTTGAACTTAATAAAAATACAGGAATTTTACCCTATTGATCAATTTTGTGCCACAAAAAAAAGAAAGGATTTTCCTGGAAATCCGCCAAAATTAAATTGCAGTCCTTACTAAATTAAAGGGTGTCCCAAGAAGAACGCAATTTTTAAATTTGGCAACATTCGAAATGTCATTGTTTGACATTTGAACAATTGTTATTGTTTGCTTGTAGAAGGTACGAGGTTAGTAAAAATGGAGCGCTACACGAATGAACAACGCATTCTCATTGTGAAATTGTTTTACCAAAATGGTGAAAGTTTTGCGGCTACAGTTCGCAAATTGCGATCAATTTGGGGTCACAATAATGCTCCAAAAGTCAACTGTAAAGAGATTAATGGATAAATTTGCCGAAACTGGGTCTGTTAGTGATGTAAAGACAACAACGCGCCATCCACCAGGTCGATCGACCGAAAATGTCGCAGCTGTACGTGATGATGTCGCTCAAACTCCATCCACCTCAATTCGACACCGAGCTCAGCAAATTGGTGTCTCCAAATCCACTTTGCAGCGAATTTTGACGAAAGATTTGCATCTTCATGCATACAAAGTTCAATTGACTCAGGAACTGAAGCCAGCTGACCATGGACAGCGAAGGGAGTTCGTTAATTGGGTATTGGAGAGACAACATGAAAATGCTGATTTTGCCGATAAAATCATCTTCAGTGACGAGGCCCATTTTCATCTTGATGGCTTCGTCAATAGGCAGAATTGTCGCATTTGGGGTGAGGAAAATCCTCGAGTGATTCACGAGAAGCAAATGCATCCTCAACGTGTCACTGTGTGGTGTGGTTTTTGGGCTGGAGGAATCATTGGACCTATTTTTTATGAAAATGAGGCAGGTCAAGCGCAAACAGTCAATGGTGTTCGGTATCGTGAAATGATAACCAGTTTTTTCTTGCCTAGAATTGAAGAAATGAATGTGGAGGGCATGTGGTTCAAACAAGACGGCGCCACATGTCATACAGCCAGAGAAACAATTCAATTGCTACATCAGTCATTTCCCGGTCGTGTTATTTCGCGTTTTGGAGATCAGAATTGGCCGCCTAGATCGTGCGATTTAACACCATTAGATTTTTTTCTTTGGGGTTTTTTGAAGTCGATGGTTTACGCGAATAAGCCGACGACGACTCAAGCCTTAAAAGAGGAAATTGGACGCTGCATTAATGAAATACCGCAGCATTCATGCAAAACGATCATTGAAAATTTCATTAAAAGATCGCGTGCATGCCAGCAAAGCCGCGGCGGCCATCTGCACGATATATTGTTCCATACATAACCTCATTCTGTCTACTTTACGATATAATAAAGTTTCACGATTTTTTTTTAAATATCTGTGTTTTATTTAAAATTTAAAAATTGCGTTCTTCTTGGAACACCCTAAGAGGAATATATGTAATTTTTGGCATTTTATTTTTTTATGATATAACATACTTAATGAAATCCCAGTGTGCGAAATTTAAATTTTTTCATTTTGTTGTACAATATTTAAAAAAATTTGAAATTCGAGTTTTGAAAATGTCTCAAAAAAATTAGCTTTTTAAGTCATACTGAAGAATTTGTTATGGCTATCTTGAAAGAATAAAACTTAATATTTAAGTATTTATGGATCTAAAAAATATATTAATAATATAGCATTAAAAGATTTGTAAAAATTGTTCTTTGATTTTCTAACCCAGTGGCCTTACAAACTTGTATATTTTCATGGAATTTCCATGTGTTATACGTTTTGAAAAAGATAATTAAGTATAGATTTCTATTATTTTATCATTTGGTGTAAAAAGATATGTTTAGCAACAAATTTTTCTTAAGAACTTAAAAAAGTGATTTTTTCGCAATGGCTTTTTTTTAGCCAATCGGCACCAAACTTCATACTAAGTATTTTTGTATACAAGAGAACCCTTTTGCGGATTTTAGAATTTACTTTAATTTTTTCAAACACCTCTAGTGTATATATTTATGATCTGTTTGTTTTTTTAAAATGGTGATCACGGCGCGAAAACGCAAGCCAAGGGTTCTAGTTTTTACTCTGATTGTTTTGTTATCCTCATACACGGTTTCAGAGGTTAAAATATTATGAAAGAAAATGTGAGGCTACTTCTTATTTTTCTATACAAGGTTTTTTTATTTAGTACAATTTAATATTAGCGTTTTATTAATAAAACATATCGTATTGCCGTATTTGTTCACTAGAAGATAATATTTTATATTCACCTCAAATATTATTTTTCACCACAAAATATATATTTTTTTTCAGCTTAAAAAAAAAAACATTTTTTTTTCATCCCTAAAATTGTTTTTACATCCAAAAATATTTTTCACCACAAAAGATGGTTTTCGCCTCGACAATATTTATTTAGTCAGTTCAATATCTATAACAAAAATTTTTTTGGGAGGTTATATATAAAAAGACTCGCTAAAGTGAAATTTTACTTTGTTTCTTATTACAAAATCGCTTGGAAATAAAAAGTTTAGCTCGGTTAACTCATTTTTGGTACTATATAACTCCCTTTGATTTCTTGAATAAAAATTGCGTTTTTTCTTAAACTTTTTGTTATACAAATTCAAATTTTAACATAAAATGTCTGATCTAAAATACTAATTGAACATATATTTGAAATTTTTTCATTTTCGGCCATACTGATTGGATTAAACTCACTAAAGAGGACAATTAAAAATAAACAACAATAATAAGCCCCATGTAGGTTTTCAATCAATTCATTTAAAATTTACCCATTGACTTAATTGTAGTAATTAATATTTCAAAATACTGCAACAGAAAAGAGAACAAAACAACAGTTGAAAATTGTAAAATTTAGCAAATAATCAAGAATAGTAAAAATTATTAAAAAAAACTAGGTTAAATTTTTAACAAAAAATAAATAAATAAATGAAATGAAATGAAAATATTCTGCAAACACCATTAAAGGAATACTTTGAAAATATGTATGTGTATAAGGTTAGACATGGATGAATGGTTGGCTGGCAGAATTGTATACATTCTTATGTCACTACTACTCTACTAGTGCTTCTAACTAACTGTTAAACTCAACAAAAATATATGAGGTGAGAATGCCACTAAATAAGTATATTTCCTAACATCCGTTTTTGACCAACCATCCGTATTGTGTCTGACTACAGGACACTACATCCGTTTTTACCTTCCTGTAAAATGATTTCCTTTCCATATACATACATATGTGGTATAACCACAAATATGTAACATACTTCTATTACCAATACTCGTACATAACTACAACTACAATCGTAGGTATTATGGTCAAGTAAATGTTTCATTACTTTAGCACTGGTCATGTTAGAACACATGCATTTTTAATGATTATTTTTTATATATAAATATATTTTTTTTTTCTTCAAATTTTCCATTTACTCATTGTAGGTATTCGGTAGTTGGCTGTGTGTAGTTGTTATTTCCCACTGCATACAAATGAATAATTTGCACACATACAATGATGATCAAATTTAAAGTTTTATTGTAAAATCATTAGATTGTGTTTGTGTGCAAGCGTATGTGTGTATACATACTAAATTTTCCAATAGTTTAGTAGATTTTTAATTGAAAACGATGTGGAAAATACTTTAGTGCAACACAAGCATAACTGCAGTTTTTCAGGACAAACAGAAAAATAAATTTTCTCAATGCATTTACAATTGCAACCTGAAGCATTTTTTTTTTGGATGGATTGCTGAATGTTTGGTGTTAGTGTAACGGAAGTGGAATCTAACTCATGAACATTGTACATACATACGTATTGGAATACAAATATAAACACTTAAGTTTATATAGAAAAGTGTGATCGTCATATAGTTCTTATGAATTCTAAATTTTATAAAGGTTTGGGGAAAAAAAACATTTAGATTCTAGTCAAAGTATCCTTGGGCTTCATAAAGAAGACTCCTCAAGACATGTGGTTAAAAAATTTATTTAAATATGCCCTGTGTACTTAGTTTAATTTTCTTAACACCGATAAGAAAACACTGCTGATGGGCTCCCTCTGATTGCAATTAAATTCAGACAAATGATAGAGGAAACAAAATAAATAGTGTCAGTTTCATAGGCAGCACATATTGCGTTTTTTTTTTAATTTAAATTTTACTTAAGTATGAAATTTTCAAACAAAATTTCCTACCTAAGTAAAATATTGTTATCCTGACAGTGGCCTGATCTCATGTTAAAGGTTTAAAATGTGAGGTAAAAATTATCCTAGCCAGTTTTAAGTAACGATATAAGAATTTGATATCAAACAAAATTTAAATGAACTTTTCAAAATACGCTCTAAAACTAATAAAAAATTTTAAAAGAAAAACATTCAAATAATTTTCAAAACCAGTCCATCGAAATCTGGAAAAACATACCAAGACTTTCCTTGTGAATAAAAAATTAAAATTTTTACTAAAATATATAACTTGTAAAAACTATGTCCTGAACAATCTTTATGCAGTTACGTGTGTGTAGTATCTTTAATTGTTTATATATTTTGTATGAACTAATTTCCTAAATTTGTTTGCTATTTATATTTTGCTAGAACGTAGAACAGAATCACTTTATTTTAATTGAAGTATTGAAACAGATTTGCGGTAACAAGTTAAAACAATTTATTTCGAAATAAGTGTTTTTCCCCAAAAGTTTTATTGAGGTAAATTTTATATAAGTTAAAACTCATTTGGTTTTACTTGGTACTATAAAATTTAATGGGCCAATTAAAGGACGATTGATGATAATGGTAAGAATTTTCTTTTCATTAAAATTGTTTCTATGAATGCCAATGAAATATTTTTTTTAATTGTCCATGTTCAATGCCAACCAGAAAATGCAAAACCGAATACCTGTTAAACGCTTAACATTATAAAACTAAGGGCGGGTTACTTATCTAAAATATAATCAGAGTTTAACTCTACTCAGTAATATTTTCATATAAATTTAAAAATTAGTACTAAGATGAAGCACAAAATTTTGGTTATTTTGAGATAAGTAAGCAGGAGTTAGTCAGATAAAATTTTCGCAAAAGAAATAATATGTTCACATTGATAAATATATCTATAATCCAATTTCGGTCAATTTTATTTCTTGTGGTTAGTGTTTTAATACCATTCGTTCCACGTGCGAGTCCGTTTTCCTTGTTTACTATTTAAATTTCACCGATTCCCCATTTTAATTCAATTCGTTGTCGGTTGTATTCCATTTTGTTTCCCTTGTTTGGTTGTTTTTATTTCACTCGTTTCCCGTTTAGTTCTATTTCGTTTCCCTTTTCTAATGTTTTAATTACACTCCATTTCGTTCTCCTTTTCTAGTGTTTCAGTTTCAGTCGTTCTCCATTTCATTTCTTTCCCCTTGTCTAACGTTTTAATTCCAATCGTACTCCGTTTCATGTTTTTTTTTCACCTAATATATGGTCTCAAATCCATTCGTTCACCATTCAGTACCATGCCGATTCCAAATTTCATTGTATCAGTTCTTTAACTTAAAGTGGCTGGGACTTGCCATTAAGGGGGCAATTTTTCCCTTTCGAATACTTTTCTTACTACGATTCTGGCAAAAATTCCATAAGATATAATTTCAAAACAATTCGCCCATATCCCGGGGATCTATCAATTAGCACTACATTGCGTATGATGAATACAATGATGCGTATACGTCCGATGTCATTAGAATTGGTAATGAATATTTGAGGTAGACAATGTTCAATAAATATTTTCTTCAAAAACTAAGCCATGTATCACGTTAAACTTTCCGAATAGTGTTAACAAAACGGTAACCGGTTAACCGTAAAATCGATTTTTACAAAAATGCGAGTCTCAGCACTTTTGCGTTTGTAAAAAGTCACCAGTCGAAATTCACTCATTTATTATTACACTCAGAGAAATGGTTTTCTATCCCACTTTAACATTTTTGTAGTGATTTTTAGTTAAAAATTATTATTAAGTAAATTTTTTTTGCTAATTGCATTTTACAAATTACAGAATATTTAGACATTTTTGTTGCTAACTTCAGAAATAATTTAACAAATTTTTGAAAAACGATTTACAAAAATTAGAAAAAAAAAATAAAACTACTAATTTTAAAAAAGTGGATATTGAAGAAAATCTTTTTTCTAATAATTGAAATTTATACATTCAAACTTAAATTGCCTTAAAATGTTACATATGTTAAAAAAAGGGATCGGAAGTGAATATACTTTTCACAACAAACACATGTTCAAAAAAAAGGTTATCCACTTAAAATAGAACTAAAAAATTTTCTAGTTCTAAAATCAGCCCTTAAAAGATTTAAAATTTGACCTTAAAATTCAACTAATTTACTAAAAATATTTTTTAAAACAAAAACTAGCAAATTAAAACAAAATTATAAATTCGTTTATGTTTTAACTATTTTTTAAGTCTTTGATGTTTTTTTTTTAATTTTGTCTAAAATAGTTTCGAAATAAAAAAAATAAAAAAAGAAATGTACGATTCTTCAGTTTAGATGGGTAAATTAATTTTTGACACGTTTTTTTTGATTTATAGCAATCTTTTAAATGAAGTTCCTGAATTTTTTTATAATTTTTGCCCATTTATTTGTTTGTAGTATTTTATATTTTAAAACAACGATTATTTGGTGAATTATAAATTTTTTCTGTTTTTACCTACACCCAAAGAAAAATCATTAGAATTTATCATTAGAATTTATTTGTAATCAAGTTTTTTTATTTGGGATTACTATAATCCATTAATAAAGCGAAAATATTGCATGGGGAATTAGAAGTAGGGAAATGGAACTAAAGAACAATACTTTTCAATCAACTTCAAAAATGAAATTGGGTCAGTAACTGCGTAAAGTAGAGACAATCATTTATTTCTTAAATGTACTTTCACATTTCTACGAGTAAGTAATCAAGTAATCGATGTTCAAAAATAATGACTACAAATTAAGATAAGATCAAATCTACCATTAAAGTAGGGTTTCGAGGGAACCAACCGAATTGTAAATTGTATTGACGGGACTAATGAGTGTTGTTGGTAAACGAATTTTATTTGTTCCCCTAACAAATTAATTTAATTTAAAATTAGTCATCAAAATAAGTGTTTGTGCTGTAGTGGGTAAAGGGGTAGCCTAGTAATCCGAATTTCCGGGTTAAAATCCCGGGAAAGGTAAACATTTAAATATTTTTCTTAATTAAAATTAAATATTCAAAAGTTTCAACAGCAAACAAAATGAGAATTTGAATGTCCAGGTTTTATACCGAAAAAATTAAAAAATAAAATTTTTATTTAAATAAAATTTTGAGTAACATTATAATATTTATGTGGCACAAAAATATTAAAGAAGACAACTGAATATTGGCTTTCACAACTAAAAATATAATTGAATATGAAGAAAGTTGTCGTTACCGCCATAATTCGATTGGCAATAAATTCGGTGGCCACAACTGATACGGTTTTCTGGGTGTAACTTGTATTGTTTTTATGTTAATAAAAAATTTAACACTCCAGATAAATTAGGGACAAAAGTTATTCGTATTTCAGCAAAATCATTTTTATGTTCAGACGATTCCTAACAGATGCACAATGATGCCTGTTTTCGCCTATAGAGAAAACCGCTGGGGTTACCATAAGAGCCTGAATTTTAAATTATATTTTTTTGAAATGTTATAATAAAATATCTTTCAATAAAAAATTAAGTTTTAAAAATTTCTTAAGTGGATAAACACTTTAAGCAAAATAAATTTTGAAACAAAAATGGTGTTATGTTTACTTTGGCAAAAAATTTAAAACTAAAATTTGTCCTTATTTTTATTTGTAACAAAAACACTGTGGAGGGTGGAACTAAAAAAAGGTGGTAAAGCCAAATTTAATGTTATTAGTTGCAATTTTTAAATTAATGAAAATACTATAGGGCCAGCAATCTAAAAGTTAGAACATCCCTATAACCTTCATATGAAATGGAACATTTTAATAAATCACTACAATTTACTATTTCGTCTGGGAAATGTCAAGGTTTTAGCACATTTTACATACAACTTCAGAACAACATGACCGATTTTGATATTTTTAATCTCAAACTGCTGCTAAAAAGTGACAAAATATTTTGAAATCTCGCATCTTTATAGCTATTTAAAGGACAGATATTTCAACAGGTACACTTAATATAGTTTTTAAGTTAAAATAATAGAAAATATCATTACAAAGAAATGATATGTCATTTAAAACCCGGTCTACAAATAGTTTTTGTTATTTATTTTAAATGATGTTAAAACAACTGACATATTAGTAAAAACAAATGATTAATCAATTAAAAAAAATTGTAAAATTTTACCTACCAATTCCTAAAAATAAATAATTATTCATTTATTTGAAATTGTTTGGATTTTTTGTATCTTTGTTTGTTTTTTAATCTGGGTAATTTTTTTAATTTCAAACAAATGTGACTGTAAAAATTTGGTAAATGACAGTAAATAATGTATAAAAAAGTTAAAATAAATATTTCTTTGAAAAAAATACCTCTCCTTTATTTTTTAACTGAATTAAACACGTTTTTTAATAAAAGTACAAACACTTAATTACATAATATTCTGAGTGTGATAAAATAAAAACCCGATCCAACTTTGCTTAACAATTACTTAATTGAGCATGCACTAAGCTTAAGAAAAATTTATCTTTGTAGATTTTTATATATTTTTCAAAATATTGGGAAATACAAAAAAAAGCTTAGGTAGTTTTCTATTGGCAATAGTGTTCTTTCGTTTTACTTTGAAACAAATGATGCTGAAGGCGATGACTCAAAATTTTTTTGTACATTGTGATATAAAAATTTATTTTAGCTTATCTTTACGCGTATCCTCCCTTAAAGTGCTGAATAAAATACTGGTCCACTTAAACGCCATATTATAACAATTTACTTGAACAAAACTTTGGGGAATTTAAAATGTTCTGCCACAAAAAAAAAACAAACAAAAATAAAAACAAATAACTTACGCCATTTTAACTTTCGGCAACAGGTGAGTTCAATTATACTTACTTAAACATTAAAAATAAATCTAAAGTTATATTGCAGTATTATAAAATAATTGTTGAGAAAGTTAATTAAATTGTTTTTGTGTTAGTTTTTTTTTTGTATAATTTTTATATTTAATTTATCTTTTTTGAAATCTCTAGAAAACTCTTCAAGTATACAGTTGCAAGTTATTTGTTTGTTAATTTTTAATATAAATTATTAAACACTTAATATTTAAATATATTTCCTAAGTTTTACTTTAATTTAATTTTTTACTATTTTAATTAAATTAATATGAAATACCTTACATTTATAATGGACATAATTTTGTTAAAAATAATTGTAACAATATAATACTAAAAGGATTCGATGTATAGAAATTTTTAATTTTCAGGATTGTAAATTAATTGGTTTCGAAGTTATCAAACCAAGTGAAAAATTTTTGATTAATCTAATAATTTAATAATTGAGTGAAAACACAATTTCTTATAGAATAGAAATATTATGCAAATTTTTGGTTCACGAATAATTTAAAATAATTGCTTTAGAACTGTATAAATGGCAATAAAATCTGTCCTATTCATTTAGTTGACTTTTTATGGAATCAAAGTCTGGATATTTTTTTGCTCTTATCAAATAATAATAAAAAAGAAACATATACAAGTACATCTATGCCATTTCCGGTTCACATACAGAGTACATATGTATATATGTATGTCAACTATATGATGTTAGTAAATGATGACATTGTTGAAGAATTGCCCCTTGAAATGTCAACTGCCTGCAGGTTAGGTTTGTACGAATAATTGTCTAAATATATTTCTATGAGATATTATACTCAACAAATGTCATCCTCATTATCATCAACAGCAACAACATTATCATTATGGCCAAAGTCATTGTTGTCGACTTCCTCGTCCCAGTTACCATTATTTTCATCATAGTAGTCGTCATCATCAGTTACAGCCACAAAAAATAGATTAGAATACAAATTTTATTGGGTAAGAATATATGAAAAGTACTCTATTCTTTAATTTGAAAATATCTTTTCAAAAGACAGACGAATTTTCTTACCAAATAGTATTTAATTTATTAAATCCGAAAAGTTTTGTAACAAAACTTTGCAGTTGTTTTTTTACTGCTTATTTCGGTTCATATGTGTTGGTATGTATGAAAAACAGATTCATCGTGATTCTTGCCAACTGATTATTTTGGTTGCAGCAACCGAATTATTTGGTTGTCCCAACCTTTCTTAAAACAATTGAAATATTTGGTTTCAACCGAAATTTTGTTATATTAACCGAATTTACATTGCGACAAAAAAAAAACTCAGTGGCTTCAACCAAAAAAAAAAAAAAAAACATTGTGTTGGTAAGAAATTCGGTTGTTACAATGAATCTGTATTCATTGTGTAGAGAAGAGATTCATTGTGGTAGAGATTATCCACTCTTTTTCCTACAGATATAATTGACTTTTTCCTATAAAAAATCGTTAGACCTTTATCTATTGAAAAATCCGCAGTTTTCTAGGAAGTTCTCCTGTTGAAAGCCCATCAGTATTTGAGAGTTTTCTTTTAGTGAAAACATTTAAATCCTTAGGAGCTTTTTCTTTAGGAAATTCTTCAGATTCCAATCACTTTTTCTTATTAAAAAAACCATTGGCATCTAAGATGGGTATCCTTTAGAAAAACATACAGAATTTAGGACTTTTTCCTAAAGAAAAACTTTAAGATTTTGAGCACTCTTTCCTACCACACACAGACTCAAAGCCTCTTAGGGCCATTTACTAAGGAGAAACTATTGATTTCTGAATGCTTTTCTACACAAAAAATCCTCAAATTCTTTAAAGTAAATTGATCAGAAACTAAGACTTTTTCGAAAGGAAAAACTTCTTAGAATCTGAGAAATTTTCTACAAAAATATTTTTCGGATTTTGATGGTAGATTTTTTTTAAATTCTAAGGACATTCTTTCAGAAAAAAGTAAATTTTTTCAGTAGAAAATGTCATAAAAATCGCAATTATGAGAAATACATTTTTCTATTGAAAAAACTCTCAAATTCTGAGGATTTTTTCTATAATTTTAAGGAGATTTTTTGTATTAGAACACAAGGCTTTTTATGGGAGGATTTTATAAAGGAAAACTTCCTCAGAGCCAGGGAATTTTTCTATAGTTAAAAGTGTTCAAAATCTCAAGAATGTGAGGCGTTTTATGTGGGAAAAAAAGTCTCAGGGCTTTAATTGAAAACAATTCCCAGAATCTTAAACATTTTCTTTAGCAAAAAGATCTTGAAAAAGTTTTTCTTTATAAAATACTTAAACATCTGGGAATGATTGGACAAAAAACGGTGAAAAATTTCTCGGAACTAGAGTGTTTAAAATCTTCTAACCAAAATGACTTACAATTTGATGACCCCTGATAATTATTCGCATATTTTTGATTAAATTAATATCTATGTTTAAATTACATTGAATTGTTTACCATAATTTTTTTCACCAAAAAGCACCATTTTGTGGTTCCTTATGGAAACAACTTTTTGTAATTTAATTTTATTTGGTTAAGTTTTTTTTTGTTTTTCTTTTAATAATTTTTGAATGATTTTTGAGTTCATTTTCATGACGTTTTGTCAGATATCATTTGGTTGCAGATGTAAAAATTAGGTTAATAACACAAAATGTTCATGTAATTCAGAATTTTTATTTATGGTTTCCTAACTGAAATTTTTTTCTGCATGTGAAGGCTTTTAATTCATTCACGACATACTTGGGAATATTTATTAGAATTTAAATTTCATTACCATTTACGATTTATGATGTAGTTGGATTGAGTAGTCTGTATTTGCAGCACCGTGACCAAGTAGATCTATTGTGCACCCTCTAGTATTTTCCTCAGTTGTTTTCTAGTGCAGCCTTAAGTAGCAGTACAATGTTCTTCACTTCCAGTTTCTTGTATTGTTCCTCCATAATATCAGGTCTGCCAAATGTGATAAATCGTAGGTATGCAAAGGCAGGATATTTAGCCATTACGTGTTCCATGGTCTCCTCATCTTCCATACAATATTTGCATGTCATATCTCGATCATGTCCCATTTTGTTTAGGATGTAATTACATGGATAGTGTCCTGTGAGTGCTCCGCATAGGAGTCTAAGATTTGATCTGTTCATCTCAAGGGCTTTTCTGCTCCTCTTTTCATTGTACGATTAGAACTTCTATGAATGTTTGATATCATATTTGTGATGTGATTTTTCGTGAAACAAAATTGAGGACTAGGGCCTATAATGATAGTTCTGCACCTAGTCTCGCTTGTTCATCAGCTTTTTCATTGCCTTCATGCCTGCTGTGACCGGGAACGCAAATAAGTGTTAATGTTTTCTGTGTTGTCTTTTCCCAACATATGACCGATACGTACAATATGCTGGGAAGAATCATATCCACATATCCACATATCCACATCGACATTTTCGGGCTTAAGCCGTACGATTTGCTTAGGAGTCTTTTACTACCCCAAATAAATTTTACGGCTTTTATGCTTATTGTCTCCAGATGAGAATTGCAGGTGAGCGATTTATCCAGGGCTTACCATTTAATGGAAATGAAATTTTTTTCATTAAAAAATTATTTGTTTACAAATAATTTATACGATTTAAAAATTATCAAATTCGCTTTATACAGAAAATAATAATGAATAAATATACATAAATTAAACAAATATTAACTCGCATAAATAAATATTAACATAATTATTAACACATAAAATGACGGTTAATAATAGTAATGTTTTCTTTTAATTGATACATTAGTATTGCTAATGAAGTTGAAAAACATTGTCATTAACAATATGAATTAAAAACACAAGGCTTTCGATCAAAAAACTTACAAAAAATCTAAAACATTACTTTATATTTGGAATAATAATAACAAAAAGTTATTGATTTAAAATAATGCAAAAGTAATTCAATATTACATATAGGAAAGTAGATTGGTATTATTTCTGGTAGCCCAAAAAATAATGATACGTCATTATCGTTTCTACCCTGGATAGTTATATGGTATACCAGCTTTTAAAAGTACACTTGTACGTATACGTAATATTATTTGTAAATAAAATAAATCATACGCCATTTGGACCTAATTACTATAATTTCCTATTATATACGAAATTTAATATGAACAATAGGGGGTCCCGTAACGGCTAAATCACATTAACTACTAGCACTCAAACGGTACGTATAGACCTCTACAAGCGTTTGAACTCTGACATTTCGCGAACAAACAATTTTTTCAACAAAATATATTAAACTTAAAACGCATGTATTTGTTTGAAAGTTCAATCCAAAAACTTCCTGATTTTTTCCCATAATCAGCTTAAAATTATGCATCATTTAAGGGCTTATTGTTAACGCGAAATGTCAAGATCACCGTATGCACATAAGGTTGATCGGGGAGGTTTCGCCACTGGGGCAAAAATGTCACCTTAAATTTTCACGCTATTTAAGAGAGTTTTTAAAATTTTGAAATCAATTATTTGTGCAGATACTGAAAGACCATGTTCGAATATAAATGCTGAACACCTTAGATGTTCCAATCAATGTTCAGTTTTGTCTATTACTCTCTCTGTTGTTATTCGTATCAATCTAAAATCCATACCGGTTTGCCATAGTAATGACTTACATCAGAGTGTGGAGTATAGGGTACACATAAAAAACAAGCTTTATAACCATGATATTAGTACTAAATTTACATACATACACAAATAAACATATCTCATATTCTTACACACATTCAACATACATATATGATTTAAGATCCTCTTAAACTTCTATTTCAGCATAATAGGAACAACATCAACATCATATAAGTTGTTGGCTATACTTATGTATGTGTTGAAGTTTTTATGTGTGTGTGTATTAGACTGCCTCAAATTATGTTTATTTCATGGAACTTTCTAAAATACTTCGGCACTATTAAAAAAGTATTCAAAAACTGATCTTTATAAAAAACTGGATTTCGGTTTATTGGAAAAAATTCAAATAATAATTTTACTTAAAACAAAAATATTGAAAGTTTTGTATTATTTTTAGGTAAATACCACTTTGGTGGATTCATGTAAATTATAGTCAGATCAATCGATTTTAATTTGTCTCTTTATCAGGTGTAGTATAACTTTTGAAACCAATTGTATGTTCAAAAATATTAGAAAGGACACAAATGAATAAGATTTATCCTTTTTTTAAACATTGTTTTAATGCAAAGGAACATGAAAATGTTTTATTATTAAATCATAGGGAATAAAAATTTAAAAAATTCCATCGGAGCCAACAGTATAGAATATTAGTATTTTCGGTTGTCGCTACACAAACATCTTCAGTATCCATGCCTCTTTTGGGTTAGTGCTTGATGATTATCTATTTTATATTGAGTGTTTGGAAATGAATTAACAAACCCGAAAATAAAACACAATAAGACTACACTCACAAAGAAAAGTCTGTAGTGGCAACCGAAAATGTTGCTGTTATTACGGGAAATTTTGCTAATCTTAGCAACACATGTCTGCTGACGTGTATACAATGAAATTTGTTGGCAAAATTAATTTAATTCAGCAATAAAAATTACTAAATATTATCAATATTAGTACACTTAAAAAACTTTGTAAGTTAAAATAACTGAAAATATAATTTAAAAGAAATGATATTTCATTTAAAAACCGGTCTACTTAATTTTCATTTATATTAAATGCCATTTGTTATTTATTTTTAAATGTTGATTAATCAACTGACACATCCGTAAGAAACAAATGATATAATCAGTTAAAATAAATGTCAAAATTTTACTCACCAATCCTTAAAAAATAAATGTTTTTTTCATTTATTTGAAATTATTTCCGTTTTTGTATTTTTTGTTTTTTTTAATATACTCGTACAATACAAAATGTATGTATGCATATGAAGCTATACACACTTTTTGTGTGAATGTATTTGTATATGTATGTGTGTTTATGAAGTTCTTGTAAATTGTATTGAAAAATCTGGTATATATACAACCAATTTAAATAAAAAAACAAATTGAAATTTTTAGAATATTTTTTTTGAAACAGACAGCAAACAAAATTTAAATTTGTAATAACTGTTACGGACACAAATAAACCACAAGTTTCCGTTTTGTGGGTAAATTTTTATTAAATTTCAAACAAATGAAAAAAATAAATGAAACTGAAAAAAATCGGTAAATGATAGTAAATTATTTCGAATAAATGTGTAAAAAAGTTAATTTAGATGTTTCTTTGAAAAATAAATGTATCTTCCTTTATTTTTTAATGGAACGGAAAACTTTTTTATTAAGCTACAAACAGTTAACCACATAATATTCTGAGTGTACAATAAAATTAGTATAAAAACTTAGTAAGCGCTACAAAATTTTAGTAAATATGCTGTAACCTCAATGAATTGTAAAATATAACAAACTTTTTATTTATAGAAAAAAATCATTAAAATGCACAAATTAACTAATTTATTTTTACATACACTAGGTACACATTAAAGCTGCTAACTTCTTTTACAATTGCCTTACGAATTCGAATATACAAATTTATATATCTTTTCTCGAGCAATATTTTTTATTTTTTTTTTCAAAAAATATTCCAGACAAAATTAAAAAAAAAAATAAAAAATTCAAAACGTAAACTAATATATGATTTTATTTTAATTTACTAATTTTTGTTTTGAAAAATATTTTTAGTATATTTTTGGATTTTAAGGTCAAATTTTAATTTTCATTCTTAATTTTTAGAACTAAAAAGTTGTAAAAACTGTCCTCACATCCGATATCTTGTTTACCTATGTAACATTTTAAAGCAATTTAAGGTTGTATTTGTAAGTTTTAATTATAAGAAATAACATTTCTTTCAATATCCACTTTTTTAAAATTATTTAATTTTTTGGTAATTTTAGCAAAAGATTACCAAAAATTGTAAAATAAAGATTAAAAAAATTGTAAAATAATTTCTGAAGTAAGTAACAAAGTTTGTAAATATTCTGTAAAAATTATGTAATTTGTAACATGTAAATAGCAAAAACAATTACAAAATTATAATTTTTTTTACTAAAATTCAGTACAAAAATAGTAAAGTGGGATTAAAAACCGTTTACAAATTTTTCTATTTACTATTTTTTCTGAGTGTAACATCAATGAAATTTAACAATTTGTATTTATCCTCTATTTTTAACAGTTTTTGTTTTAATCTTAAATTCTTAAAGTATTATTTTATAAATAATATTTTGATATCATTTATAAAAAAATAACCTCTAAATTTTTTTTTTTTGTTTAAAGCTTTCTATTTATTTGTGTATATTTTTCTTCATATAACGCTCTCTATTAGGTATATATAACATACAAACTAGGATAGATAGTTTGACAGTAAATCCTAACACTTCATTATTAAGTAGAATTTTGTATCAAATTGAAAGAACACAGCCCGCAAAAATAATACTTTTTGCGAGATTGCGCCAATTTGATGTCTTAATGTAATAGAGCGTAATGTGCTGACTTGAAGTTTGTCTAATTTTTTAAATATAACTTAGTTTGAAAGTTTAATAAAGTCTATTTTTACCCAAGCCTAAAGGCCGAACTATAACTGGTGACTTAAGTTAGGTATCAGTATGAGACGAAAATTCTAAAAGTTTTTAAAATGAAATATTTTTATTTTTTAAATTTCGATTTATAAGAAAATATTTTTTTACTTAAACTTAGCCAATATGTTGTCCCCTTTAGTAAAAATTATATATATTTTGCTAAAAACCGGTAAACTGACTCCAAAAACACGGTTTTCTGTTTATGGGAATTTAGGAAAAAAACGAAACCGATCGATTTTATAAATATGAAAGAGACTGGTTAATTTATTTTCGGATCGTTGGAGAGCGGTAATTACACTGTCCAACAAATTAAGACTTTTTGAATGGAACAGAATAGCGACCCTATAATTCTGAAAGGGTATGTTGAGTAGATAATTTTTGTAGAACAAACTTATGGTCCAGCACGTCTGAGTTTTTTTTACAGTGGGTCAAAGTTTTCATTTTTTGGTCGAAGGGAGCATTATACTATATGAAAAAAATGCTGTAAGTTAATGTCTGAGAGAATTCTTATGGTCAGAGTTGTATTGTGTAATTGTATGAGGATTATTTTTGTGGAAGATCTTAACCCTCTGACTGGTCTCTTTATGGGTCAATTTGACCCTTTTTTCGAGAAAATCAAAAAATATCCTTTAAAAAAGGACATTTAAGGATTAAAATATTCTACGAAAATGTTTGCCGGAAAATTTCAGTGGGGGTCACCAAAGACACCAATGTTCTAAATAAAGTTCTTTACGCTTAATTAGTAAAATTATACACCAACATATACAAAACAGGTAAAAACGGCGTCAGGTTCGGCCGGGCCAAACACTGTGTTCTCGCGTCTAGTCAGCTGTGACTTACAAATCGGGTGTGATATTTATTAAAATTAATAATAAAAAATAAAAGAAAAATTCAAGCATAATTGAGCTACTAAGCAGTACATATCGGGTGTGATTTTTACTAAAATGAATATAAAAAAAGAAAAATTAAAGCTTAAATAAGCATGGCGGATTCTGTTTGCAAATTAAGAGATTGGTTTTGTTTTATTCGTGGACATTTTACGCACCATCAAAGCAGATGAAAGATATTCCCTACAATTGAAGAACCATATTTTCTTTTCTTTGGAATACGATTTTTATCTGAAGCTTGGATACCAAAAACCGTATGTACTACTTGCGAAAGTGGTCTTTTGACCTGGTACAAAGGCGGTACTAAGGCGCTGCCATTTTCTGCGCCTATTACATGGATTGAACCTGAAGATCACAAATCAGATACATGCTATTTCTGCGTAAATTACAAATTTGGTAGAAGCCAAAGGCACTACGCGATAATGACATACGAAGCAACAAATAATGTCATTTTACCAGAAGTGCGCTGTGAAGGTGTTCCGGTGCCTCAACCGCCTACACATACATTTTCGGCCAATATGACAGTCGCCAATACAGAAATAACAGCGGCGGTTGAAAACATATCAGATATAAGTTACTTGCCTCTTGATGGTTTAAACAAATGTCCTAATTTGATAGACCAAGCTTATTTTGAAGATCTTGTAAGAGATTTAGGACTAACAAAAGAGAAAGCTGTAATATTATGTTCCAGATTGAAAAACAGGAATTTGATAAAAGCCGATGTAAAAGTTACATTTCCAAGAAAAAGACACGCCGATCTGAAAAGTTTTGAAGCAAAAAAATAAATATGTACATACTATGGTAAACCACTATTAAAACAAAATTATAATTTTTTTTTATAGAAGTTGGCGTGTAATTTTGCCAATTAATCGTGGGTGTCTTTGGTGACCCACACTGAAATTTTCCGGCAAACATTTTCGTAGAATATTTTAATCCTTAAATGTCCTTTTTTAAAGGATATTTTTTGATTTTCTTGAAAAAAGGGTCAAATTGACCCATAAAGAGACCAGTTAGAGGGTTAAGATCTTCCACAAAAAGAATCCTCATACAATTCCACAATACAACTCTGACCATAAGAATTTTCTCAGACATTAACTTACCGCATTTTTTTCATATAGTATAATGCTCCCTTCGACCAAAAAATGAAAACTTTGACCCATTGTAAAAAAGAACTCAGACGTCTGGACCATAAGTTTGTTCTACAAAAATGATCTACTCAACATACCCTTTCAGAATTATAGGGTCGCAATTCTGTTCCAAAAATGCTGTTGGACAGTGTTATTAAAAAAAAAAATGGTAAAACAGTTATTTTTTTAAACATATTTTTCTTAGTTAGGTCGGATAAAAAATTGCACAAAAATCAATTACAGAATTATTGAATTCTTATCTAGTTTAACCCCTTGGCGACCAATGATGACCTTTTTATTTTTAGCTATTATAGTAATACAAGATTTTCGCTTTTACCAAAACTGGTTTTGACCCATACTAGAGAGTTATAGCTTTTATAGGATAACCATAAATTGTGTTCTTAAGTCTCAGAAATTTAGAAGGTCAACCCGAAGTCAAAATTAAAAATTTTTATATTTTATGATTTTTTTTTAAATTTCCAAATTTAATTTAAAATAAATAATAAAATATTTGTTATCAATGGTGCGGGCAAAGTATACAAAAATAAAATGTTAAAAAAACCATAAGATTTTAATGGGTGACAGCCTGCTTACAGTTTAATTTTGTTATCATTTGCATCCATAAGAGAGCGCACTAAAGAGTCAAGATCCGCAAAAAAATTAATTTTTAATCCTAAATCACATCCAAAATTGTTCTTCTTCAACGAATTTATTTTGGCCGTCAATGGATTATGCTAAATCGTAAACCAAGTTTCAGTTTTAGGTGTACAACATATCAAGAATATTATGAGACATGAAGCCACCTAATATATATCCCTTTATGGTATTCCATGTATATTATGAAATAGTGGTTGCTGATGTTGCGGCTTTGGTTGAAGTAGATGCGGTTATATACTGCAAATGACTGTTGACGCTAATGTTGCTGTTAGGATTTTACTATTAGATCTTTGCATACTTTTTTTTAAATTTTTTTAGCTCTTTTTTTTAATGTCAACCGTTAAACGTCATCAGCGTATTTCTTTTCAGCTATGAACATACACACAATGTAGTTCTACTTGGAAATCATTTGGCAAGAGTTAAGGTTTTTCTCGTATGCCCACTTTAGTTATTTAACAATCATACCACAACACCTTAATAATGGGCAAAGACTGATAACGAATAAAATTTTAATTAAATCTTATAATTTTATTTTATAAAATTTTTCACGATTCATTCAACTTTAAAAAGAAGTGAACCCGAAAAAACTAAGCTAAAGCTGTACATGGTTTTTTTTTTTGAGTGAGCGCTATCTATGATAAACAAAGTTTTATAGATCCTGTGCAAGAAATTGCTTTAAATCACCATTTAAGCTCAACACATTTAAATTCAGGTAGGACCTTTTCGGTTTAATAATTTTAATACGACTCGTCCTTGGGGAAATACAAACTTGTGAAAAAAAATTCATACAATTATATTTACAATTGTGACCTGTGGTTTGATTATTTTATATCGGACGTCCTTTCAGACTCATCTCAGAAAATAATTTTGAGTTGCTTAGTATACCACTGGGTGATCTAAAACATTGAGCCAATATTGTTTTGCTAAATCTTTACAATGGAGCTACAAATTTGTCAAATGTTTTTTGAGCCTTTAAGTATTTTCCATTAATTTACCACAGTCTGTCGCTGGTCCATATAGACCCATGACTTCAAAATCTACACAAAAATTCTGAGTTTTTTTTTCTAAAACTTTTAGATAATGGAGTATTTTTTAACGAAACAAATCTCAGAATACGCTCAAACCCTTAAAACCATTTCCTGAAAAAACTCTCAAATACTGAGAACTTCTTATTGTGAGGAAGTTTCTGATAGAAATTCTAAGAATACAATTTTTTCCAAATGGGAAAAGTTTTCAGGTTCTGGAGATTTTTTGTGACAAAGTCTTCTGAATCAATGTAGTTTTCTATTGGAAAAAGTCGTCTAAAACAAAAATGGTTTGGAGACTTTTCTAACTAAAAAAAAGTCCTCAAAATCGGAGGATTTTTATATTGGAAAGATTTTTCAAATCCAGGGGTTTCCCTGTAACAAAACGTTCTCAGAATCTGAAGGTTTCTCTATAAGAAAACGTCGCTAGAGTCTGAGTAGTTTTGTTTAAAAATCGTAATTAGAATTTGAGCGTTTTTATACAGGAAAAAGTCGTCAGAACTAGAGCTCCTCTCTATAAAAATAAGTTTTCAGAATCAGAGAATATTTCTAGACAGAATAAAATTACGAAATTCTGTTTGTACACAGAATAAAATTACAAAGTTATGTTTTTTAATATTGAACATCTTTCATAGAATATTTTTGTAAATACAAATTAAAAATTTTTTAAATTCACACCAACAATGGAATTTGTAATTACAAAAAACTTTTTGTTTTTTGTAACTTTAATATTTATTTTCAAAGACTTTTTATATGAATAATAACAATTTACAAACATTTTAAACAAAAAATTGTTATAAAACGAATTTTAATTTTAACAAATCTTATTAATTACAAACCTTCTTAATCACAAAATTTTGTGATACTTTTTTCTGTGCAAAGGAATCTGAGAGTTTTGTAAATAAGCAAATCTTTAGAGTCTGAGATTTCTTATTAAAAAAAGTACTCCTGCTCTGAGAGTTATTCTATATTAAAAACCTCAATATGTGCGGGGGTTTCTAAGCAAAAACGTTTTTAGAATATGAGGGTTTTTTTTAAAGGAAATGAGGCTTTTGCATAAATAAAAGCCCTTTGAGTCTAACGTCTACAATCAGATTATAGTTTTGTTTTATTGAATCTACAGGCTTTTTCTGATAAAAAAAATCCTCCCTTTCAGTAAATATTTTCTATAAAAAAAACCCTTAGATTCGGAGGATTTCTTTCAGTAGAAAAACCCCCAGATTCTGAGGACGTGTTCCAATAGAAAAATCTTCAGATTCTGATATTTTTGTATTTAGATTATTAAGACATTTAGTACAGACAAAACAACAGATGCTGAAGGCATTTTCCTATCGAAAACTCCTGAAAATCTAAGAACATTTTCTGAGAGAAAAACCCTCAAAATCTTTGTACTTTTTCTTATACAAAAACTCTCTGTTTTTTTACTGTTCCTGTAGACTTCCGTCTATTCTCAAGACTTTTTGCTGTAGAAAAACCCCCCAGATTCAGAGGACAGCTTCTTTTAAAAACTCTTTCAGAAACTGTATATTTTTTTGGTAAAATACACCCCAAAACCAAAGAAAATGTCTATTGTGGCCCGAGCTATGTGAGCAGTTGCATCGTTCTTTTGAAACCACATGTTTTCCAGTCATAATCCATTAATTTGGCCAAGAAAAACTCTGTGATCTACATGACTCCTTCGGCGCACTATACAGTGTCTTTGGGTAGCTGAAACAGGTCTTCGTGAATCATATATGGATTATCCGTACCCCAGAAGTGCTAATATCGTTTCTTAATATACACTTAAAAAAGTTTGTAAGTTAAAATAGCTGAAAATATCATTTAAAAGAAATGATATTTCATTTAAAAACCGGTCTACTTAATTTTCATTTAAATTAAATGCCACTTGTTATTTATTTTTAAATGTTGATTAATCAACTGACACATCCGTAAGAAACAACTGATATAATCAGTTAAAATAAATGTCGAAATTTTACCCACCAATCCTTAAAAAATATATGTTTTTTTTTCATTTATTTGAAATTATTTCCGTTTTTGTATTTTTGGTTTTTTTAATATACTCGTACAATATAAAATGTATGTATGCATATGAAGCTATAAACACTTTTTGTGTGAAATATATGTATGTGTGTTTATGAAGTTCTTGTAAATTGTATTGAAAAATTTTGTATATATACAACCAATTTAAATAAAAAAACAAATTGAAATTTTTTGAATATTTTTTTTTGAAACAGACAGCAAACAAAATTTAAATTTGTAATAACTGTTACGAACACAAATAAACCACAAGTTTCCGTTTTGTGGGTAAATTTTTATTAAATTTCAAACAAATGAAAAAAATAAATGAAACTAAAAAAATCAGTGAATGTTTGTAAATTATTTCGAATAAATGTATAAAAAAGTTAATATAGATGTTTCTTTGAAAAATAAATGTATCTTCCTTTATTTTTAAATGGAACGGAACACTTTTTTATTAAACTACAAACAGTTAACTACATAATATTCTGAGTGTATACATTCAGACGTAAATAGGCCTCGTCGCTCATGATAGAAGAAAATCAGAAAATCGTTCACTGCAGTCAAAAGTATTTCACGTTCTTGAGGAGCCTTCCGTGGCTTGTCTACTTGTATTCTATATACGTTTACCTCAAAATATTATAACAAAACTGACAATTGCTGTCATTTGCAAAACTTATAACATCTTCCGATAAGGTGATACATTTTGGTCTATAAAAACTAATGAAGTATTTCGTCATGAGATAAAGTATTCCCATTTTTTTGTTATCTTCGTACATTTAAGACTAAATGGAACTATATTGCAACGACATGTTGTAAAAAATTTAATATTAAACAGAATTTTTTTCGTGTACTTACTTTTACACTGTTAGAACATCATCAGTATTGTAATCTTTCTCTGTCACATTCATATTTTGTCGCCGGTTATTTTTCAATAGTTAAGTTTGCTTCATATTTTCATTTTCTTCTTTTGTTCCATACACTCTCCCTCTCTTTCTCTGTTTGTAGTAAGATAAATTATGTCTGGTGGTAGTCATAGTTTTAGTGTTGAGTATCCTTGTATGCATCCCTCTAATGATATCATTGTCTTTTTCTCCTAACTACTGATTTCGCTTTCATACCATTTCAATTCTGTTTAAATGTTTCCATACAATCTGTTTGATAGTTATAGAGAAATTTTAAATTATTTTAAGTAAATTATCTATTCGATTTTAAACTTTGCTTCAAATATATTATGTGACAATAGTTTTCGTAGAAAAATTTACATTTAAATTTATAATCATGTAGTTTAGATTTATTAGATTATACTATTTTTTTCATTCCTTCAATATTGGCAGTTTAAATTAAAATATATTCTTTACTTTACGACCATAGTGTATTTTTTTTGTTTACTGTTTTTTTTTTCACAATGTAAAATTGCCTGCATATTTTTACTTTGATTAATGTGCTGGCAAATATGGCCAGATAAAAGAAAACATTGAATAGAAAAAATAATGCTAAAGTAAGCATAAGGCACTAAAGCCTAACAATGAGTTGTGTTATCATCACTAGACAGATTCAAGGTGTACAATGAATAAGTGTTCTACCCAGGGGTGTGTATGTTAATGAAATGTAATTGAAAATACTTGAACTAAAAACTGGAAGTAAATGCTCTTAAGTTTTACAAAAACTTTAATAACCTTGAGAATTTTAGTTTTAATCCTAAATGGAAATTAAATTTAAAACATATTTACTGTAAAAGAACAAAAATCAACGGAAAAATATTTCAAGGATATCAACGACAATATTTGGTTGTTATTTAATAAAATATTTTATTGTCCTAGCATCAATCATTAACTTGTTTTATATATGTGTTGAAAGATTTGACAAAATGTGAACCCTCTATTATACACAGGTTTTGATAGTCGAATTCCTAACGCATGAAGGTTGATAAACACCGATAACCTGAAGTTTTACGTTTGTAGCTAAAGTATGAAAATATATTTAAATTATAATTAAAATTGAAACAGATCTGTCCAGACCTACGTGGAAAATTTATATTCTACTTGCGTCGTCATTAAATTAAAAAACCGACAAATTCATCTGGGTGCCACTAGTTTACAAAATAAGTAAATATATTTATAGAATTACATATTTTTGAAAAAAAACTACTAAAGCTTACCGTGTGCGGGCTATGCGTAGAAGTGCTGTAGGTGTTAAATGGGGATTGAGTCCAATAATGACCCACTGGCTTTACACAAGTGATGACTTACAGACTGATGCTGCTCGGCGAATGGTCTCTTGAAGGTCGGCGTACCCGGCATCAGAGAGTCCTTGAAAATCTGCCAGGCTATCACATTTTGAATATGGAATGTAATAGGTTGGCGGAAAAACATGTATTGGCGGACTTCGATTTTCTTATTTCCGACAGAGAGCGGTGGAGGAATGAAAGTATATTGGATGATACCAATGAATCCGTTTCTGCACTGATGACTCCAGACTAGTCGGAATAACTGGTTTAGGTTTCATTTGTGGAGATCTGGAATGAAAATGTGCTTCGGACTTCCAGACCATAATACTGCTTTTTAGGCGAAGGTTGTGGCTATTACGGAGTGCATTTGATTTTTAACTGCGACTGAATATTCTGGTGATGCAGTCTTCTTAACCGATAGTCAGGCTGCGGTTAGGGCTCTGTCAGAGGACTGCAAGAAGATATTAAACGCTTACTCTGGAAGTGGTCGTCTGAGGTTGATATGGGTATCAGGATACTGTGAAGTGGAGGGGAATGAGATGGCTGACGAAATAGTCTGAGATGGAGCGAACCTGTTCTCTGTTAACCTTCAAAACCCAAGACCATTTGGAATCACGAAAAGGGAGATTGACCTCTTACTTGCACAAGGAGATATGGAATGGGTTGGTGCGATAATGAATGTCCTGTGGGGTGACCCTGGGCTAGGGAATATGGAACTGGCCAACATGATGGGAATTCTCACACACCACTCTTCACTACGATCACACCTTTCGAAGTGCTGATGGAATGACTCTGTGGTATGTAGGGGAGGACTATGAAATCCTGGAGAACTTCCCTTGTTTTTGCTCGGTTTTCCCAAGGAGTAGGGTAAGGCATTGGAACAACGACTCTCTACCCTTTTTTGGATTGCTTGCGGGGAGTTGATTTAGGTAGTCTGGATTGTTTTTTCACGCGATTTTGGAGAGTACACAACATGCCAATTCTCTGGCGTATGTGTATGTAACCCATTTTTGGTGACCATGAATGGTAAATGGGAAGGGCCATTTTTTTAACTAATAATGTAAATATTTTTTCAAACTTTTGTATTTTCTCCACTGAACTCAACAAACCAATTTTCAATCTGTTTTATTTCTTTTTTTTTTAATTTTTAATTTATTGTTTATATTTATAGTTAGTTTATATTTAATTTACAGTTAAACTTAAATTATTACCTACTATACCGGTCAGAATGAAATAAATTTATATTTACAAAGAAGAAGTAAAACTTCTATTCAATTAAATTTAGAGATATAATGTTTAAATACAATTACACAAGATATTTTTTTAAATATAATTATTTATTTATCACAAAATTTCGTCTCCACCTTGGGTGACTTCTTCAGGGGAAATTTTTTTGAATATATAAAACAAGTTTTTATTTATAAAACGAAGTGATCGATAAAAACTGTAAGTATTTTCGAACTCTATGGACTCCAAAAAACAGAATTACAACACGAGAACCCCTGCATAGTTCTTGCGTAGCACAGTGTAATTGTAATTTCTTTAAAAAAAAAAAATCTTTAGGTAATTTTAAATAAAAATATAAATCAAGAAGATCGAAGAAAACAATAATACATATTTACAAGTAAACAATATTTAAAATACTCTTCTTTTAAATAACTTTATGACCAAATATGGGCGAATAGGCATCATCTGATTTCATTCGCTATAACTGAAGTACGAGTAACTTGTAAACTTTGTTTCAATTAATTGTGAAAAATTATTTCCGACAAATGGCCGCCTTAGGCGTTCATGAAATTTGGCTTCATTATATATCGCATAATTGTGCCCAGCATTCGTGGTGCCATGTTGTCAATTTCTGCTCCCATGCTGTTTGTCAACTCCTCCAAGGGACGAGGCATGTGCATGTGCAGATCTAGCTGACCAAGCCAAATCACCAAAACTCAAAATTAGACGGGCTGGGCAGCCATCCTTTAAAATACGCATTGGGTCGCGAGAAGGATGACAGGTAGTACCTTTCTGTTGGAACCTCGTGTCCTTCAAATTCAAATCGTCAGCTTCCAATCTCTTTTTCTGAATTAACTGCACACCTCACGATTACCAAGAAATTTTCTTATTGACGTTGACATAAAAATAAACCTCGTCGGTCGTGATCAATTTTGATGGAAAATAATCCACTTCGTCGTTGAATTCCAAAATCTTGCGGCTGTATTCTAAATGTCCACCGCAATCGTTTGTTAACTGTTGTTTAACCACTTGTTTTTTTTTTAAGGAAATATTTGCAAGTTCAATGACAAAATACAGAGCAATTATTAAGCACAATTTCTTGTGGATGCTCGGGCTCATTTAATAAATTTTTACGCACTGATTTGATGTTTTCAGCCGAAAGGCTGGTTCGGGGCCACAAAAATTGCTATTGACAATAAATTTTGCAGGTGTCTACTTCACGAGTTTTAAAACCAAACTGGCATACGATACTATTTGTATAAATGGCAGCACTTTCCAAAATTTATTCAAAATTTGTCAAACATACAAGAAATGTTACCCAAATTGCATATGAAGCATATTTCAACAATGAATTCAAAGTACATATTAAAAAATCCATGATTAAGTTTGGAAAATATGGAAAAATTTTGTACAAAATGTCTTAAACAAAAAAATTTCACACTATGAGTAATACATGGCGTATGAGTAATACATTAATTGATACTAAAATATATTGGTCATACGCCGTGTGGTACTCGTGGTTGTGAAAATGTTTTAAAAAAAATCACTCTTTATTTTCTACAAAAATTGGACATATCTTCGGAACTAATCAACGGATTTTCTTAATATTTACCTTACTTTCTTCGTTGGACTTTGGATAATAACTTTGACGATCTTTTCAAAATTAAAAAAAATTTTCGTGATGTTAATTTATTTTTTTAAAGGTTTTTGCCTATAGTAAAAAAAAAAACTAATAAACTCTGCACTTAAAAAAGTTTGTAAGTTAAAATAACTGAAAATATCATTTAAAAGAAATGATATTTCATTTAAAAACCGGTCTACTTAATTTTAATTTAAATTAAATGCCATTTGTTATTTAGTTTTAAATGTTGATTAATCAACTGACACATCCGTAAGAAACAAATGATATAATTAGTTAAAATAAATGTCAAAATTTTACCTACCAATCCTTAAAAAATAAATGTTTTTTGCATTTATTAGAAATTATTTCCGTTTTTGTATTTTTTGTTTTTTTTTTTTAATATTCTCGTACAATACAAAATGTATGTATGCATATGAAGCTATAAACACTTTTTGTGTGAATGTATTTGTATATGTATGTGTGTTTATGAAGTTCTTGTAAATTGTATTGAAAAATTTTGTATATATACAACCAATTTAAATAAAAAAACAAATTAGAATTTTTTGAATATTTTTTTTTTGAAACAGAAAACAAAATTTAAATTTGTAATAACTGTTACGGACACAAATAAACCACAAGTTTCCGTTTTGTGGGTAATTTTTTTTTAATTTCAAAGAAATGAAAAAAAAATGAAACTGAAAAAAATCGGTAAATGATAGTAAATTATTTCGAATAAATGTATAAAAAAGTTAATATAGATGTTTCTTTGAAAAATTAATGTATCTTCCTTTATTTTTAAATGGAACGGAAAACTTTTTTATTAAATTACAAACAGTTAACTACATAATATTCTGAGTGTGCCAAAGGCTTTATTTAAGAAGTGTCTTTCATATTTAATTGTCATTATATTGTCACTATGTGTGTAGAAATTGGTTGTGCTTGGGTCGTAATATAGTTGCTATAGTCAAAAAGTCAACTACATAAAATTTAGAAATTTTAAAAGTTAAAAAAACACTAATTTATTAAATTGACATTCGGAAAGACATTCGATTGTCAGTCCGAATTTATTTTCTGTGCATCTTATCAAAACATCTTATTTTTTAAGAGCATTTTAATTTTAAAATTATGAATTGCATATTCCCTAATTTTGAAGACTGTCTATGCGAAATTCCTTATCGAACGCCCAAAAAAATTAAATAAAAACATTCTTAATTTAAAAGTTTTCCTATAAAAGTGATTGAAGGGAAATTTAACAATTTGTCATTGTTATAAGTATGTTATTATTTTATTTTTGTTAAACATTTTTAATTGAACAAATACAAACTTGTAGTTGCGGGATCTATAACTAAGCTTTTGTGATTATAATATTGGGATAATGAACGAGAAATCCTCGGTCATTATACCCATTGCAAAAAGTCAATATGGCGGCTTAGGTATATATTATCAAAAATTTTTTATGAGAATATCTTAAATACTTAAATTATTTAAAAAAGCCTTTATTATACAAAAATGAAAGCATAAGTTCTATAACTTCCAAATCCATAAAATGTTTTTAATAATTTAAAATTTAATTTCACGATATTGAGAACCAAAACTTCTAAAAAAGGTTTATATATAAAACTGTGATAAACAGTTTGGACCAAGGAGCACTCAAAAAAAAAAAAATCCCGGGACATTGCAATTTGCAGTAGCAGCAGGACAAGCGAGTTGCTTGCGAGATCAAGTTCAATTAATTCAGAAATGCTGTAAGCACCAAAAGAAAATGTTAGTCTTTTATGTTTTCAATTTTATTTTATTCCACATTTAGTTTTTAAAATATATGTGTTTTTCTCTCTATTTCTCAGTTTTAATAAAAACATCAACAAATTACATTAAAATGAAATGAAAAATAAATAGCAGGCCTTCATTTATCGCCCCAAATAAATGTTTCATTCACTTTGCGAATTTCCTGTTTTTTTTTTTTTAATTTTCAAAACTCCATCGGTTAAAAAATTACCCTATATATTAAAGATTTTGTGCAGAAAACTCTGCTGCCATTTTTAAAACAGCACATCGTCTCCAAATATTGGAGTATAACTTAAATGTGTGGGATTTTTGTCATATAAGAATTGCTCATTTTTTGATGCCAATTTCGGAAGTGAAGCATATTCCAGTGAGAGCTTTATGCATCGATCGCAACAAATGGCAGCGGACGGGGTAAGTCTTATACTATAAGGCAGTTGAGTCAAAACTACCAAGCCACTATTTTCTAAATATTTTTTAACCGCACAGAAAAAACAGATTCATTATGACAACCGAATTTCTGGCCAATCGAATGGTTTGGTTGGAGCTACCGACATATGGTTTTGTTGCGGTCGAAATTCGGCTAAAACAATAGGATTTCGGTTAAAACCATATATTGCAATTTGAGCGGGAATATATTTGGTTACAAGAACCGAATAATTCGGCTACTATAACTGAACTATTCGGTTGGCAAGAAGTTCGGTTTTCACAATGAATCTGTTTTTTTCTGTCGAGCGTTAATTTTGGGCGTTTTTCGGCCAATAGTCGCCAAAGTTCGGAACAAGTATTCTCTGACCGTCTGGTTTGATTTCCGCAAGCTCATAATTGATGGGACCCTTCTGGTTCCACAAAATACACAGCATTACCCTGTCGCCATAAATATTTTACTTTGGCGATGATTTATTGCGCCTCGCGTTGTCGTAATGCATCAATTTTTCATCGCCAGTAATCATTCGATGCAAAAGGACTTCTTTTTGTGGCGTTCAAGCTTCATTTTGGACATGCAAAATCGTCTTTCAATGTTTCTCAACTCGTGTTGCACCCAATTCATTTGCTTTTGGATAAATCCTGCTGCTTGAAAATGTTTTTAAATTGCTGCTTGAGTCACTCCCAATGATTTTGTAAGTTCTTCTTGCATTTGTCAATAATCTTCATCGAGTTATGGCTCCAATTAGAATTGTTGAAGCGTTTTAAACTCATAGCCTTGTTTTGTTATTTTACTTCGGTAGTGTTAGATGCTTTGAGATCACCGAAGGAAGACATTGGGTTATGTATGAAGACGTTGCGTTATGTATGTATGAGAGTGAAAACTGTTACATACTATTTTTCTAAATTGATGTTGTCGTCGGTGGGGATCGAACACGCAACATTCTGTGTAACACACCAATTCTCTAACAATTACACTACAACGCCCACAGGTTGTAAATTTTTAAGTTATACACCTAATACTTTTTTGGGAGTTGTAAAGTGTGGTTAAATTTTAAGGGCCGATGTTGAATGTGAACCACACCTAAACGTCAAGTTTTTTTCTGCATTTTATTTAATATTTCTCAATTTTAGACTAACTCAACTTGAAACATGAAAAGATACACAATCGAGCAACACGCTAAAGTTATTCAGGCTTATTATGAAAATGGGCGTTCAAATAAAAATGCATATCGTGCACTTCGTGATTTTTTCGGTAATTTTAATCGTCCAAATGTGCGTACAATCGATAAAATCGTGCAAAAATTTGAGCAAACCGGGTCTGTAGGAGATGTGAAAATACCAGTGCATGCTCGTATAGCTCGTACTGCAGAAAATATTGCTGCTGTTCGCGATAGTGTGGCTGAAGAGCCGTCCACCTCAACTCGTCGTCGTGTCCAACGACCTCTCACGCTCGTTGTTGATGAACATTATACATAAAGACTCGCATTTACACGCTTACAAGGTGCAATTGACTCAAGAACTTAAGTCTTTTGACAATTCTAAATGTCGTCAATGGTCAGAATGGTGGCAGGAAATTGCAACAGTGGATGATCAATTTTCGAAAAAAATCATCTTCAGTGATGCGGCACATTTTCACCTCACTGGATTCGTCAATAAGAAGAATTACCGCATTTGGGCGAGTGATAATCCAAGAGTGATTGTCGAAAAACCAATGCACCCACAAATAGTGACTGTTTGGTGCGGTTTATGGCCTGGCGGCATCATCGGGCCGTATTTTTTCCAAAATGAGGTCGGTCAGGCAGTTACTGTGAATGGTGTTCGCTATCGTGAATGATAACGAACTTTTTATGGCCAGAATTGGAAGATATGGATGTGCACGATATGTGGTTTCAACAGGACGGTGCCATTTGCCACACAGCTAACGAAACAATGGCTCTTTTGAGCGACAAATTCAATGGCCGTGTTATCTAACATGGTGGCGATGTCAATTGGCCGTCAAGATCATGTGATTTGACACCGTTGGACTTCTTTCTTTGGGGGTTATTTGAAAGAAAAGGTGTACGTCGATGAACCAGCAACAATTCAAGAGCTAAAGGATGAGATAATTCGGCACATTAACGTCAAAGAACCTCAATGATGCCTCAGCGTCATCAAAAATTTGGACCATCGGATGGAGGTGTGCCGCTGACAATAATTTCCAAAATAGTTTGTATTAAAATTTAACCACCCTTTACAAAAACGCAACTATAGTATATCTGCTCTCGAGTTTATTTAAAAATATTGTGCTTTTGGAACTCAGGGAGGCCAACCCACCAAACTACCTCACAGCTCAGTCCTGCGAATTGGTATTAGGCTCTAGTAAAATGAAATATGAGGACCACAAAAAAGGTATCCAATTACATAATAGATTGTATATCGAAATATTAAAATTTTGAATTACATAGTTGAATTTGTATTCATTTACATGTGTGTCTGATTTTTCGATCTCACTCCTTATTTAGGTTCAGCGTGTCAGGTAAATTATGTAAAAAGATATGCATTGTGAGAGGAGGTAAAGACTGTTGTTGAAAATTTTCACATTTCAATACATTTTTTAATTAGCAAATACTATTTTTATTTTCCAATCGGCCAGCTAGATATAATAAATAGTTTAGGGTATTAAGACTCATCTGTTTTATTACCATTACTTACGCAACTTAATCATAAACCATCAAGTGTCAAAACTTTACACTGATGTTGTAAATCTATCAAATAACAAAATATTAAATTGAAGTTTATGGTTTTAATTTTCTTTAATTTTTCTCTTTTATTAACGAGCAAAGCGAAGAAATGTGCCCCATCCACAAACACCCCTTTTTTTTTTGTTTGGATGGAACATGCAACTTGTGCTATTCACTGTCATTTTAACGTATACGAAGCATTTCTCATTTGACAGCAATTAGTTTATTAGTTTTTGTTTTTAATACTTTTTGCTCTTCATCATCTCGAAATAAAAAAAAAAACACAACACAATATAACATAACAAAAACTAAAGGTTGTTGCAAAGTATTTACTCGAAGTGTGTATAGAATACATTTTTATTATTTACTCCTTAGCGAAAGTGTTATTTATGAATATTGCAATAATATGACACTGTTTGCTTGATATTGTAGTGTTTGTGTGTTTTCTTTCTGTTGCAGAGGAGGGTGTGCCATTCAATTTAAACCACATTTATTCCTTCAGTCATTTATTCATTCATTTATGGTGCAGGAACACTCTGTGTTAAGTTGTTTATGATTTATGAGTGTCACAATGAGGTGGGTAACTTACTTATGTTTTTAGTTTTATTTATGTGTTTTGTTAGCGAATTGGATGTCTAGGAAAAGTTAAAAGAAATACAATAAAATATAATGCAAACATTTGATTTCGAAATTATTTTAATTGGCTATAACTTCCGTTTTCGTTTTCATGGTTAATTAAAAATCATTACGTAATAAATTATTTATAGATATTCTTTTCTGAAAATATACATTGAAAGTATCGAATACCACCATAAAGGGTATATAGAAAAAAATTTATATTTACATACAGTCACAGCTTTTGAAAATTTCTAGATAAAATGTCCAATATCGACATGTCTTAGCTTAAGTACTCCCTGATAGTGAACAACTAAAATGTTAAGAAATCTTATCGCCATAAGGCAAAATTTTATTGCTGCAATAATTACACGGTGTTACAAAAAAAAATCCCTGGGATATTATATTAATTTTCTGATAGGTATTGTCGAGTAGAACAAAAATCTGTATTTGAAATTTTCCAGGCACGTCAGAATTTCGAGATACGGGTAAAAAACCGGTTTTTCGGACCTCTATGCACTTAATAACGGGTAACTCAGTTGGTTCTCAACCGATTTTAATTTTATAAACGGGTTTGGATAGAAGAGACTTATACCTTTAAAGTGATATATATGATTATATGGTTTGATCCAAAAATATGTGTGTATTTCTTCACCAAAGTCATTTTTTTACCACTTTTTTCGACATTTTTTAACTTTGGCGATATTTTTACGCACTTTTTTATATAGGAACCGTACAGCTTTATAATTTATATTAGTAGCATATTTAGTTAGGAGTAAAATGCAATTTACGGTTTTAAAATCCGTTAAAAAATTACTAAGTTATTAAATATTGTATCAAACCAAAATTCTTGCAAAATACAAATTTCTTAATATGATATTCCTACGTATTATTTTATACAGAAATTTTACTGAGTAAAATTCAACTTTGTTTTAAAAAATCCGTTAGAAATTAAGAGAGTTATTAATTTTGTTTTTAAACCTAAATTTTTGCATAATTGCTTGCACATTATTTTTCTAGTTTTTTTTTCCTCTCTCTCTAGTGATGTTTTGCTAGAAGTTAGCAGGTAAAATTTTGTAAATGCAATGTGGAGCAAATTGGGACAACAGAGTTTGCCAAACTTTTTTTGCTTGGAGTCAGATTGTTATTTGTACAGAACTTTACATTCCGAAAACTGAAAATGTTTCTTAAAAAAGATTTTGGAGGGGTTTTCTTAGTTAATATAAAATAATGAATTTAAACATAAGTGGTATTTTATTTGCACTGTATATTTTTTGATATATACTAACTATAATAAATGTGATTGATATACTCTGAGGACTATAAATTGTAAATCACTGTTATATTAAACTCAAATTAGAATTACAACAACAATTAGCAATGAGAGCTTAAATCATGTAAAAGTATTGTTTTTTTAATTTGCTTTGTTTATCACTTTTGTTTACTTAAATAAATAAAAAAGTTAGCCATTTGATAATAGTGAAGTGCAATTAAAATTAAATTTGAATTTATCCCGATAAATAAATTTTATTAAAAATAGAAAATGTGCGACAGACGTAATAAATTTTGTTATATTTGTGGTTTATTGGTAGATATCGATCATAGACGTGATTTTAGAAACAATGGTGGATTGGTGGAAATATATAACAGACTCTTCAATCGCTCTTATAAATTTAGTCGCTGGTATGAACCTTAATTTATTTGTGATTATTGCTGTAGAACATTAAAAAAGCCGTCAGTTACTTTACACTTTTCGACACCTATGATTTGGCATCATCAGCTCTACCATAAACCAGATGATTGCTATTTTGTCAAACCAATACAAAAGGTTACCCTTTTAAAACGCGCAAAAGTGTCAAATACGCAAATGTTTTAACTGTAACAAAAGCCATATATGTAAGTGATGAAGTTCCCACAACTAGCAAAGCTGCTATTGAAATTGAAAAAGATTTGAAAGATGAAGAGTACCTTCCACCTAAGTATTCTTTAATGGAACAGCATCTAATTTCCAATGCAGATTTCAGCGATCTTATTCGTGATTTACATTTGTCAAAACGACAATGTGAAATTCTCGGGTCACGATTAAAACAGTGGCATTTGGTGGATCAAGATTTTCGTGTAACAACTTGTAGAAGGAGTGACCATACAATATCAATTGAAGAAAGTTTTAAGACGGATGAAAATGATTGTAATCTTGTTTATTGCGGAGATTTACCCAAATTATTTTCGGCACTAAATCAAAACTATAAGGCATACGAATGGCGACTCTTCATTGATGGTTCATGTAAAAGTATGTTTAATCCAAAAAATTTTTTATTTCTGTTTTATAAAATCTGATTTGTTATCTCTAGGCTTGAAAGCAGTTTTATTACATAACCAGAATAAGTTACCAATCGCGTATGCTACAAACACTAAAGAAACCTACGAAGTGATGACAAAAATACTTAGAAATATCAACTATACCGCTCATAAATGGAAAATTATCGCCGATTTAAGGGTTTTAACTATTAGGTTTTAACTATAGGTTTTAACATTTTCAGTTTTCGGAATGTAAAGTTCTGTACAAATAACAATCTGACTCCAAGCAAAAAAAGTTTGGCAAACTCTGTTGTCCCAATTTGCTCCACATTGCATTTACAAAATTTTACCTGCTAACTTCTAGCAAAACATCACTAGAGAGAGAGGAAAAAAAAACTAGAAAAATAATGTGCAAGCAATTATGCAAAAATTTAGGTTTAAAAACAAAATTAATAACTCTCTTAATTTCTAACGGATTTTTTAAAACAAAGTTGAATTTTACTCAGTAAAATTTCTGTATAAAATAATACGTAGGAATATCATATTAAGAAATTTGTATTTTGCAAGAATTTTGGTTTGATACAATATTTAATAACTTAGTCATTTTTTAACGGATTTTAAAACCATAAATAGCATTTTACTCCTAACTAAATATGCTACTAATATAAATTATAAAGCTGTACGGTTCCTATATAAAAAAGTGCGTAAAAATATCGCCAAAGTTAAAAAATGTCGAAAAAAGTGGTAAAAAAATTACTTTGGTGCAGAAATACACACATATTTTTGGTTAAACCATATAATCATATATATCATTTTAAAGGTATAAGTCTCTTCTATCCAAATCCGTTTATAAAATTAAAATCGGTTGAGAACCAACTGAGTTACCCGTTATTAAGTGCACAGAGGTCCGAAAAACCGGTTTTTTACCCGTATCTCAAAATTCTGACGTGCCTGGAAAATTTCAAATACATATTCTTGTTCTACTCGACAATACCTACCAGAAAAATAATATGATATCCCAGGGATTTCGACTTCATTCTTTTTTGTAACACCGTGTTATATTCTAATTGCGAAAATTCCCTCTGTAGGTAGTAAATGTCCGCTCTAAATTGTAATTGCAGTTAAAGTAATATAACTGAAATCATACACACAGAGGATAGATTCGTTGTGGTAACCGAATTTGTTGCCAACCGAATTTTAATAGTTACATGTACTATCACATTATTCGGTTACTGCAATTGATATTTTCAGATGTACGTTTTATATTTTAATGATATATATAAGTTAACCCAACCAAATTCATTTGGCAAGCCCGACCGATTAAACTTTTAAATAGATCCAATCGATTATTTTTTCAAACTCTTATCGAATTATTAAAAAAAATGTTTCCAATTGTCTTTCATTTTTTTGTTAATTAAAAGAAAAAAAATCATGTAACAAAAAATTAAAATAAAATACAATGATGAAAATAAATACAATGGCGATAAATTTTTTTTTGCAAAAATTGTTCGGAATCTGAGGTTCATTTTATAGTAAAAAGTCATCAGAATCTATGGGTTTTTCAGAGTGAGATCTCAGAAAGTGATAAGTTTTCTGTAGGAAAAAGTATGAGGATCAAATCAGTATCTATAGAAAGCCAGTCAGATTCTAAGGCTTTATTACGTAAAAAACGCCTCAGATTTTAAAGACGTATCTCCATAAAAAATCCTCTGATTCTGGGGATTTTTCTTAAAGACAAGTTTTTTGTATAGGAAAGTCTTTAGAATTTAATGTTTTTCTTCGGGACAAGGTCTTCAAATTTTAAGGACCTTCTTCTATAAATAAACCTTAAAATTAAAAGAGTTTTATATGGAAAAACTTTTAGAATCTAAGGACCTTCGATTCTGAAGATTTTTTCTTGCCAAAAATACATCAGAAAGCTATTCATAAAAAACTCAGATTTTTAAGTCATTTTCTTAAAAAAATCAGAAAAACTCCCTTATGGAATTGATTTTTTAAAAAATCTTAAGGGTTTGTATTCCCTTCTTTTAGTTCTGCAAAATACTTTCCAAAAAATAACCCCAGTTAACATTGGATTCTTATTTCCATATTTGAAAGTCTTTGTTCTCACTTATTTAGAATATAATCCCAATAAACATAAAAACGTAAAAATTCAAGTGCTTTATTTTAAGTGTTTTTTACAGTCAAGTTCGTACAAATAAAAATAATTTATTTCATGTTTTTCATTTATTGTCAATATTTAAAAAAAAAAAGAGTTAAAACATTTGGTTAACATGGCTATTTTCCCTGTAAAGATTTTTATAAAATTTGAATTTCTTCAATGGATTTTATCGTAAAGATAAGTCACATTTATTTGGAACTTAACTCTGACCTTACATTATCTTTTTTCTTATTTCAGAAACATTCTACAAATTTCTACGTTACTAAATAAAAAAAAGTATTAATGAAAAAAACACCGAAAGTCGAAAACTCAATATTAGATATACAAAACTAAAATTATAAAAATGTATGTATGTTAAAGAAGCTACTAGGGCAATTTGGATAACTGATGATCTTGTAGGTAGGACTTGGGGTCATAATCCTAAAATGATCATGTGGATCTATAGGATGATAGACCGATAATTACTTATGCCATAATTATTTGGTGGCGGAAAACACTTCATTGAACGGCTATAGCTAAGTTTGTGAAGGTACAATGCTAAGCTTGTTTACTCATCACGGGGATAA